>VZRW01008381.1:294953-329039 GCA_013398125.1 Aegotheles bennettii
AAGAAAAAAAAAGGAAAAAAAAAAAAAAAAGGAAAAAAAAAATGATTAAAAAAAAAAAAAAAGGAAAAAAGAAACCAGCATGAAATCACAAGCTTTTGGATTTTTGTCTTTGTGGAAAGATAAATTTTTTTTCAGACTGATTTAGCATTTTGTGTCCTCTGCTTACCTTCTATGTCTGTAAAATTGTGTCTTATCAAGTTGTTAGTATGGTCCTTCCCACAAGAAATAAAGATGCCAAGAAAACTGAGCTACTGCTGTCATCTTTTAAATTTGCTCGTCAAACACATTTAGTGGAAGAGGGCCCTAGGTATGACTTTTGCTTTGCTTTTTCATCTTTTTTCTCCACTGAAAATGTGTATAAACATGCATAAATACCTAAAGGGTGGGTTTCAAGAAGATGGAGCCAGACTCTTCTTGGTAATGCCAACCAATAGAACAAGAGACAATGGGCAAAAACTGATGCACAGGAAGTTCCATCTGAACACGAGGAAGAACTTCTTTACTGTGCAAGTTCCCATACACCGGAACAGGTTGTCCAAAGAGGTAGTGGAATGTCCCTCACTGGAGATATTCAAGAACCATCTGTATGCAGTCCTGTGCCATGTGCTCTAGGATGACCCTGCGTGGGCAGGGAGGTTGGACCAGATGACCCACTGTGGTCCCTTCCAACCTTACTGATTCTGTGATTCTGTGGTTCATCCCCAGTGAAAACAAAAATGATTCCCAGACAGAAAACAAAGCTGATATTGAAAGTTCACTCTCACGTTCAGTTCCAGACACCAACAGCAATGAATTTCATTCAAACTGGTTTGTTGTTTTGGGTTTTTTTTTAACAAGCAGAACAATTTCAATGCTTACAGAAGGTGACAGTAGCAGTGTTGAAAGTCGTTCAGATACCAGCAGCCACTGGGAAAGCTTTTCTAAATACCAAGAATCTTTCTCAGTACACAGGTCCTATCCCATCAATGTCAGCCCCAGTAAGCTGAGGTTGGAGCATAATGTCTGGAATTTCCCTACACCTCTTTGGCACCGGGTAGTCTTCTCCAGTGCTCACTCAACAGCAAGGCTACATTAGATACTGACTGGTCTCGTTTCACACAAGACATCAAACAATGCTTCAATCATGATCCTAGAATGCCATTTAACCATACATTCAGTCTAGATCCTAAATTAGCATGATAGGTCTCTGCAGGCAATGTTGCTCCAAATGGTTTATACCACAGATTTCATGGAAATGAAACAAGTTAATTCATCAGGTCCCTGCATGCCCCCTCCCCCCTCCAGCCCCTCTGGAAGCATGTCAATGCAAATGCTGGACATTTAATCATGCCTACATCCTATCATTTCCTACAATTTCTATCTGACTTCACTTGTACTTGTGTGAGAAACCTTGATTTCTAAGTTTAAAGTAGCATTTCAGGAACTATTGAATGTTCGTACTGTCATAGTTAAGCTTTTATCCCCCGAAATGCTTGTCCGTGAAATGTGTCAGAAGGTTTTATTTTTAACTTGTAACTAATAATACTGGAGGTGGATTCAAGAACTCCAGGTTTAGTCACATGCCTATCTCAGATATCCTGCCACAAAGTTTGCTTATTTCTGTATGTTACAGAATAGCTTCTAAGATGTAGTCTTTTTCCCATGTCACAGAATCTGACAAGAAAAGTAAAAATGCTATAATTTAAATTCTTAACAGAACGAAATTAATTAATCAAGACAGTCTTTTGAAGCAAAGAAGATTTTTTTCTTCAATGCTCCTGTGTTTTTCATTGTGAAAGTCTCTATCCTCTCTTGCAAGCTAGCATGAATAATTAGAAAACTATAGTTCCCAGGAAGGAATACCATTCAACCTCCTCTCTTCTAATTCCAGTATTATAAATTTCTATATGAGTAGGAGGAAGACTTTTGCTGAAACTGCTGGTTCTTCCCTCTGTCCAAATGGATTTAGGTCTTTCTGCTGACTCACAATAAGAAAAGGAATTATGTAAAAAATATTCCTTCTTAAACATGGCAGAATTAATTCAGAATAATAATAAGAAACACACTTTTCTTTGACAACAAGGAACTGGGGTTTTGGGGCCTGGAAAGGATTCCTGAGTATTAGACTCTAATACACTTATACTGCAGGCATATATTTACTTTCCCCCTATTTCAGTATCATAATGAAAAAAAATTATATCTCACATTGTTGAAGTGGAAATAGTCTTAGTGTTCTAATGGTATGTAAAGGACCTCCATGAAATTATCCACTACATAGCTGTCATATATTGAAAGTGACAGACATGTCCAGCCAAGCAGTACAGTATGGGAGAAAGGAGTATTATTTGTAGATGAGGAACTGTATATAGTTGAATTGACATCTCTTGGTGTTAAAGTAAGATTTACTTATATTTAATGGATCTGGTTTTGCCACCGTTATTTCCACATGTCATCTTAATGAACATAAATGACCAAAATAAGTCCATTACAGTTACTCAGGTGCATATGGTTGACCAAACTGGACTCTGTACAGGCAATAAGGATTATTTCTAGTTTTAATTTTAATTTTATTTAGTGTCCAAGATACAATATTTCAGTATGATGGGATCATGCTATGTCATTGGTTCTTATCCATTTCTAAACTTCCGCCAAGTTTGGTGGAGTTGGTGTTATACTGAGCTTTGCTTTTCTCCTGCAGAAAAGTGGACATATGATTATGCTGCGTGTTAGGCTTTTGCATATTTTTTTTTGTAGGTGAGGAATGCATATGCAAATGAAAGTGATGCATGCATTATAACAATCTACATAAGACTGACAGTCATGCTACTGACATGAATCGTGTAGTCATAATAATGATGAAAATGTCATTAGCTCTTCAGATCCTTGATTCTTCTTTCCCTCACTTCATCTCTTAGAAGAGATTCTTATCAGGGACCAGCAGACGATTTACATTCTCTCTCTCTATTCACATGACAATGGGATTATATTTGAAGTAAAAAAGACAAAGTTTATACGTATTTCTTTCTATACCTGCTAATAATTTTTAGTCTGATCAGTTGCATTTTAAGCTCATCAAATTCTGTACTGAAGCTTTCAACCTCTATGCCCTTTTTCAGAGTTTATTTAAGGAACAATTGCGTGGCAAAAGGGCTCTATCAAGATTCAGACATGATGAATATACTTTTTTTTTGTTTTGACTAACATAATACAAATATCTGGGGTCTGTCTTTCCTTTGTTATTGAAGGAAATGACACAAGAGAATGGTACCCCTGCTCTTTCATGTATTTTCCCAGAAGGGAAAGTGTGCTTGAAATTACTATTGTTGCCTGATGTAATTTCCCAGTGCACACCAATGCTCTCTTCTGGAATAATATGTTTAAAGTTTTCCCTGGGCTTTTCGATTGCCATAGGCATTGAAATAAGCTGTAGGAAGGCATGTTTGCATGTATGCCATACTCTATGTACCGCCTAGACTACCTCGTGCAACTTCTTGTCAAGAATTGTTATTTTTGGGAAACTAGGCTTAAAATGAGCTTTTACTTATTGCAACATAATATAGAAGGAACATAAGAGCAGATTCAAAAGCAGATACTGAAAATTCACACCTAAAGAGGTGGCCAGTCAGAATGTCATTTGGACATCAGTCAGGGAAGGCAGCAGAGAACATTTACACAAACTTCACTCTCTGTGGGATTTGCTGTAATAACCTCAAATTCCTTACAGTATCTCTATACACAGGGTGCATTGTGGTTAATATATCTTAAACCATCCTTTGCAGTTTTCTTGGATACTTTTGCCCCTCACCTTGAATCTGGAAAGGTCCTTAAACTAACTTACTCACCCTTGGAGATCTAAATTATCCCTGTCTTACCAGCACCCAGTTCATTAATACGATACTGCTTTAGCCTTGTGCCTACCCTAGGTGCAGCCAGGATTCTTGTATTTGAGAAGTCTCAGAAATCAGCCTACATTCACAACACTTGTGCCTGAGAAAAAATCTTCTTTTCATTGCTACCTAAGATTTAAGCCTGTAAGCATCTTGCCAAGAATAATAGAAAAAGGTACGCATAAGAGCAAAATGACTAGTTTAAAACAGTTTCATTTTTGGAGAAAGCACTGCGGGTAATTCTGGTCCTCCCTCCTCTCTGTGTATACTGCATCCATTCAGGAATAGTGTAGAAGCAGTGAAGAATAAAGTCATGGTTTGACATTCTATTGATACAAACCCAGTGATTTTATTCACAGTTCAGCAAATAACTAGTCAGGAAAAGTCCTTGCTTCACAGAGTACAACACCCTAAGTGTTTAGACTACTTAGGATCATTAGTTCTTTTAATGAACTGTGGTCCTTTCCAGGATGATTTTCTGCTTTTAAGGCAGAAGCAGATTAGGGTATTTTAAGTAACAGAAAAAAAACCTCAAAGACTTCAGTATGATAGAACCAGAAAGAAACTACTTGATGATAGAGAAGTTGGAGAAATAACTGCATTTCTCAATATCTGAGTCTCTCCTGATTTATTTTTTTTTTTTAACAGACTTGTTTCTCTAACCTCTGACATTGTGGTTACTTCTGTGGGCAATTTCACCAGAAATCAGTTGAAATAAAAGATGAATCCCTTTCCTGTCAAATTCCAAAGCATGTGTCTGTCAGATACTATTCAGACTAGTGGTAACAAAAAATGTAAACTATAAAATATGCCTGATGCTTCCCTTCTACAGAAAGCTATGGGAATCAAAACAGTTGGTGAGACCTGAGACACTAAGTACAAATAAAACTGATGTGCATTCTTAGGAATACGGGGAATTAAAATGAAGCCACAAAGAAAATGGAGACCTGCAACTGAACAAATGAAACCAACCACTTATCTACATAGGTAAAATTCTGAAAAATACAAAAATTATGTAAGAAGTGACTTTCAATTTTCAAAGAAACTGAATGTGAGGTGTTTAAAGCAATTATTGCAGTTTATGCTGCAAACGGCACCTTCACCTCAAAACTTTTAGAAAATCTGTCCATAGGCACTTCTGAACACCATTTTTTTTTGACTGAAAGAGCATTACACAAACATGTGGAAGTCTTTTTCATTCACCTTGAAAGCCAAACAGAACAAGGTATGCAAGTTTGTATGGAACAGGCTGCTGATGGGTAAAGGGCAAAGTCTCAATTCCAGCATTCTGTTCCTCTTTGTCACAGATAAGTTATTTGACACTTGAATGTAAAAAAACCAACTTTTTTACTCTGATTAAGCACTATCTCTGCCAGAAGTTCTTTATTTAGCAATGGCCGGTTTTCCTATTTTTGAAGCTAAATTTTCATACCCGTACAGATTAATATTACCCTTAGTGATTGTAATATCTTTGATTTTTAGTAAGTAGAAGAAACCAAATTTGAATTGCAGATGGTACTGACCTTCCAAGGGCCTACATGAGTACCACTGTCCTGTATGGAGCTGCTAGTAACCATGTGAGTTATTACAGCCCCACACAGGGATATCTGATGGCAACAAATCAGTTCACAATTTGTCCATTAAGTTTCTATCATTTGAAATGTCTGAGTCAAATAAAAAGAAGTCAAAAGAACGGACTCTGGAGGATTTAATGCCCTAGTTCTTTATCTTAACTCTCAGCAGACAAAACAGTGATCATTGTCACTGACTTCAGGATCTGGGATGCTGCCTCTCCTACACCAGTGACGCAGTATTCTCCACTTTATTTTAACTTGCAACTTTTTGTGCCTTATTTAGGACACCTGGCTCCTGTATTTTTAACATATTTTTATTAAATACATACCACTTTATGTATTTTTCAGATGCATTTTCCCAACATTGGCCAGCTCTCCTAGCCTAATTCACAGCAAAACCATTGAAAACAAAAGTTGTCTTTTTGATTTTCATAAAAAGGATCATATGGAATATAGATCAAAATATGATTATACACTATAAGGAATTGAAAAGGGAAGCGTAGAAACAACTCTGATGCATTAGCAATTTTTCTACTGGTAGACTTAATCTGCAGTCCACTTACAAGCAAACTCAATTTTAGTCCAAGTTCAGTTTTAAAATGAAACTATTGGATTTCGTGCCACAAGAAGAAAGGAAGTGGCTTTAAAATCTTGCAAAGGAATTAATACTATGCATATTTCATTGCATAAGAGTATATGGTTTATCTCTCCTGTGTAATTATTAGGGATGGACTTCACATCAAATCCATTCCCTGCAGAAGTTCAAAACAGTCTTGGTTAACTGCTGGGCTTTTTTTTCAGACAAAAGCAGAAGCCTAATTGCAAACACACTATGGTATAAAAAGTTGTTCTCATGATATCTCTTTGCTGGCAAAAGGAAATGAGCACTGGAAAACTCATAAGAAAGTCTGATCATGTAACATTTCCAGCCTGATTTCCAGACCAAAGAGGTTTGGACAAGTTTTGGTTAAGCAGACTAGTTTTTGGATGCTTATCTTAACTGAACAGTCTGAATTTTTTGAGGTTCAGTGTTGGTTGCTATCCATTTGAAGAACTATTGGCACTTCTATACATATAATCAACAAAACCCTTTCATCCAAAATGCTTCCAGCTTGTTCTGTTGTGTTTCTAGTATATGTTCATAAACCAGCAGTGTTGAAACAAGCCATCTTCTGACATAAAAATAAAAAGAAAGGTGGCAATAGGTTCTTCAGGCAAAAACTGGTCCAATTTTTCCAGCGTGCCTTCACTTAGACGATGGTAAAGTGCAGACCTATACCTCAAATGCTACAAAATCTGTTGCAAAGAACCTGTGACAGTGGGGTTTTGGTTTTATAAGCCATTGCACTGTAAAGCGAATTTAAGTCACCCACCTAGTCTTTACTGTCATTTCAGTGGAAAAAAGTATCCCTAGAGATGCAAAAGGCTGCTTAAAATTACCCAATATCCTCTCTCACCAGAAGTAGTTGTCATTATAGGTATTGCTGAACCTTATATTAGACTATAAACAAGTCCAGTTAGTTTGTTTCTTTTTTTTCTTTCAGCCCATATTGCATAATAATACATCTTTCCCATTTTAGTTTTCTTCCCTAGCTTTTTCTCTGCCCTAGTTCCTCCTCTTCTTAGTTGCAACTTCACACTGTGGAAATTTGCAATACTATGACTAACTGAGGAGAGAATGAGTCATAAATTAGTCACTAGCAAGACAAGCATCTTAGCAGGCCCACAATGACTTAAAACATTAGACTGGTTTCTGGCTCAAGGACAAGCTCCTAGAGATCCTTGGGTACATAGATCTAAAAAAGCACTAATTAAAATTATTGGCTCTTAACTGCCCACCTGTTGGGCTACACAGCATTCTAAGAAGCCACAGGCAAAGAGAGTCAAGCATCTGCTCATGAACATGTAGTTTTTTCTATTTTTTGCTGTGCCAGGAAGTAAGCAGAATATTAGGAATTTGCATTTTTTAATCTTTGTGACCCAAGATGTAAATTGTAGTGCGTTACTTCTGCCCACTAACTGGGGGATTTGATGACTTCTTTTACTTAGACCAAACTAGGCTTTGTTACTAAAAAAAGTTCAAAACTCCTCAACCAAAAACACCTCATTGTGTATCACTCCAGACAAGCATGAAAACAAGGCTAATAAAGCAAAAATTAGTTCCTTGCTCAATGGACTGGTCACAAAGAGGCTCCCATATCTCTGACTAGTTCATGGTACTGGGTACATTAATACACATCACATGTTAGAGGTATCAGCTAAAATACATGCGAGGCAGAAAGTCTAGGGTTGTTGGTTCTCCACCGTCCTTTTAGTAAGAGGACAGCTTTCAGTAACTGTTATCTGACATGAAGTTGGTGTATTCTCTGTGAGTTTCGAGGAAGGCTGTTCAAAAGCAGACCCTGCTCAGTACAGTACACAGCTTAATGTTGGCACAATAGGTAGCAGAAGTAAGTTTCCATCACCTCCATCCCCAGCTTAACCCAAGCCTTGAAATGCTGTTATTTGAAGATGCATGTCCAGACAAACAGGAAGTAAAGGTGGGGAGGAATCCACAGCCTGGGTGATCACATGCCCTGCTCAGCTTTCTTCTCCTCAGCCAGGACACATATGCCTCGCACTCGTAACTGATCATCAAGTTGTAGGGAAAATACCAGTCGTGTTGACTGACTGTTAATTTCAGTGGCAGCAGCAAGCACAAGTGGTCATTTAAAACTGAGAGTGAATATTTCTGTAGGTTATTATTAGTGGTTGGAAGATGGAAATGTGATTCTCTGGCAAACAGCAATTTTCTGAGTTGGGCTCTCTTTGAGAAAGCTGTTCCCGAGCACTGCTATCATGCCACTTTTTCAAGAAAGCACAGATGAAATCAAGAAGAACATTTCTCAGAGAGTATCAGTAGGTTTTCAACACTTAAAAAAAAATAAGAAGAAAAAAATCACTTCCTGCAGTATTTTCTCTGTAATGCAAAATGCGCACAGGCTGCCTAGCCCCAGTCCCCTAGCGGGAAACAGACTCTTTTTCAGCTAAAGTACTCCCACTCCTTCTGCTCACTGATTGATTTTGTTTTGCTTGACTTGACAAGACCAGGTTGAACAAATCTGAATTGTCTGTATGTTGCTGACTGGATTAGCTGCAGATCCTTTAGTATGCTTGTCATTTAGTCTTATAAATTACGTTAATGAGGGCTGTAAATCTTAGCTCTCTGGGGACACAGCTATACAATAGAAACCAATTGAAAGCTTTAAAAAAGCAAAGATGCTCCTAGTATGCAGATTGCTCTTTAAACGCAATGCATCCTCTCTTGGAATTTGCCCTGGATTTCTGTTGGTTAGTTTTCTAAATGCAATTACCTTCTTTAAAGATAAACTAGGCTTACTTAATAGGGTTAAGAGTGTTCTAAAACTTTGTTCTGGTGTGTATAACCATATATTTCATAGATTAAAATAATGCTAGCTACTGATCAATAAAATAATATATATAATCCATCCATCCTCTACACATGCCTAAATAAAATAAAATAAGAAAACGAAAAAAAAAGATACTGTCAAGACATCAATGCATAAAACCATGAAATCATTAGCAGAAAGAACCATATTAAAATTCAAGTCCTCTGATTCTCAGTATTGTAGGAAACATAAGATGCATTGAAGTGCATTCCCCAAACTGACTTCCTCTGATGTCAGTCTTTTCAGAGACATAGAAGGGTTGTTAACAAGTAAAATAATGCTCCCACCTTTTTCCAAGTTCTCTTTACAAAGCATTTAGCATTCAATTAAATGCATTAAACGAACAGCCTGAGTCATATACTAAAAAGGGTAGGTCCCAGTTTATACCGAGGAGCACAACATAAAAAAGAAATTTTGTATTACCTCAAATGGCAGAAACTTAGCAATAAATTTTGAAGACATCTGTCAATTGATTTAGTTTAGATATGACAGAGTGCACTATATATATATATCACTTCCACAAAGTAATATACATATTTTTGTATTATAACAGTTTTATCAGTCAAAAAAAATTAACAAAGGTGAACAGATAAAATAAATTTATTACTTGTCTGAAGTAATCATAAGCAAGTAACATACTATCTTCTTTGGAGAACTGTACTAAAAGATGTATTATAAGGCATACTAATTTCTAGTCATATTAGAATTCTCTCTGTCTTCCTCATATTCCTGACTTCCTTTGCTTTCCTATAGATCTATCAAATTGCCTTCTTTATTAACCTGGTCTTTGATACAGATTTTTAGCCTGCACACAGGGACTAGGGTCTATTACTAATGGACATTCATTCATTGGTTTGACAGGGACACAACCAAAGTGATTCTATGATTTCATAAAGTCCAAACTAGTTTTGAGTGTGCATGATTCATTCACACACTGAATGGCACTCTGTCATTTATTGCCCAAGTGTAACTTGTTAGACTCAAACATAGTTTTTCTTCCTTCATTAGCTATCTTGTATCTGATCTGCAGGTCTACTTTAAATGGATGTATCAGACATCCTCTTCCACCTTCAGCATTTTTTGTGGACATCTCCCAAGAAATGTCAACAGCTATAAAAATTCTTCAACTTTCTGCACCTCTGTGTAACACTAATAACCAGGCACTTTCCACAAGCTGTGCAAAGGTCTTGTTAACACTTGTCATTGCCTGGACCAGGCTCATTCCATTAAACACATGGACGTCCACTGAGTAGTGCCAATGCCCATGGATTAATAGACATGCCAGCACCTCTCTAACGTCCAACAATTAATAAGTTCCTAAGTAAATTCCTGCCTATTCTGAGAATTACTCATTTCCTTCGATCCTTCCAGCTCCCTTAGAAAAAAAAAGTCTGAAAATGATTATTTGGATATCTGATCATAATATTTTCATGCAGAACCATTATTCTCAAAATGTTTCTTCTTGAACCTGTGGTATGCTTGTTACTGTACCTCGCTGGATTTCAGAAACTCCTCTGTGAAAATGAGCAGGAGAAGGAGAACAACTGACCAGTTACTACACTGACACCATCGCCACATATTCGAATACCTCTTTCTCCCAAGCATATTACATATTAAACCAAAGATATAGAATCTGTTTTATATTTCAGTATCTTAGGCATTTTGAGTTCTGCTAATTTTCTTGTAGCAGTTAAGTTTTACACCTGTTCCTCACTAATGCCATACGGATGCCTCTGTGTTCCATACTTTGATGACACCAACTAGCTTTCGAGATGTATCGCCTGCAGCCTCAGAACATACCCTTTTGTGTGGCTTACATATAAACACATCATTTGCATATTGTAAGCTGGTTAGTGGTTGTGTACAGTTCAGCAAATTGGATGTGTAGGTCCAAGGCACAATGGCACAGATGGAATTGAGACGCAGGTCCAATACTTCAGACCATGCTGACCTCAACATTGCATCTTGATATCATTTTAAGAGACCCAGAAAATTTCAATTACCACTATCTCTTAAGGTCCACAAAATGCAATTAGTGACTCTAATAACACATTTTTTGCTCAAAGAAAGAGGTTCCACTTAGTATTCATTCCATCTCTTTTGCTACAAGGCCCATACGACAAATACCAAAAGCTAGTTGGACCTTTCCTTGAATCAATTCAGCTTCTTAACTCTGCTGAAAACTAATCAACAAAGATCATAGAAGGATAGAAAGAATGGCAGAAAGAAAGGGAGGAATCAAGTCTGCCTTGTTTCAGTGTTATAAAACTGATAGATTTCTCAGCTGCTCACAGCACTGTAGACTCAGATACATTTCAGAAATGGTTATGCCTTGTAAAAATGAGTGGTTATAAAGGATGGCATCAAAACATGCTCAGCAGATGTAGCCACAAGTCTTGCTAACACATTCGTCTCTTCCAAATGGGAAACACTGGCTGTGCAATTACCCTTCACAAGTCCTTTGTCTTTTTCAGTATTAGTCTTCCATCTCATTCATAACCTGTTTCAGTGACTTCCTAGAAATTTATTTTTCCAGAGCCATAACACCTTGTTTTTCTTCAATAACATACAAAAGGTGTGTTCACCATGAATATTTTGAGGCCTCTTCAATGATATTGGAGCTTGGGTATTTCAGCTTCATGCAAAATTTTGGCACATCCAGAACTGAAAAATCAGCAGGAAACTGGTCAGCTCCCAGAAGGATATGTTGCAAATTATGTCCCAAGATTACACTAGATTGCCATTTGGAGGGATACCACTGAAGTTAAATGAATGAAAAATGTCTTCTGACTGAAAGGACTCTGCTCCATCCTCATCCTTCACCATCTATCACAAATGTGATCTTTACCATAGATGTGAAATATATGCTTCAACCTTGTAATGTATCTTAGAAATATAATAAACTCATTATAAAAAATTATCACCAGAGCCACATCAATACAAGCATTGATACTGAAAGTACAACTTAATTATAGAAGTGCCATTTATGAGGAAATCACAACTAAAACAATACTGCCAAATTGCACTAGCTGCCCATTTGTCTCAGTTCTTGACTTCCACTAGTTATTATCCTGGCTCACACATTACCAAGCAACTTGCTAAAGCCAGACTTGAACAAAGAGAAGTGAAATTTTGCTGGGAATAGAGCTGTAGAATTTATCTCATTGTTTGTTTATTATTGTTATTATTCTTGTTATTGTTCTTTTTATTCCTTAGAAAATACCTATGAAACGGCTGAATTAAATACACTGCTGGTCATGAGTCCAAGTAAACTAATTTCCTGGCATTACAGTAAAACCACTTATCTCATCTACCACCTATCATTATCAATTACCGTGTTAAAAATCCTGGAACAAACAAAGGCCAGGAATGTGGAAAACCAGGTTACAGGCCTCCTCAGACATTTTGTTGTGGTCTTTTCATTAAGTCCAAACATAATTACAGGTATTAGCAACAAAGACAGCAGTGGTAAATCTGATCAATGAAATTACACAATTAAATGGTCTGTTGTAATTTGTGATGGCCTTGCCCAAGAAGCAGAGATCAAGATATGTATGTTAGAGCAAAGTGCCTACCTTGGGTGGCTGACTGTGACACTGCTGCCATACATCCAGGTGGAATTTATTACCTACAGGGTATAGAAAAGAGAGTACAAAGGAAATCTGATCTCTGCATGAATGACTGCACCTGCTGAAAGCATTTGTCTTAAACTGTTTTGCTCCCTTGCCTGAATGCTATGGCAAAATTATTTTTTAAAATAATTGTAAATCCTCAAAGTCTAATCTTATAGCTAGCCAACCTGCTAAGAAAGCTGATTTTGCCACTGTGATCATCTCCCAGAAAGGTCAACAATTTTATTTTAATAACATACAGCTTAAGGAGCCAAGCTCTCATTTTTTATTCACTTCTGCAAGCAAAAACCTGACAAAGATCAATGGGAATTATGACTGAATGAGAACTGAGTTAAATTTTGGTCTTTGGGCCAACATTAATAATTTTAACAGTAGGGCAATTTAATCTTTGATGTAATTCCACCTATCTCAGCTGACAGTTGGTCCTGTCTCAAATTGTACCAATAATTTTAAAAGCATTTAAGTAGTTTTACTTTTGAAAAATGCACATAATTCAACTGATAAATTAATCCTGGATAGTAATATTTGCAAAGGAAGGGAGACCTAACTGTAACATTAAATTCTATAGATTTAATTCACAGCTTCACTATAACCCACTTAGACCACCAAAGAGCTGATTTAACACAACTGAAAACCATACCTGTGTGCTTACAAAATATACAAATGGCTAAAACATTTTATAATTTACTAAAATGTGACTTGTTATTTAAATTCACAGTTACAAATAGGTCCCTAACACAAAATACACAAAAAAAATTGCACCCTATTTTTATGTTCATATCCATAATACAGATCTGCCCAGATTGTACTAAGTTTTTATGAGCTTAACAAACAAATGTATGCACATAAATGTCCGTGCCTTTATATGAATACAGTACTTCATGAGAAAAATCAGAAAGTTAAGTTGGATCCAAGGGAAAATATGCCTGATAAAACCTACATTGAGATTTATGTGTTTCCAGAGAGCATACTAAAAAAATCCAGAAATATCTTTGCTTATTTTGACTTCTTGCCTGTTCTGAGGTTTTGTTACACATCTAAAAGTTGAAATGAAAGATTAGAAACCTTGGTGAACCTAGACTGTTTTCAGCAAGGCAGGATTTGGGGCTTAGGCTCATTAAGGAATGTCAATCTGAAGCTACAGTCAATCTTAAGAAAATTGTTTGTCTGCTTTGAGGTTTAACTGACCTCTCCTAAAAGAAGTAACCCAGATATACAAACTCAGAGAAAATAAAACCATGTCTATAACTGAGATTATTTAAAAGATTGAAAGACACACATTCCTCCCTTTTTAAAAAAATAGATACATTTGCAGGAAAAAAAAAGAAAAAAATTGTGAAGGCTTTTCTGTCTTAAACATGCTTTTTAAAATCCCTTCATGATACACCAAGTAAATATCTAGGGTTGTTTACCTAGTCATAAGGCTTGTTAAAATACCTTAAGGGTGTTCAAGTCCACAGGGCATGCAAAAAATAATTAAAAGATCAACCTGGACCATTTTTTTTTCTTTGTCATGCTTAAGATTGAATAAAATGGGGCTTTTCTTTCCACAGCAGACTTTTCCATTTTATTCTGTTTTGTTTTCCTATTTCAGTGATGAGGAATGCATCAAGGGACAGATGAATTAATCTCCAATACCATATGTGTACATGTGAATACTTCAATATGTTCAAGAAAACAGGGCTTTCATAACTACTGTACTGACTGATAAAGGAACTGCTTTTTTTCCCGTGGTTGTCCTAAAAGTACACTGTAAATGCTCTCTTTCATAAGTCCTGAAAGCTCTGTGCAAGACACTGGAATTCCCATCTGTACAATGCATGCTTTCATCTGTGTGATCATCAACACATGCCGAATATGTTTCTGAAAGTTTGTTTTAAAACTATGGCCATGGGACATCATGTGACCACTGAATCATTTTCTTCCAGCTGAGGGTACATTTTATCTTGCCAGACATTTTCATAGTTTGTGCAAGCAGTTCCTGAAGTCTGATTCAGCTGCTCATGATGCGGCTGTCTGCTTGTCTGAGTGCTGGGGAAGGTTTAGGATTTCATATTACTCTCCATGCTGTGACTTTTAATCCTCTAAAATGTTTCCCGAGTGTGGAACATATGCCTGTTTGACTATTCCTGGCAAATGGTGTTTAGGAAAAGTTTGTTGATTAATTCTAAGCCATACCGTGATGGTCTTCAAAGAACACCTTAATAATTTTAAGTAAGCCATGAGGAAAATATCTTTTTTTCCGTTCCAAAATACATTCTGCAGCAGCATTTTTTATATTAATGAAAATATTATTTTCATGGCATATTAGGAGAGCTTTTGGGGGTATGTAATGTACTTATCTACCCCATATTTAATAGGATTTATTGCATACACCCTCCATTTAATGAGGTCAAATACACACAGCAAACTCTGTTAACCAAATAAAATAAGGCAGGCAGCTGCAGACTTCAAATAACTAAATCAGTAGAACCAAAAATCTAGTAGCAAACTATAGTTATTGCTAAAAGTATATTGTTTTGGCTTTTTTAGTGCCAGATCATGCGCACATACAATATCTTTAACCTACCAAAGCACTGATAACCAGAGAATCAGGTTAATACAGCGAGCACCTTCAGCCAAATACTGACCTCACTCAGCTTCTGTTTTTCATACCAGTAGGTCGGAATCCTACCCACCACTTGGACAAGTCAAGCAATTATAAAACAGTGAGACAAACAGTTCAGAATCAGAAGGTATAGGCACATTAAGTCCCTTTTCAGAGTTACAGGGCTTTAGTTTTCATCTTATTTTGATTCATTATTCCTTCAGGATTTTCCTGGTTAACTTTACATGCGCGTTACTGAAAACTGCATAGTGTAACTGCTTAGTGTAATCTGTTCCACAGCTGAGCCTAGACATACGTAGGCTTTCCTAAAATTGTGCAACTCTTAAAATTCTTCTAGATATCAGAGAGACAGAAGGTCTACTTAGTGATCAAGCCCATTTCCCAGTCTCATTTACATGCTGGACTTTTCTGTGGTTCATCCAATCTAGTTTCAAACTGTACCATGCGGCGTGGCTTCCTCTACTTCCTGCAAGAGACAATTCAGTGTTCTAATACATCTTGCTTACAGGATGTTTTCCCTGATATCTGCATGATTCTCCCTTTTTAAATTTCATTCCATTAATGCAAGTTATACTCCATTTCCCTTAATTTATATCATTGTTTTTTAAAGGAAACATAACAAAAGTTTTAATGAGAAGGAAGCCTGTCTTATGTAAACAATAAAAATTGATGTTAGAAAGAAACATTTGCCTTACTTCTATGAACCAGGGAATTAATACAAGGGAAAGCAATACAGACCCATAGCTCATGCTGTGTTGTGGTCAAACAGAACTCCAGCAATAAAGTTGCAAGACCTTCACTAATTCCACTACCTGTTATTCAAGTAGGCTATAAATCTAGTAAACTTTTTCCATTGGCCAACCTTACTTACTAATCAAGTTTAATTAGCAATTTATGTAAGGGCTCAGTTCCAAGGTCTTTGAAGGCAGTGGGATTCTTTCCATTAGTTTCATTTGGATCTGGATGATGCCTATATTATACATAAAAATGCTGAAAACACCACTGCATTTAATAGTATGCTAACAGCACAAGAGCAAATAATGTGGCAATGTTGCGAAAATACTTTTTCACAATACCTTTTACATATTGTAGTTCTGTGTATCTTTGATAAAATCATCTGTATCCTATACTTTTAGAGCAAGACAATTTTTTAAACCCTCTCAATTTTCGATTTAAAACTATTCAAGCTGAAACAGCATGCAGAGGGAAGTATCAATTTCTTTGACAAAGAATCTATTTTTCCATATGGTTTCAGTAACAAAAAGCTTTAGCCTGTTTACAGTAGTTATAAAAGCAGTAACATGAGTACCTCTCCCCAGTATTACCAGACTAATTTAAGATAAGGTTTCACAGCCCATGTATTATCACTTTCTTTCTTCTATAGTTATCTGGTCAGTTGAGTTTCACAGAACAAATTTTCCTATGGGAGTAGAGGAAAGTGCTAATAGCAGCTGCATTCTACCTCTCTTGTATGAAGTTCAGAGATGTTAAATGCATTCCAGCACACGTTCTCGACCAACCCTGTGCTTTGCCTCTCACAGACAGTTTGGGGTCTTTTATTTTGATGAACGACTTGGCATTCTGAAGGGTGGTCCATTTTCATCCAAGCAAAACAGGCTGATGTACTGGCAATGAGATAACATCTCAGCTTTGCTCAATGATGTATACTAAACCTCCTAAGCAAGGCATGAATGCATATACACCCGTATCTAACATATGGACTTCACCTCTTTCCCTCTCCTGGGCACTCTCTCTCTTCTTAGCCATGTGCAGGCAAACCTCCCATGTTCGTGCTAAATCGTTTCTGGTCCACCTAAAGTAAACAAAGTAGAGATAACACTGCTTTTCTTTCCAGCCAGAAATGCTGGTTTCCTGCTTAAATGCATACCTTTGATGGTATTCACTTGCAGATCTTGCCTTAGGTAAAAGAAACATAATTATGCAATTTTCAGCTAAAATATTTTTGCCCTTAAAGAGAGGGAAATTGAAATCTAATCCGATCTCACAAAGAGTGTCCATTTGTGCAATTAAAACTATTTTATTGCTTTAAGCTCATTTCTATTAAAAAAAAAATATATTTTGGCTAGGGTTTACATGAAGTTAGCACGCAGCAATCCAGCAGAGCCCATTGGCCTGTATGGGCTTTATACTGAGACAGCAAGTCAGATGTTTTTGGAATAAAGTCTATTACATTCACAAATTACATATATAGTATGGTTAGGATATATATATAAGAGATACAGATCTTAATAAGACATGAAGTACAAAGAGTCTGTATTATTTCTCCATTTCCATATTCAAAGGTGAAAGAGGGCAGCACTGTCTCCTTATCACCCTGTCGATCTGAAAATTCAGTTTCTCAGACTTGAAATGAGTGAAGCTGAAAGACTTGCAACATGTCATATTTAATGGACCTGACTGAACTAATTGCTGTGAAAGTACACTGCCACAGTCTAATAAAACTGGATACGAAGCAAGGCTATGTTCACTATGAAAATGTTCTCTTCACACTAGGTAATTATAATGCCAGTTCACAGATGTGGTGATGCAGTTCAACCCACAGTTGTGACAAGTGGCTATTACAAATACTAGTTAATAGATAAAATTTGAGACATCATGTTTCTCACAATTAAGAGGTCCATGATGTTTTCCTCTCAATGCAAATGAGCTATTTTCTCATCCCATTATCTAGCATGCAGAACAACAGAACTTCACCCAGCAAGCAGCTGGGAAACAGTCCCTTGCCTGAAGCTCCTACAAAAGTACATGCAGAATATGCAATAGGCTAATAAAACTTTCTCCTATTTTCCCCAGTCATGCTTTTTTTTTATCTTTTCAATGCTTGGGAAAGTTCTGATGCAACCTTTCATGGCTCAGCACTTCCCCCAGTGGGCAGCAATAATTATCAGTGCTTAGTAAATCCACTTTTCTACACCGTTATGGAAAGAATTAGTTAATTTCTGTTTCTTGTCAGGATTTAGCATGGAGTTGGTTGTGTCTCAAAGGCAGGGGATGCAGTAGAAAAGCCCTCCTCTTAGCACTCATCTACCATTACCAGAACAAAGTCTCAGACGGAGCACAGGTTTCCCTCCACCAAAGGAATTATTTCCCTGGCATTTATGGTGATGCTGTTGTAGAGAGAAGCAGCAGGTACTGGGCTGATCCACCACAGGTGAGTCACTGTTCATTAAAAGTCTGATGCCTACCTGCTGCTGCAGACATTGGTGTAGCCCTACCTCTTCCATTTAAAAATTAATCCCAATCCAAAAGCTGGACCCTACTTTCACTTTAAACTGCCAGGGGTTCCCAGTTAAAAATGTTTCAAAACTGCGAAGTTGGGATGTTTTTCTGTGGCAGTTTTCTAAGCTTCTTAAGTTCCTGCATCTATTATAACAACCTTATTTCAGCTTCAGGGTATCTTCACTGACATCAGCAAATTTGGCTCAATATCCTCCAATATATGGGCAATTTGTTTTCATAATAAACACCACCACAAATCACAAGAAAAGCAGCATAGCTGCCAAAATGTCTTCAATCCTTGTAAGAAAATAAACAGATTCTTCTACAATCAAAGGATGTTGTTTTCATTTTGGTGAAGTGGAATATTGCAGCCTCTCAGAAGGTTTCTGTGTCTGATACCATCAAACAGTCTTTTGGCATTAAGGACAGTAGAGGCTATCCTGTAGCATGGGTTTGCATAAAGCCACTTTGGAACAGGAAAAAAAAAAACCAAGGAAGATTTCAAGTAAAACTGAATGAGAAAACTATCAGAAGTAGTTAATTCCCTTTAGGAAGGATTAACATTTTTAAAACTACGACTTTTTTGCTGTCCATTTCTTTGAATTACTATTGCCATTTTAATTTCTTATCCTTTCTATGGAGGAAGGAAAAACATTTCTTTTTCTGAATGAGCATTAAAAATGTAACAAATTTATAGTGAATGCGGCAGGCAAAGTAAATAATGAATAGAAAACATGTCTGTTTAAAGGAAAGTATAAGTATATCTTCAGTGATGAAGCTCATGTACCTTGAGAAGAACACCTCAGACAGATGTAGTTTAATGGTGGGGCCTTTTTTGACTCTATATTCAAAGTAAATAGCACCTGTAAACAGCTGCTATTCACCAAACATAGCAGGACTGGATTTGGATGCATATCCATGAACATTTCTGTAGCCTCTGATCTGCCATCTTCTTAAACAAGTAAAAGAGAACAGAGTATGCACTGTCTAGAGAAATACAATTTGCTTTTCGAGAAGACCTCTGAATGCTAGCACTGCCATGCCCCAAAATGGTCTTCCAGATAGGCTATTGTGAAAGAACTTAGCAGTGTGAATTATGAATCTGCACTTTGTGACTGAAAACCAGTAAATAGCATAGCATGTATATGTATATTTAACTGCCAAGGACATATTATTTTGCTTTTAGGTTTTATTCCTATAGGCTTGGCTTGTTCTGAGACCTCGTAACAAAAGCTCAAATTCAATCAATATATAAATATAGCTGAGACAGTTCTCTTCTGAAATAAATAGTATGTATTATCCTAGTGCCATATCATACCATTTTAAATACGTTTCAAATGATGTATAAAACACAATTTAGTCTTTTGAACTTGGATCAGGAATCAGTTTCGTAATTTGAAGTCTAACAGAAAGGTATGATTTTTTCTTGTTCAAGTATAACTTCTCTCCCCTATTCTAATGCTGCTCTTTCCTGGCTCTTAAAAACCCACAGGCTCTTGTTATTACTGTGTGGGATGTCATGTCTGTGGTTTCAGAGGAATGTGGGAAGGACATATCCCAATGTGTCTGTGATGCTCAGGACAACTTTCTTTGAACTGAGACCTGGGCTGTCATTGTAGGCAGCTAATATGTTTCAGGAGTAATTTTGTCCTGTA
The DNA here is from genome assembly GCA_013398125.1 of Aegotheles bennettii. NCBI lineage: Eukaryota > Metazoa > Chordata > Aves > Caprimulgiformes > Aegothelidae > Aegotheles > Aegotheles bennettii. The sequence continues at coordinate 314,978 of VZRW01008381.1, forward strand.
GCATTTACTTGGTATGTGATGGTTTTTGTTCATTCATCAGCAAGAAGCCACAAAGCTGAAAGTACGGAAATACAATCTGAAAATGTTTGTTCTTTTGTTTCTGTCCTAACAATCACATTCTTGCCAGTCAGTGTAAAACAATAATGAGAAATCTTTACATGTATTTAAAGAAAACTGAGTTAAATTCTGACTTCTAGCTTCACTGAATTCTGAGGCACTGCATTAGTGAGGATGAAGGAGGTTTCTCTTTAGGAATGGAAAGCAAAAGCAGCAAATCCCTGTCAAACAGACAAAATGGAGAGCTGTTATTTGAAAACCAGCAAGGTTAATAAGCATATTAAAAGAAAATAAATGACACTTACTGCACCAACACAAATTACTTCAGTGTCATGAAAAGGTACTCAAGTTAGTTTTAAACTAGCAAATTTTGATCACTGTAGATCATCCACAGGAGTACAGTGCATCACATGGATGCATTTTCTCTATTTTTTGGAGTTCTGTGATACTCCACTGACCTGATTCTGCCCCGTGCCGTCCACAGTGAGCTGACCCAGTACCTCTACACTGGACTGCAGTTGCCTTTGTGTCCACTATAGTACTTCATAACACAAAAATCACTGCAGGCTTTCACTTTCACAATTGAAGAAACTTGCTTAAAACTTAAATCTGCTCAGTAAATTCCAAATGCCACTATAAATTGGAATCAATTAATCCAGTCATTCATGTATTATATATAAAAGATACTGGAGGAAAATGTGAGTGAGAACCGTGGTACTGCATATCACAGACAGCAAAATGGTACTATTTTTAGCCTACCTTGAGATCAAAAATGTTGGTTAATAAGAATGCTAAGAAAGCTAGCACTTCTTTAATTTAAGTAAAATGTTCAACAACTGAGAAAGTGAGAGAGACATGAGAGGGTTTCTTTAGATCTATTAGCTGTTTGAATTTATTATTAAGAGAGCAGAGGGATGTTATCACTGCAAACATGTTTTCAATCACTAAACTCTCACTGACCTCAACAGCAGTAAGTCAAGGCTCCAACAGATAACAGAAAATACCTATAAGACTTGACCATGATTCACACTGAGGCAAGACCTTTCCAGTGTTTCCAGCAGGATATAAAGAAATACATGAAATACTTGTCTCTTTTTGGCTGTCGGGGTGATATAAACGAAACTGGCCACTAAATACCTTGATTTATAGTACATTACCCTGAGATTTAGTGGATTACTTTGAATAACTGGTAGATGTAGTCACTTCTTTCACTTTCCAGGCTGTTTGATATTATAATTTATTTTTCTCCTGAAGAACTTTTGCTGTATTTTAAAATCAGTGTGGGGTGAAGTGAGGTTAAAGATGCCCACTGGTTGTTCTTTCCGTGTTCCTTCATTCAGTATAACAATAGCAGAGCTTTACACAATGGAACATGTCTGTCCAAGACAGAAAAAGCAAGTGAGAAAAGCCTGGCTGTAGTTTACAGAGCCACATCGGGAATTTAGTTCATGATACAGCAATTAATGCTATCTGTTTGACTGTGTTATGCAAAATAAACACTTTATGAAATTTTCATTCTGAGCTTTATTTTTTCCCCAAAAAATAATATTCTGCAAGTAAGGGATCTGAAACATTTACAGTGTTTGCCAGCTGTTCAGACTACTCTAACACCAAATGCAATTAAATGCAAAGTTGACCAGGAGAACAACTTTGCACATGTTTTCTATATACCAAGTGGTAATGTGAAAGGAGGGGAATTTCAAGAAATATAAACTTAACTTTGTAAGAAGAAACCAGACTTGCTAGATATAATCTCCATTGTAGTAACTGTGTAGATTACATAGACAGTGTAGCCAATGTAGATTGTGTTTCATGGATCATGTTTTTTAATATCTAGATACACTTAAAATATATGGCTGCAACCATATGTTTGCTATGTGTACCAAAAATCAATTTGCACGTGCACAAACAAGAACAACATGCACCGGAAAACACACAACATTTTATCAAGATGTGGTCCTGAATGTTATTTTGCTTTAGTATGTTCTTTTGCTCATGGACTTTATATAATCTTGACTATTTTTTTCCATCCATAAATACTAATAACTCAAAATATGGATGCTTCAGAAGAGACAAAAAAAATATGGCTGGTTAAAGAAACAGGCTATGCTTACAACAGCAAACAGATGACATATAAGCATATAACCAGGAACTCAAAAGAGATTGGCTGCATGAACACAAAACTGAATGTAGCTAATTAATTATAGTAATCAATTTGTACCAGGCATAATCCATTTTTTTTTAGTTTCTATACAAGTTCTGTTGTATAGAATTTTAATAAAAATATTTAAAAACATTAGTCACAGTATTTCCAAATAAAATGTCATCAAAAGGCCAGTTTATTGATAATTTAATAAGGAAAATCACCCGGAGAACATTTGGTAGCAGCAGACAGTCCAACTGATCCTCCAAACTGCTGCCTCCATAGGTACTGATACTGCATATACGTGTCCCTGTGAGACTGTTTGCCATAAGAACATGAGCAGATAATTTACATCTTACTTCAATTCAATGATAATACTCAATATTTTATCACTATGAACATTTGCGTGTAATAAATAAATGCTGTCATTCTCTCTTCTTTTAATGAATGATAGAACTTGTAAATTAAGTGATGCTACAGAACTACTTATTTCACAATGTCTATAACATCTAGTTTGTTAGTTTTGTAAGCAAAAACTGGAGTTAACTTTGTCCTGCTACAACTGTTGGCTTCACCACAGAAAACCCAAGGTAAGACTTTTATGTATTGTTATGTATGAGTTTACAGTGCTGAAGCATTTTAACTGGAAAACACCAACCATTATTTTTACAACACAGTAATCTAAATTCAGCTATTAATTATTCTAGTATCAATACAGGTTTTAAAACTGAATTTACTGCAAAACAATATAATCAAAAGGTATACGGGTATATAACTGTTACACCTATTTAAGAATCATATTTCTGTTCCTTCATGAATTTCAGGGTTCTGAATATTTTCTTGTTCTGCAACAGAAAGTAAGTAATTCTCTATGCTTCTCTAGAAATTAAACTGGAACAAATTATTTAGAGTTGTACAAAATTTTTTCTTTTGATGACACATAAGCATTAAACTCTATTTTGGCCTTTTCCAAGAACTGATGTAAAGTAGAAAAAACAGAATGTTTAAAGATGTTGTTATTTTTGCTTGGTTTTAATAATCACTCCATATCTAAATCAAAATCTTTCCATGAAACACCTCTGTTTCAACAAAAAAACATTTTTTATGAACTTGAATTTACATATATTCCATGCTATTGTTTTCTTTAAATGTTATATTTTTATCTCTTTTACTAAATTTGATACATAAGGTAACTTCCTCCACATACTTTATGAATATGGTATTGTTGCATACCATTTAACCAACTTTTAAGTAGACTAACATGGCCATGACAAAAAAAGTTAATATTTCAACATGCGTAATTTTAGTGAGGTGATAATTTGTTCCATAGATAACTCTAAAGCTCCGGTTTAAATAAGAGGAAAGCATTTATTGAATCACAGACTCTTGAACCTGAGAAATTTTACGAGCTAGCTGTGCAACACTAATGAGAGCTGTCTTAAAGCTTGGTGTTCAACATTAAGCTCCTAAAATTAAGCACCCTAACAGAGCAGCTCTGCTTAGCTGGTATGCTAACTCACTGCTTGCTGCCAATGTCCTGCTGGCAGAGCAAAGAAGGGCTGAAACTGTTTGTTGTGGGCAAGAGACACATTTTGAAAGAAATCAGTGACTTCTACTCTAGAATCAAATGTACATTAAGCAGTTATTCAGGACAGACTTCACCCTGACAAGACCGCTTTTAAAAGGAAAGGGAAAAGCAAACCAAACTGGGGGTGGGAGAAGAAGCCAAGTTACTGTGCAATCAATGTATGTGTGTTTGGTTAGGTCTGTGGCTACAATCACCTCAAACCACCTTATTAGAAAGCATATTTTACTAGAATATTCTTTTAAATCAAAGGAACATACCAAACATGTCCCTGTTTTAAATCCTATAAAATAAGATACCTGTAACAAGACTGCTTTACAAATCAGAGATTATATGCTTTCAGTTCCCCTGAGGAACAGAAGTAATCAAAATGATGATGTACACGTAAGTAAAGGCTGTTCTGTGCCAAGAATTTTAATCGACAAGCAGTTATGTCAAGACAGCAGAAGACAACTGTGTAAACTAAAAAAAAAAAAAGAGATAATTTTTACAGAAAAACAGCATGGACTCCTTCAGCAATCACAAGTTAAAGCAGAAGGTTGACATACCAGTCACTACTGGGATTTGGACAGGTGGGTCAGTACTCAGGATCGTTTAGGAGCTTTTATAGTTTATTTTCAGGTAAGCATGAGCAACAGGCACATATGAGCTTTCAAATATGTGTTACTAGAAGAAATGAAATTGTTGCAAACTAGAACCATTACGCTGTCCGGGGTCTCCTTTTCTGAACTGGGCATTAAGCCATAACCTTGAAAATGCCCTTGTCCACCTTACTTGCAAGCAAACACTTCCAGAAGTCTTACACTTGTCAACAGAAGACAGGGAAATCTAACCTGCAGAAAGAATTTATTCTGTGACACAACTAGTTCATTTACAAAGGATAAACACACAAATGTGCAAATACAGGATACCCAGAGCTTGCTGAGCACTTTGTTCAACAAGTCAAGCAAAACCTGCATCTAGGTCCCTAGAAAATAACTGTTGCTATAATCAGAATCACAATAAACAAAGTAAGTTAAAGCAGAGCAAATTATTTTATTTTGCAGAAAATAAGTACAGGCCTTCGAGGAGATCTACCTGGCTTCCTCTGGGAACACCAGAGTTCCTTCTAGACAAGTGATTCAAGGGCTGTTTTGCTGCTTTCTGCAAGGACTGAGAGACTTTGGCTCCATGTTCATCAGGATGAGAAGAAAGAGAACAAGCTGTTAGTCAAAGTTATACTTTCATGTAGTAACAACTGGGTTGCCTCCAGTAAGTTACTGGCTATCAAGATGTCACTGTTTTTAAGGTATCACTCTCTGCCAGGACAGTGCATCCAGAGGTAAGATTGCACAGGACAAACCATATGTTTTGGTTTAAAACACTGCCACATGATCACAAGCACACAAAACAATAACAAAAGACAATGAATTTTAGAGCAATTTCTGACAACTCAGTAAAACAACACAACACTGAAATGCTTTCATCTTTAAAATAGAAGTATATATATAGCTCTGCTCTCTACTGTATGTTTTTACTCACCTCTTCTGAAGCGAGCGAGTACTTCTTGGAGCAGAGGAGAACAATCTCCCAGACAGAAAAGCTGCATTTGGACACCTTCTAACATCACACATAGCCATGCTGTGCTGAGAACAGCAGGCTCATCCCAGCTGTTAGAAAATGAGGCCTGAGAAAAGATGATCAGCAGCAGGATGGAGAATTCTCTGGCATAACATAAAAATGCGGACCATCCTCTCACTAACGTTCTCTTCTGAGCAATTAGGAAAACTTGCATACTACTACAGGAGATAATTGGAAATTAAAAGGTATTTGTGCTATTTACAGCCTAATTGTAGATCTGCAAGTAAAATCCACTCTTTTGAAGCAGGAGACACTTGATTTAATGTTAATGGAGAACTGTGTAATTGATAAATTTGTTCTGGCCCTCTACATTTTGTCTTCAGTGTGCAGCACTATTCCTGATACAAGGCCTTAATTTGTCCCATTGTATGTAGATTTCACTGCTGTGGAAATAGAATACTCTTAAGAAACCTGTTGCTTATCTTGTAGTGAAAAACAGGTATTAATGTCAATGTATTTCTTTGTAATTCCCCATCTGACTACCCATTTTAGTTTGTATTTGAGTGGTTAAGCATCCTGCCTCCTCTCCCTTTTCTTTCTAAGTATAGTATGGTGGAATGTGAGAAGCCATGGTATCATCAGAAATCGTTTTTCAAGCCTTGACATCTGTTTATGACGTATTGGTAGAGTGGAAAAGTGGGAATTCTCTTACATTTCAAAGATAGCATCTGCTGCATACAAATATCTGATTAAAGAACACTCCATTTTATACTCAAGGACAACACATGTCAACTGATTCACGCAGCTCTGGTTTAACATAGAGCAACACTAACACTACCAAAACACAGTGACTGAATGACCTCGATTGCCAGTTTTAAAGCTTAGCATTACTGCAGCACTGTGCAATTTAGCAGTCTAGAAATGGTCTGCAAATCGAGTAAGCAAAGCTTCTTTCTCAAAGCTTAAATACAAGCAACAAAACAGAGCCACAAGAACACTTCTGTGCATTTTTCCCCTCTTTCCTTCCTTACTATCCCGTGACACTGGATATCTTAACTGTGTTTGTCTTTTAGCTTCTATATTGAATGAATTGAAACACAGGAATCTCAAAATGAAGATTACATTTTTATGGTGGCTAGGGGCATAGCTTTTGCTTATGTAAGTTACCTTGTATCTCTGCCAAGTGGCATGTTTTTCTCCTTCTGGCTTAGTTTTGACTACCATGTGTGGGTGTGCAGAACACTTTGTTGCAGCAACCATAATTCCTTTCCTGTATCTAAAGGAACCTCAAAATCTCAGTTTACATATTTCTGAAACTCCGAATAACTTGTGGGAACAACTACTGATATCATTCAAGAGAAGCTATTTAGATTATAAGCTGAAAAAAGAACAACGGGTGCGAAGGAAATTCAGAATTTAGTTGGTACGTGTTTAGGGCAAACAGCACTCAAATTTATAAACACATCTACAATGTTTGTTGGTCCTTTGTTTACATCACGATGACTTTTGTGCCTGCTCCCTCCCCGGAAGTGTTCAAGGCCAGGTTGGATGGAGCTTTGAGCAATATGGTCTAATGGGAGGTGTTCCTGCCCATGGCAGGAGGGTTGGAACTAGATGGTCTTTAAGGTCCCTTCCAACCCAAACCATTCTATGATTCTGTGATTCTATGTTAAGCTACTACCTTAGTTAGCAGTTCTCTTTAAATAAAAAGACCACAAACCAGAAACTTACCAGGATTTCAAATCTAATCTTTCTATAGAATTGAAAAGCTGATTCCTTAATTTACTATCTGACCTCTTATCAAGCTTACAGACCAACATCTGGGTATAAAAACCTTAATGATGGGCACAAATAGTCTATAAAGGTGCTGTCTTCAATCAAGACAATGCAGCAACAGTGATTCATATATCTGTTTTTGATTTGAAAGTAATTTTGAATCTCTATGGCTTATTTCATACATAAATACTTAAATCTGATCCTTCTTATATGTGGCTTCTTGTAATAGCTGTATTTGGAAAGACTATGGAATACAGCCCATTTTCCAGCCAGTGGAAGATCACTTCACTTCAGCACACTACGATGGGCTTTGCTTGGAATCACTTTCAAAGTTCCGGACAATGTGATTTATACTTTTCCCTAAGTAGACCATTCCACAGCCAACTTTCTAACACTGTAAGGTTCTCACGCATGTGTGTGTGTATCTCCAACATATATTTACTCTGTATTCTACTCTACTTCATTGCCTCTGTTCACATGTTTCCAGCTAAATAATTTGACCTTGAACTGGGAAACTGCAACTAAACCAAGTCAACGGAGCTATGACAATTGATGAAAAGATATTCTCCAGGTGTTTAATCCCGAAATTTTTCACTAACTTAAATCATGCTAAATTGCATCCATTTAGCTTTTTAGATTTCACAAATCAATGCTTAAAGCCCTAATAATTCTAGTTAAACCCCTTCCAGTGTGGCAGTATCTTTATTGTTGTCCAGAACCCCAGCACTGGTTCATCATAGTAATTTTGGCTTTTGCAACAAAATCACTTTGCGTAAGCAGCCCAAAACTGCACAAGCCGTTTCATATCCATAGTGCTTAACAAATTCACGTCCCTTTGGTATATACTGACATAACCTGATGTCTCAGTATTGTGTTTTCTGCAGAATCATTTCCCTGTAGAGAACAAAACGTTTCAGGATAGTTTCTCGGTTCTCAGGGGTTTTTTGTATGTTTGCTTTATAAAAGAATAACCTTGTACCACTAATTCTTTCGTAGTTTTCCTTTCTACCATGACATCTTCTTTTGTGTCATTGTCTAGATTGTGTCATTGTCTAGACTTGTGACAATTTCAGGGCTGTTAATTTACTGAGTGGCTAACTCTTTTCTCCAAGTCAATAACAAAGTTAACAAGTGCAACAGGTCCTAACACTGGCACTTACTACCACTACTCTATGATTTCACTTGCCATTCTCTAAACATATTTAACACCATTTCATTTCTCATTCTTATAATTTAGTCTTTTACCTAGGTTTCATTTATCCAAGTGGAATTAATTTTTTGCATACTATATCATGAAGTAGTTCCCATTGAAGTTTCAAAGCTGTGTATTTCCAGCACGTCGCTTTCTGCCATTATGTAAAAAAACCCACTGTTTTCCAACTTGCCCCCATCCATGGCACCCCCTAAAAAAGCTTGCACTCTATTGATTTACCTCAATGTAAGGCTGCTCAAACAGTAATGGTGGAAAAGACAGAAACTGAGAAATTGCTGTGACAGGGACAGGATGAGACCCTCCCCTTTCAGCATGAGCATGGATCAAAGTGATCCTGTAGCTGTAGGGCTACAACCTCTACTGAAATAAATGTGAAAACAAAAATTTCAAAAGATTACACCTTTCATTTGCTTGCTTTTACACTGCATATAAAGTATTTCAGTGGTTAAAGGATTTACCATGGTAAAAAGTAACATGAGAATTGTCACACTGGATCAGGCTAATGCCCTTTTAGAACACTATGTGTACATGGCATTGATATAAAATTGAGTCTAAACTTGGAGCCTTACTTAGAAAAAAAAAGGAAAAGTAGTAAAAGCTGGTTTCTTACATTCCTTCATTCAAACTGATTAAAGATAAAATTAACCTCTTAGTCAAGCTGCTCTCCCACTCCTGCACAAACCTTCTCCCTAATATTTACAATGACATATATACCTTAGTGGCAACTCTATGAAAAACATAGCTGGTATTGATTGATACTAGCTTAGCTGTAGCTTCTTCTAAGGAGTTAAAATTAAAATAGAGAAGAAAAACCTTACAAAAAGCCAGAATTCATGGACCATGTACTTCACAGACAAAGTATTTGAGAGCTCATATGCCGGAGAAATTTCTACATTTTCAGACGTAAAACAAAGTCTTATATTTGCAGGAGTATGTCTCTAAGGCCTTCATAAATTTAAGTCCTTTGAGAAAGCATAAAATATTTATTGAAATAAGAGATTCCTATTGTGCTTAGTCTAGTTTGTATTTGTCAGTATATCACACTGCAGATTATTACATACTGTTATTGATTATTTCACGTAGATCACAACAGGGGGAGATCTGGCTGAGAGAAGTTCTTTTCTCTAAGAAACTTGATGAAAATAGGAAACAAAGGAGGCATCTTAAGGTGAAATGGGTGTCTTAAACTTCTCAGTAAGACTGGATCTTCATTCATCTGCTTCATTAAAAGGTTAGGAAATAGCAAGGAGGAGTGAAAAATGTAGGAATTAATTTTAGATGGATTTTCATTATTTCTTTGACTTTCTTGGAGCAGCTCTCAGACCTCTGAGTTTCATTCTCTCTTAATTACATTCTTGGAGCAATACATCACATTCTTCGTTATTAATAACAACACTCTTCTTACCATGTTCCAGGTGACTTAAAAGAGTTACAGAATTAATTTTTTCAATATCCATTTCAAGCTCAGTTTTGACAAATGGTAGTCGTCCTTTCTTGTAAAAGTCTCTACTGAACAGAACAGATAAAATCTCTCTCTTACAGAGAGGTTTCTTACAGAAATGATGAGAGTACATACAAAATCAAAGTTTTCCAAAGAAGAATATTTCTTGAAACAAATTTTGTTTCCCATGATGCACCACACCTTCAGTCCTTTTCCATTTTGGTGGTTCATCACAGTACTTACTTTCTTGTGCACCACCACAGTAGTTCTGGGGGACATAGAACTGGGCAAAATTAAATATGTTGGTATTTCTAGATTAATTTTATACCCCTATTTCAGCTGGTATGTCTGAGTTCAGCATCAAAGTTAGTATCAAACTATCAATATTTTTCTGTGCAAAAGTTTGTTTTGTAAGACAAATTATTCTGAAAATTAGTAATACTATCAGCAAAGCAAATAAAAGATATAAAATCCTTTTGCATGTATGAAAATGGCAATTTTTTTCCCCGTATGAAACTTGTCTACAACAGGGTGAACTTCATGAGAACAATGAAAGGGAATTCACTGCCAAACCACAGAGGATACACAGCTGTTCAAAAAATCAAACGAAGAAAATGAGCACTGGCAAACCCACCTGTTCTTCACCAACTTTTTTCTTAGAAACTAATGACCTATTTTTGTTGAAACTATTTTTTAAAACAAAAAAATCTAATGTGATGAAGGAACAATCCATGGAAAAATTCCATTTAAATTACTATGATGAGCTGGCTGGACACAACCAGAAACAGAGCGCTAAAGGCACAAAGCATTAAGCAGTGTTCACATTCTCTCACACGGCTCTAAGCTAACATGCCTGCTCCCTCCAACTTGCAACTTGCCACCTTCCTCTGCCTTTCAGCAGCAAATCCAGCTTGGGGAGGTCAATATCTTCACACTCTCCTGCTGGGACAATGCTACTGTCTGCTTTGCAGGGAAGAGGAAGCTTAGAACTGGCCTCAGGATCCTACTTCACTGCCTGATGCAACTTACCCGAGCATCTGTTTTGGAAAGTCATGGAAGTAACATAAAGCCAGAAATACTCCATTTTTCAGAGAAATCAAAGTGTGTTTTCTCAAGAAAACTCTGGAGAGTATATTTTGGAATATGCTTTCAGGCTCAAAGGGCCTTGATGCTGGGAACAATGAAATCACCTTTATTTTTTTCCCCTTTTTTCTTTCCTGATTCCTACATTGCTTAGAGAAAACAGCCTTGGGACAGCCTTTGTAAATGAGCAGCATTGCATTAAAGACATTCCTCCTAACAGGAAAAACTACAGGACTTGCTGGACAAGCTAATTGGACAAAAATGGAAAGCACTAATGTGTTTCGATTAAAGAGGCTTTAATAAAAGTAAAATAAAAATAAAAACAACACCAACAAAAAAGAACTAACTACAATATTTTTGCATGTGCTGAGTGAAATGCAAAAAACTATCTCTGGAACCTACCTAATCAGAGCAAAAATTTTATATGTTTTAAAGATGTAGATATGTTACATAAAGAGTTAAAGTGAAATGTACAGCCCTTACTATAACAGAAAGGGTAAACACCAGACAGTCACTTGCAAAAGGCCTCCATAACAGGTTACAGAGCCTGAGCTCAGCTTGTGATGTTCTGATTACAGTAATCATTCTGCCTTTTTACTCACAAGTTGTGTATAAAGTTTTTAAAGGTTTTATCAAAAAAGCAGCAGTTATGCCTCAGAGCTGCAGGCACATTGTCCCTGTCCTTGCTATGGAGAGACTCATTTTACAGTTGCTGCTGAAGCTACTCATATATTTTGCATGTTTGAAATGAATAACTATGTAAATTACATTAAAAATATTGTACTTTGGGTAAATCAAAGCCAAAAAATAAAGCAATCCTCCTTCCCCAGTCATACTATTGTCCTGAATACCCTTTTTCAATTTGATAGTGACAACATGCAGACTCTGGTTTATATCACTTGACTCTTTTCATCCTAAAACATACCCAACTATTATTATAACCCCGTTTCCACTGCACAGGCCCAATGTATCTTTAAGCATCTGTATATATATAAAATCACTCCCCAGGCTTGGAACTAACGTAGACATTAATATACAATTTAATTTTTTTTTTCTACCAAAAGACTGAAACATGCTCACCACATAAATATAGACATAGCATTCCAGTCATGACTAGAGCTCACCACAAAAACAATTTGATAGTATATTTACATTTTCCAGAGTTCAAAATGTTTTAGCAGTGGAAATACATTATATTGATTATGCATCCATTGTTGGGTATTAGGCATGCTTAAATCCCTCAAAATGTGAATATTTATCTAAACTGGATGCGTATTTTTCATTTTTTATCTTCAATAACGTGTCATATTGCAGATAAAATCACCACTTCAAGTTACTTCACAGTTATAGCTAATTTTTATATACTATTTTGCCCATAAGTTAACAAAACACTGCAGAATTCCTTCTGAAAAGCACACCAGCTCATGATTTATTTTTTTAAATTCATTTACTTGCTAGAAAACATCATCTGGTTGAAATTAAAGGAGGAAAAGACAGTTTTAATTAATGTCTTCTTCAGGAACAAAGTACCTAAAATTGCTGAAGTGATGCACTTTGACATTTTCAAAACAAAAAAATCCCATTTGTATGTTTGAAATAATTTTTCAATTTGAAATTTAAGACACAAAGAATATTACGTCCAATGAACATGAAATGTTTGGATTGCTCAATAGCAAAACATTTTTTCAGATTGCTGGCTCACTGAAATTGTACACTTTTTGCGCTGATTTGAAATGTAATACAAATTCTGAAACTTTTAAAAATACATCTAGATGTATATACATGCATATATATATACATAAAGAATATATAAACATGCATATGCAAATGCAAACTAAGATGGAGAATTATATATATATATATATGTATATATGTATACACAAGCACACATTTATGCCCACAAGAGTCATCTGTGAAATCTAATGGGCTATTTGAGACTAAGTCTGGCAATCAAACATAATCTCTAAAATTTACATGCTTCCTGTACTCAGCTGCAGCAATAATAAATTCCCAGATTGGTTGTGTTCTATCTCAAAAACATAAAATCTAAATCAATAAATGCCTTTCTTTGAAGGGTGAAAGGAAATAAAGGGAATTTAAAGCTTTGAAAGGAATTCAAAGGTGACTCCCAGTATCCATCTCAGAGTTTACATTAGAACCTCAAAACATGCTTAGGTTTCTAAAAGGGGTTTGGCTATAGATACAGATTTCCAGAGGAGCAGCCTAAAACTTCAAGTGCCATTTCTGGTACAAGAAATAACTGATAGATACTTTAAAGAGAAAATCTTAAGTGCCAATAAGTCAGCAGCTAAGAAAAATAACTAGCGACCATCTTTAGGAGAAAGAAGAGAAAGGTGCTGATTTAGGGCTTTTTACCAAGCAGCTTTCAAAACTTAAAAAACCTCTTAACTTTCTAAACATAATTAAAAATTTTCAAGATTTAAAGATGTAACTGAAAATATTAGACATACTGCAGAGTACTCAGTTTAGCAGTAGGCTTGTATTATCCATCTTAAATATTCCACCCAGCTGGAAGTTGTCAGCACAAGGAATAGGAACAAGGGGGCTGCAGACAGTTCCCTGCAAGCAAGTACAAGCATGCTGGCAGTCTTCCAGGTTTATTTATTTTTAAGGTTGTGCTGAGGATGTAAGGCTTTGGTTCCATCATTTGTCCTGATTTTGTTCCTCTTGCTGACATTGGATGATCCAGCTGCTTAACATACTGCCTTCAAAAGAAAAATATATTTATCTTTGTCTTATGATTGGTATGCTGTGAAGCTCCCCCACCTAAACAATGTGTCACATGAGTTTTTGAAAAAAATGAAAACTGAATAGATTTAGATCTTACAGACTGGTTGAGGGTGCGAGAAGTGGGGGGAGAAGCAAATAATTGCTACAAAAACATCTCCTGAAAATCATTCCTCACTATTTTCATTTTCTTATAGTAACTTACAGATATGACTTGTCTAGAATACCACCATTCACAGAATCACAGAATCACAGAATTCTAGGGGTTGGAAGGGACCTTGAAAGATCATCTAGTCCAACCCCCCTGTCAGAGCAGGGTCACCTAGAGTACATCACACAGGAACGCATCCAGGCGGGGTTTGAATGTCTCCAGCGAAGGAGACTCCACAACCTCTCTGGGCAGCCTGTTCCAGTGCTCCGTCACTCGCACAGTGAAAAAGTTTTTCCTTATATTCA
>VZRW01008381.1:329153-372037 GCA_013398125.1 Aegotheles bennettii
GTGGCTCTGCGCTGGACTCTCTCAAGCAGTTCCATGTCCTTCTTGAACTGTGGGGCCCAGAACTGGACACAATACTCCGGATGTGGCCTCACCAAGGCAGAATAGAGGGGGGAGGAGAACCTCTCTCGACCTACTAACCACCCTCTTTCTAATGCACCCCAGGATGCCATTGGCCTTCTTGGCCACAAGGGCACATTGCTGGCTCATGGTCATCCTCCTGTCCACCAGGACCCCCAGGTCCCTTTCTCCTACACTGCTCTCCAGCAGGTCAGCCCCCAGCCTGTACTGGTGCATGGTGTTGTTCTTCCCCAGATGCAAAACTCTGCACTTGCTCTTGTTGAATTTCATTAAGTTTCTCCCCGCCCAACTCTCCAGCCTATCAAGGTCTCTTTGAATGGCAGCACAACCCTTTGGTGTGTCAGCCATTCTCCACCACTATCCAAAAACTTTAAGAAAGATTGGATTTAAGTGTTAGCAGCATATTTAAAAATTTAAATGATTATATGATAGTCCAAAGTCAAATATAGCCACAAAACTGGGAACATCTAAATGTGAAATCAAAAGAAAACTAAAACTGCTTCTGCATTGCTCTGCAACACAAAAATCTGTAAGTAAAAAATTGGGAAAATTCTTCCACAAGCAAGAGGCCTGGCAGCATTTTGTAACAGCCATCTAGTAAGAGTTTTGCAAATTAAAATTGATTCAGGGATTCAAGTTTGTGTAACTTGCATTTTGTCAAATGCAACAATAAAAAGTTCATGGACTGTATTCTCATATAGATGGAGGCCTCTTCATGCTGTTTTGTCACAAAACCAAAATATTCAAGTAAATTACACAGTCAAAAACCAGAGCGCATCCAAGTCTGCAGGAAATTCTGACATGTGATTTCAACTGCTCAATGAAAACTGTTCTCACAGAAGCAAAGTTTGTAGAGATACAGCTTTCCTGAGAGCTACTTCCACAGTTAGAAGAAAAGAGGTAAGTTTTTCTCATGTCTGTAAAACAATCACTAAACTGCAAGCAAAGTCTAAGTCCAAAAAATCTGGGCTTTAATCTCATTTTAATTATTCAACCAGTGTTCATCCACCAATGTGCTCTAATACTCATTTCTTATCAACTTCTGTACTAAGACAAGCATAATGTCCATTTCACTAACAGCTGCAAGAGGCTTCAGCGGTCTCTGGCCCTAGGAGATGCTTACCAGATGTATCTCCCCAAGCCAACAGGTATCCCAAGAAGTTCGCTGTCACTGACTTCAGGAATAATCAAATAAAAGCCCAGGAAGCATTCCTTTAGGACCATGCCTTAATAGAAATTCCTGAAATCCATGTGTTTCAAATAAAATATTCAGGGTTTAAGAAATTAACTTTTATCTTTCATGGTACTAGAAAGTTTCTAACCTGTTCTGATATGCTGGGTTTTATTTTAATGTTCTTTTCTGCTAGTGGAACAGTTAAAATAAATTTTACTTAACAAAAAATCAAACTATGAGAAATTAAAAATACTATTTTATAGCTTATTATTAATAGTTTTATCCAAAACATTTAAAAATATTTGATGCATGTCAGTGCATGATATGGAGTAGATGACAACATTGTCCCAGTTTATTACAGCACCAGAGAATTAGGGGCTTTTCTGCCACCCAACGATATGATTTTCTTGTCCTTTGTCCCACCATCTGTCTAACTTCTGCCTTCCTCCCCTCTTTCCTGCTCATCACACAGCAATGAAACATAAGACTCTGTAAGAATCATTCATGCCATCCCAAAAATGTTAATATATAAGACTGTTGTTCTATGGTTCTTTTACTGAATGAAAAGTAACAACATCCTTCATTAGCTAAAACAACTAATGTAAAGATTGGGCAGAAGGAATCCTGCCTAAAATTTATATGCAAACCAGCACAGGCCAGAACAAGATGTTTTAGAATATGATTTTGTTTGTTCTTCACTTTAATAGTAAGCCTTAAAGTACTCATTAAAGATTGGCAAGAACACATAGAGATAAACTAAAAAAAAATATAGTTCTGGCTTAAGCGAGACCCATGCACTGGTAAAAAAAAAAAAAAAAAAAAAAAAAAAAAAGAGAAAAAAAAAAAGAAAAAAAGAAGANAAAAAGAAATAAGAGTAGCTACAGAAAAAACGATCTCTGGCCTATTTTACAGTGCAACCAATAGAAAACTGTAGAAAACAGGAAAAACAGCCAGAACATTACAAAAAGAGAAAAAAGTTAAATTCTACTATAGAAAAAGCCTACATGAGTATACTCAGAAAGCATAATTACACTTTTTTTTCTAGAAAAAATTATAAATACTGTCAAAATTATACATAGTTGTACACAACTGTATTAATTTATTTTGGAATTTTTTCCTTTAAACTACAAAGTTGAAGCTACATTTCAGCATATTCAGAGGTGTACTTCTGTTGCATAATGTCTGCTTTTTCAAAATTCTCAGCATGGAAGTAAAAATATAGCTGTGACTGAAAATGGAAGGTCTTTTCACATTTACTAGAACATTGCTGTAGTGATCATGCTCTAAGCAAGAGTTTGTAGAAAAAACTATTATACTGTCTCTGGTATAGTGGGAAAAATGGAAAAGCTTTTGGTATCAGTCCATTCTTATTATCCATGAGGCCTAAGAGTTTGTCTTTCTATCACCTGGTGACAGGCTTATGTGTTTAAAAGTGTTACTGATTTCCTCTAGTGTAACAGTAAAATAAAATATGCTATGTCTACCCACAAACCCTGACCTCCAATTTTTCCCATTTTCCTAGTGTACAGAACAAACATTCTTGAAAACACTTCAAATAATATTATGTGTCTGCTTCACCTTCATAGAGATATTTTCTCTTTCAGCTCTTTCTCTGAGTTTGCTCAGGACACATCGTTTAATTAATTTCACCAAAGGCTCTGTGATTCATAAATGTGAAATTGTTTTCATACTAATGTTTCCTTGTTCACTGTTGTTCTCTTCCTGCTTCCTTTATGTCTGACCCAAGCCAATCTCATTTGGCATTCTCAAAGCAGAAGAAATTTGTTTTTCTAAAGTCATGGGCAGAGCTAATGGTACACAGATTCCCATGAAGAGGGTGTTGCAGAAAATGAATAAATAGCACCTGATTTCCCCTGACCAAAGACAGGATTGTTAAGGTGACAAGAGAAAAAAGTCTAAAAACAAAGCTCTTTAGATACCTTTAAAACAGTGGGAACCAGACAAGAATGTGATATTATATCTCCCAACTCAGGGAAATTGAGCTGCAAATAGTTCCAGTCAGGAAAGTGTACTCAACTTTGAACTTCGCTTTTCAAAGGTGAGAGCTTTCACACAGTGAGATTGTGTGAATGGGTGTGAATTCATGGAAAATAGCTTCTGAAGTAGATAGCCAGATTAAATTCAAAATCACTCTGCCTCTGGACTGTGAGTGCTGATTCGAAAAAGTGGAAGTCTTCTGATGCAGAAATCTTCTTACGAATCCTAAAATCTTAATATTGCTTTCTCTGTGATATGTAAAGTTGTGTAAAACCTCTCATTGCAAAGCAATAATTATGAAAACACTAAGAAGAGTGAAGTGACAACAGATGCGGTGTGTCTTCTGATTTACTAATGTGAATATGTGAGAATGCCAATTTTTTGCGCTTTTAAAGAACTCCCGATGGCTTACACTCTTAAACTCATCAGTATTTTTCAGCTACTTTGTGAGCCAGCTGAAGCTTGCATGTCCAGAACGTTTTGTTTCTGAGTAGAAGACAGCATTATGAAGTAGAAAAGGGATTCTGTAAAGCGAGTATCGGGAAATTAAAGAGTCCATCAAAAAGCAGTAACTACTCACATGTAGACATCACCAGCAGTAAAATAGCCAAAACATAAGTACATTTTAAATTGGAAATAAAAAAGGGAATCTTCATACATGCTAACGTTTTTGTTTCCTGTGTGTATGTAGAATAGTACAACTGTCTTCAGTGACCATTAGCCACATTCAGCAAAGAACACAAGTTCCTTAACCAGAACTGACTCAGATCTGAGGCCCAGATGTTAAAAACAAAATCCAAAATACTTCTTAGTAAGATTTTCTCACTCCAGATGGTGCTGAAACATACCACTCTCCTCCCCATTTGACCTGAAAGCTTCCTAGGTGTTTGCTTTGTACATGCTTAGAATTGCCCCGGCCTAAATAGCTCAGCACCTATTTCTCACATCCTTCCCAAGATAGGATCTAGAAATTTGGCAAAGGAATGTGTAGGTCCCCTGAGGCATCCAAAACATTAATCATTACTGAATTATACCAAGAGCACACTGACAAGATGAAGTTCCTCAGAAAATGCAGACTTGTTCACCATCTTTTAAAAGCATGGGTGGGAATCTCCACCTTTCATGCAACAGCATAATGTTCACAGGACTCAGCAAGTGAGAGGGCTGGATTCAACAGCTTCCTAAGCCTACAGACATTCAAAAGCCTAAGGTCTCGTTTCCCAGGAGAGTGCCCTAGCCACCAACCTTTTACGCAGGATGCACATTTCAATACAATTTATGTTAAGCCACCATCAAATGGGCCAGTGATAGTAAGCAAGGGACAGCACGATGTTCCACCATCCTGGTTCATATGGGTGTCATGAAGATTTATACATTCACATTAAACAGACAGAATTCAAACTTCTTAGAAGACAGTCCTAACTACCAAGCCATTCAAGACCCTGCCTTTTCCTCCAGCTCTGCTTCAAAAGAAACAAGAATGAGTGCTGTTTTCCTCTGGCAGAAAGGCTTCTTTTGTGAAGACGACACCTGCTGAGGTGTCTGTTCTGCAAATTCTGGTGCAGTTCGGAGATCCTTAATCTAGCTTTAAATAAGTTAGCTCATGTGTTGCAAGGAGTTATTTACAGCCACATCAACTTCTACATCAACATATCTACCTTGATAAAAGTATGTCTAAAGTAGACACGCTGTACCACACAGTCTAAACTCTGAATATCTAGGTTTTCAGATATACTGTTGTCCCCAGACTTTTGTGGAGTTTTGTTTGTTGGGGGTTTTTTATGGTTTGGTTTTTTTTGCTAGCTGTATTACACTCCCTAATTAGCCAGCACCTTGTTTGGATTCAGCTTTGACACTCTACCTTGTGCACAGAACTTCAGTGTATAAATAATGATTCAGGATTTTCACTACAGAGACTAGAAAAAGCATATAACTTTGGGGCACCTAAGTCACATATATTCAGCCCAACCTTACATTTTTGTGATTGTTAATAACCAAAGAGTACCCTAGATAAGGGGCTGATCAGATCTAAAACCTCACCACCAAAACCACTGACCAAATTCAAGATTAACTGCAGTGTGGGGCATTTTTAGGAGACAGGGAGTCCATGCAGATGCTACCAAGCACAGAACATAATGGCAGTAGAGTTGTATGGATGTTATTAAAGGCACAACCAACCTCCAGGATCCTTGTTACTGACATGCAAAATGGAAAATATGATTGTCTTTCACTTTTCAAGCTGAAATTGCAGGATCAGTAACTTGGAAACAAGCAAACAATAGCCATCTCAGCTTTCTGCTTACAGAGTAAGTACGGGTTAGTAGGAGCCCTGTGAGACACAGCAAACATGGAACATTACAAAAGCCATTTTGGCAGGTTACAGAGAAAAAGACATTTTAAAATTACACCTCTGGCTTATCTAGCAATATGAATTAACAAGATATGGGGAAAGAGAATTTTTCCTGTCCCAGCATGAGCTGCTCAGGTAAATTAAAATGATGTCAGCACTGTATCTTCCCTTAGGATTAAATCTTTGCAAATATTAAATAAAAGTGAACATATGACATGCATACTTAAAAGTTGATTTTAGGGTTTGTTTTCAATTCAAGGTAAGTAATTTTAATGAACTTAAAGTAAAAATAATAATAAACCAAACAAACAGGAAAACTTTTTTGTTAGCATATGTATGAAATGACCAGTACAGCTTCAAAATATGGTGCTTTATTTAGCTCTGTTGATTCGTCACAGCAAAACATACTGCTGTCTGGATGCAGATTAAATCTATCTCCTTTGGTTGTCAGGAAAGAAAACTACAGTATTTAAGAAAGCAATTTTTAAAACAATATGTGCCATTTCCTGCATTTCCTTGCAGGAAAAACATATGTAATACAAATTACTGGAATTAAATCTATAATCGGCATGATGGGTTCTGTTCAAAAGAACTTTTTTTAAGCTGTACATGTTTTTATCTCTGAACTGTACTTTCAATGTGGGTTTTCCCTGACAAAATAATGCCCTCCCCCAGCCATCACATTTCACAATATTCAGTTTAAGAGACTGCTGCTGAGTTCTGTAAGATGACCTCTGAAACTGTAGCTAACCTTTTCATACTCGACACCAAGCAAACGGGCAGCAGCCCCCAGATCCCTGAAGCTGTGTTCTTTAACTGAAGCTAAGCGCAGTCAAAGGCAGAGCTTGCCCAACCAGGTCATGGGGAAGAATGAGAAAGCCCAATGCAACATGACATAATGAACCTGACATAGTCTTGATGGACAGCAGATCTGCCTCGCCTGTTTGTTCTCAGTTTACTGTACATGATGCTCTGCTACAGCAGCCTGACCCAAGCCAAAATGAAGGCTTTTGTTTCCATTGTCTCAGCACATACCAGTGGCAGGGCAAGGCAGCTTCCTGGAAAGCCGCAACTTCTGTTTAGGTGAGGAGTGCTTCAAGAGCACAGGAAGGCTGAAGAGGCTGTGTTGACCTTGTCTAGTCCAAGATTTGTGAAGCTGAGAGCCCAGGACACAACATTGTTCTGCAGGTCCTTTCTTTCAGGGACATATGTGTAGGGGACAGATTTCTTTTCCAACCCTTAGAGTGTTGCTTTCTTGCTCAGGAAATGAAAATTTGCTCTATAAAACATTGCCTTAGTCTGAATAAGATTTGCTCTGATAAAAATTAGTTCTCTTGATGTCTTTTAGATCACCTGTTTTAAGGAAGAGGAGAAGCAGTTTTATATAAAATCCAACTCACCTTCCAAACCATGAAGGGATTTGGAAATTGTCGAAGATCTTTGACACATGAAAGTGATCCATGGTTTGGTAAAGCCAGTTTTGGATCTGGTTACTCAGAAGATAGTATAATTTCAATGAGGCAAGAAAATTTTCCCACTGATCAACAATCAATGGAGCCAAATTCTTAATTTCACTTTCTAGTTTCAGTTCCTATTAATTCAGGTGTCTGGTTACTATCATACAGAATCTTAAAGAAGCTTTATATAAAATATGCTATCAAAGAGGACATATCCCTGAAAATGAAGTGACTCAATAAAGATGTGGAGTCCTACTCTGATAATTCAATAAAGTGTAAATCCCTAGTGAAAATACCAAATGAAAATCTGACTTTTTTCTTTATTGGTTATCCTCTGCTGACATGGGCTGCTTGTCCTTTCCGAGTTACACTAAAGCCAGTGATAGAATATAAGTATCTAGATAAGGTCGTATCAGACAACCAAGAAGAAATCAAAATATAATCAAGTTATCAACATCCTTGAAGTGATTAGGGTTTCAGTTTTTATGTAAGTTGTGAGGTTCTTTGTCATAATTTGGAGAAGAGGGAATTTTATATACAGGTTCATATATACACACTGCCTCATCTTGGTCCCCATATCTTGGTCCTTAAAGTAATAAAAGTGAAAACTAAAGAAAGAAAACCCTAAACACATAAACTAAGAAAAATATTTGCTATAATTTCTTTCTCTCCTTTTTTCCAGGATTAAAATATTCCCTCTGTGGCTGTTGCATCTAAATAGATAAAAACTTTGGAAATGCACTTAAATATATCTTCATTGCACAGTCATGTTCCTGAATGTTCATCAACCTACACAGACTCCAGGATAACTTAAAAGAAGAGCCACTGACTTGTCACCTAAGAAGATACCTAGAAAGAAACAAGCACAAATAGTCTTTGGCTTCTGCTTCATCAGAACCCTTGCCTCCCTGTAATGGCACTTCCTCTCTTGTAGACATTTGCTCCTTCTAACACACAGCACTGGATCTAATGGACCATATCCTGCCTCATGGCCTACACTCTGCAAAAAGCCGTGTCCTGCTGACATGGTCTAGTCTGCTGCACATCACCTACCTCCCCTGACCCTTCTTTTACAGTGTGACACTACCCGAGCTCCCAGTCCGTGTCCTGCCACCAGCAGTTTGGCCAGATATGAATGGAAGCTTTTCTCCTTTCCGTTCTTCCAGCCAGGACTCCCGATGTCTGTGGGGAGTAAGGAGGGAGTGCCAGTGAAAGGACAAGATTCAGTGGTGCCCAGTTCCATGTTTCAATAGGCACAAATTGAAATACAGGAAATTCCATTTAAACATAAGAATAAACTTTTTTTCCTTTTTACTAGGAGGTGGTCAACCACTGGAACAGGTCACTCAGAGAGGCTGGGGAGTTTCCATCCATGGAAATACTCAAAACCTGTCTGGACACACAACCCTGAGTAACCTGCTCTATTTGATCCAGCCTTGAGCAGAGGGTTTGGGATAAGGTGATCTCCAGAGGTGCCTTCCAACCTCAGGCATGCTGTGAGTCTGTTTAAAAACATTAGCAACACTACTGATCTAAAAACAGAAGATGCATCATGTAACTTTTGAATAAACACAACTATACTCCCTGTTACAGAATACATTGTAAAGCTAAAAATACCTGGGATGATCAAAGAACAACATGAATCTTGCCTGGACTTCCCCTTTGCAAATTACTGTGCAATTTACTATGGTCCTTTTCAGATATATAGCCGTTTTGTGAAAAGAGAGCTAGGTTTAGCATACATTTCTTGAAAATATCAGTATTTCAACACTGCTGCTATGCTCCTAACTAAGGAGCCACACAGCAAGTCAACAGACTGTTTACTTTTGCATTAATATTTAACTTCTCCTATGAATTAATTGCAAGATTTCTTGATAAATTTTTGGAGTGGCTCATATGTACACAAGGTACAGCCAGTTGCCAGTGTAACCAAGTTAACTGCTTGCCCTTAGTAACTTCTGTGCAAACACAGCACAGTCTTCCTCAGTACAGCCTGATTAATAAGCAAAGACCTGGCCTCTTTCCTCAAGAGCATGAAAGCATAATATGAGCACTACATTTTCCTATTCAAACCTGAAAGATTTTTTGTTAAAGAATCAGATCCCAACATCCTTGGCTCAAGTTGAGTGTATTTTTACATTTTATTACTTTTCTGTTTTTCTGTCCTTATAGTCTGAGACAAGATTTACCCTCAAGTAGATTACACCCATTTAATAAAGAGAAACAAAGAGCTATAAATAAGAGGAAGGACAGGATGTAAAATAGGGCTTTTTGATTGAGTGCTAAACCAACAGAAGAAAGGTTTCCTAAGAAGGTAAACTTACTATGGCTTAAAAATATTCATTATTTTGTTTAAATTCCTACATATATGCACATCAAAAATCCTAAGATAGAGATGGCAGAAAAGCATCGTAAATCTTTGGATGTTAGTCAAAAGGAAAGGAATATAATTATTAAACTGTTAATATCATGAAAAGCACATCCCAATTTGAAGACAAAACGGAAACAAAATCCATTGGAATTGTGAGATACAAGTCTTTTACATAGGCACCTTCCCTTCAGCTCAGATGCGATGACACTGCTGTAATCCCCTTCCATAACTGAAATGAGGCTCTGTGGTGCACATAGCTGAACTCCTTTTTACTTAGTCAAATTTCTTTTTTTCTTTAAATGAGCCAGAGTATATTTATTATTTGATAATATGTAGAACTAACTTAAAGACCATAATTCTGAGCATATGTGACTGATATTGCAAAATGATGCCTTGATTCCCACATCCCAAAAGTATCATCTGAAAAACCCTTTGCTGAATCTTCAGAACTGCAATGCAACACGAGGTCTTGTTGGGAAGGGTAAAACAAACAGTTTTTCTTCACTTTCATTATGATCTTTAGCAACTTTACCATTTTTCATGGAATCTGTAGGATTACAGGTGCTTCTCCAAGAAGAAAATAGAAATAGGATATACCTGATCAGCACCACACCAGAGACACTAGTTCTTTGTAATCAATAAGAGAATGTGTACTAATGTCTTTCAGTCCTTGGGGAGAAGGGATTGAAAAGAGATCTTGCTTTCCCCTACCCCCTTTGATGTTTTACATTTCTTTAGTGCTCCATTACAAAAAGTAATGTTGCGTGAACAAATGCAGCCTTGGCAAATGAGCAGTAACTGTCCCTTGCATTGCTATTACTGAACCATATCAATAGGCAGTTTAATCTTTGATGGAAAGCAGTTGTTCAGTCCTTTCTGCTATGCTGATCCACAGTATAGCATTACTTGGAAGAATTAATTCCTGTGTTTTCGTAACACCGTAATTGAGTAATATTGGAAATTCACTGCAAATTCAGTGTTGATGTGAACATGAAGTCTTGGAATAAGATGAATACGGAGGTTTTACGTGTAAAAAATAAAAGCAAATATTTATGGTTCAATATTCAAACTCTAAAAACATACAAGAGGATGTACTTCCATCCCTTTTAGAACACTTTCCCCTGACAAAAAATAGCTCTGTTTAGAAGCATTATTTTGCAAAATTCAAATTTTCTGACTCCAGTACTAGTGCCTTCTCCACACAATGGCTCCTGCCTTGACATCCTCCATCATCCAGTACCTTTCTGCAGCACTGGCTCCCTCATAGGCATATTCAAGTTTTCCTCTCTTCCCCTCTCTTGTTTATGCTCCTGCTTCAGTTGCACTTCTCTGAATACATCAGATGTCCCTATCAAACTCAATTTGTGAGTCAACTATCACTAAACTTACAATGTGGAAAGCATGTTTGGGTTTCCTTCTGACCCTGAATATGTACCAAATTTACCTGATTTATTTCCTGTAGGAAATATTTTCTGCTATATGATTCAAATAGTGCAACAAATGTCCATCAATAAGACATCAGCAACCAAAAAAGTAAAACATAGTTTTTAGTATTAATATGATCCCTTTCTGTTCTTTGTGTGTCATTTCAGTCCTGTCACATCCAAAATCCTGAGCTGTCAGCTATTTTCAGCTGTGGAGCATGTGATAGATTTGTTTGCAAATAGGAGCTGGTTAACATTTACAGAATCTGAGTATTTCAGGCATTATAAATCCTGTTTGCCTGTTTCTTTTCAGAAAACTACAAAGACATGGCAAACAGCCACACCATGAGTAATGCTGCATATTGTTGTTTTAACTGGATCAAAGGAATGTGTCACAAATAGGTTTGAAAAAATACACACTCTTGTTTGCACACCTATGTAAATCCTTTTCTAGTGGTCTAAATACCAATGGCCACCTCAGCAAACATTTGAGGGCAACTAAATTTGTCATAGATGCACACAAAGTTCAATCCCTTTTTGATATAGAAGAATAAAAAGAATCATCATCATATACCCACACTCATATTGCATTTCCCTCCTCATCTAATTGTTTATTAGCAATATATTCCACTGTGGAAACTGATCTTACTAGGGCTCTGAATAGCATATGTGCTATTTTATGTAGCATTTGTGTATTAGCAGATGAATTTATTTTTTTTTAAAGGCTAATGCTTTTGCATAGTTATTTCTCTTTAAAAATGGCTTTCATGATAAGATGCACAGAAAATAAAGAAATGGGAACAGGCATTTGTAGACAACATACAGGGAAATGTAGAAATCATTACAACATTGATATCCTCCTAGTACAAGAGTAACAAAACACAAGATTGACTTTCTCCTCATAATATTTCACCGCTTAATTTATGTAGGCCCTACCAATCCATTCCTGTAGATTCTCTCCTTTGACTATAACACTAATCATTTCTGTATGTGTATTGAAAGTGAAATGCCTCTAAGAATACTTTGTCTGATAATCCTCTTTGCACCACAAAAAACCCCAAACTTTTCTTTGCTGAAAGCCATTCTTCAGCTTTGGTCTTGAAACTGTGAGCTACAATATGAAGGTAGCCAAAGTGAGACCCATTTTAGTTTCCTTCCCAAACTTGTGAAACCTTTGGCACAAGGAACCCAGCCTGCTCAGGTACTATGATACCTCCCTAAGAACTGAACAACCTCCAAAGAGTGAGAAACCAGATGCAATCCCCACTATACAGTTAGAGCCAGCCATGTACACTCAAGTTCATATCTCTGTTGGCTTTCCAGTAAAATCATAGAGAAAGAAACAAGATTAAGATGTTGCTTTGAATTGTACCCTGACTTGTTTTATGGATAAACTCTATAAATATCATTAAACAGTAACACTATATCATTAAGCAATAACCCTATATGTCTTAGAAAGACTTATACTGATGTATAAACACACTTGTATTTCAACATTAAATGTTACTTTGTCCATGGTGAGAAAGGAGTCTAAATTCCACAGAGCCAATCTAACAATGCCTTTATATATTATTTCAGTACGTGTACTCAAGGGCATGTTCTTTTCGTCATACACACATACCCATATACAGAAATTAAACCACTGCAGTGATACAACAACAGTCTCTGCCTTTCATGGGACTCCTGGTGCAAAGTGTGGAAAAGCAATCCATATGTCTCTCATTGGGATTTTCTTTACCAAGCAGTGAGTAATAGAATGAATTGTCTACCAGTTCCTATTAGTAGGAAGGGGGAGGGGGAAGAGAAAGGAAAGAAAGGAAAGAAAATGGCAGCAGTTGGGGATGGGGACATCTGGGGAAGCTGGTAGCAGCTTTGTATTTGTAGGTCTGAGGGACACAAGGAAGGTTCTGTCCATGCTTGTCATACTGCTGTGTTCACCTAGCTGGGGTGGAGAACTTGTCTGTCTATGTTTAGTTTACATTGGATATGAGCTGTCATTTTTAGTGAGCAAGGGCCCATTTGTTAAAATAATCTATTTCCACTTGGTTAGGGAACATTCTGCAGACATGCTGTGTGTACTCTGGAAAGAGAACCAAATATAATGATGAGTATTGAAAATAGTAAACAAACTTCCTGAAGGGAGACATTTGGTTTTAATGGATGAAAACAAGCTTATTATTATTATTTTTAAAATGTATTGCAAATGCTGTAAGGAATGTAAAAACAAAATGTAACCTAGCACGTAGATTGCCCGACTAAAACATTTGCAGGTGGTTATGGGATCAGTACACCACATAATCCTTACATGTTTTTGAGGTGTTCAGAACAGTTTAGCAAATATGAGGTACATTTTGTGTCTGTCATTATGTTGTTAGGACATATTTCTTTCTCTTATTGCTAACCACCGGGCTGAGACAAACATTCCAAATTAATCTGCAGAAACCAGAAGATAAAGCAGCAAGTTTTGTCTGTCTGCAGACACTAGCACTGGAAGCAAAGGAGCCATTTCAATAATTATTTTTTTTCTTCTTGATGCCATTAACACCTACACTTAGATTTAGCAAGAAAGCCATTTTACCAACACTTCAGATAACTGGAAACAAAACAGCTTTTATCTCAGATGTATTTGGTCACATTAATATGTTACAGAGTCCATGCCAAGCAGCAGTGGCTGAGTGGGTTGTTCAGTGAAGCACAACACATGGCTAATCCTGCCACATCCACTCTAGACCAAAGGTGACTTGCTGCTGAGCAGCTGGTAGCATGGACTGAGTAGGTACAGACTGCTTCCACTCATGTTAGAGCAACAGTGCCTCATGTTGTGAACCTACTAAGTTGAGTAGAAAAGCCAGTAGTGGGATTGGAGCTAGACTAGAAGACATCCAAAGATATTATGATTATGAGAAATCTGGTACTGGTGATTTGTGAAGTGAATTTCTTCTAATATGAGGTAACATTTTAAAATCAAGCCATTCTTCTACTGTAACAACTTGTTACTATGTTTTTTCCTTCAAAAGGACCATGTTAACACCAGGGCCTTGGATAACTGACAGCTTTGAGGATTACTGTCCTCTTTACCTAATTGTATTTCTTTTGTAATTTCAATTAAAAACAACATATATTTTGTTGTGCTGAACTGGTATATAATATTGCTGTCCTCTTCTGTGAGCTGGCATAAGCCACAACAGGAGTAGTTTTATCTGCATAGCATATGAAATCACTGCTATCTGGACAGCTTGGACTACAAAGTCAAATGAGGCCAATGAAAAGACTTATTAAGAGGTCTTTGGATCAGGGCCAGAGACTGCAAATTTAACTGGCTGAGACATAAAGTACTTGGTATCTTTTGATATGGGAGGTACTTCATAAATGCACATTAATGTAAAGAGCTATCATCCTATTTTGGTGACATCATCACATATACTTAAGGTTTCTTAAGTAGTCCAGTTCCGTCTTACTCTCCAGGAGTGTTTGAAGAGCTCACATTGCTCAAGGAATATTGGAATTTGCACAGGAGCCTTCCCCAAAAACTTTTGCAAACAGATTAGCTGCCTAGCTGATGAAAGAATGTCACAAACAACTGCAGCCACTCATGACTGAAATAACTCATGTTTGAGTTATGGAAGATATATTCCTTTCTTCCCTAATGCATGCAGCATTTGGACCAACACTTGAAAAATCCTCAGATAGGAAAATTCTGTCCTAGCATTACCCTTTATATCAAACCTGAACAGGTCTGAAATGGCTGCCAGAGAGCAGTATAACTCATTCAGTTGAAGTCAATACCCTTAGATTCATCACATTTGGGATCAAGGCCAGCACAGAGGACAGGACAAACTTTAGAGAGATTAATAGAAGATCTGCTGTCAGTGAGCAGATATCCATTCTCATCTTCCTGATCTCCTGGCATAATCCAACATCATCTGTCCCAAGGTATGGGTATTTAAGTCATTCCCTCCAAACAACAGTAACACAAAACAGCACATCCATCCCCATACTCTTAATTTACACTGTGGAAAAGCCCTGTTGTCTTTCCAAATACTTTCAACATCGATGTCAATTAAGAAAGCAACATAGATGTGTCAGGAGCATGGAGCTGACATATACCTCTGCTTGTATTTCATAGCACTAAACCATACAGTTGGCACTGATCGGTGATCATCTGAGTAGCCAGTTTGGGATTGCTGCAATGTTTCTTTTGTTAACAAACCCTCATACAATTACATCTATGCATTACAAATGTCATCTTCATGTGGAGAAAACTATTCCAGCTTCTCCTTAGTTACATGCACTATTTGTACCTCCTGACTTCCCTTCAACAATGCATAATGCTTTTTGAAAATATTTGTCAGTACAGCACTTCACCTACATGGATTACAAAAAATCCATCACACCTGTTCTTCATGCTCTACAATGGCTTCCTCCCTGAAATTAAGTGAAGGTCTGTACCTTCAAAACATTCAGTGACCCATAACAAAGAGAATATGAAAGACCATTTACAGAATGGGAGAAGATGCTGATTGATGGCAAACACTCAGGAACTTTCTATCATTATGCCTTCTAATGCAAAGGTACAGCTTGTTTGTGCTGAAAATGAAGGTTTTTTGGATGCCAGTCCTAAATTGAAGAATGAGCTCCATCAGGAACTATGAGTCATGACAAACATTCCCACCTCTTTCTCCAAACACGTGACATCCTTCTTGTCCTGACCTTCTCTAACATCCAGCTTATCCATTTTTAAAATGGATTTATTGCTTTTAAGAACAAATTCTACTGAAGTCAAACACTGCACTATCCAGTCAATTTTCACTTCAGGGACAAGATGAAAAAAAAGAAAAAGCAAAAGGCACATCATGAACACAATATTTAACATCTGTCCAGTGCAAATGATACAGAAAAGAAGGCAGCATTAAGATCTTTTGTAAAGGAAGCATGTTAAGATCTTCCTTTGGTTGTAACACATCTAAAGCTATTTAATTGCATAAAGTTATGCTTAACCTGAAGTGCCAGGCATTGCTGTATTCTGCTTTCCCCAATCTCATTGATACATATTTTACTCACTACCTAAGGTATAGGTCTGAAAGACACTAATTATTTAAAAAGTATTACACCCATTTTGTGGCAAAATTTTATTTTTATTTCTTTATTGAAACTGAGCCCAGGCTTTTGCATCGGCTTCATAACCTACTAAAACATGTTTTTCACAGAAATAAAATTATTTTGTGTCTTAAAGTTGATTTTGTATTTCAACAAGACTGTTTGTTTTCAAATATTCCAACATGACTACCATAAATTAGAAAACTTTATTACTTTCCTAAGAAAATGTCCCTCACCACAAATATTAGCCAGAAATTACCACTGAATGTCTCATTACTTTTCATAACAGTTCTAGTAGAGGTTTCTGACTTACCAATATTTTATTAACACAAGTAAACAAAAATAATTATAAAGAATAAAACACAGAACGGCACATCATGACATAGTGTGGCTAATTAGACTGCCAGAGTGGATTGTCTATAACCTAACTTTTCATTGTCTAAAGCAAACAATGGCAAAGTGTACAAATCGATTATAAAAAATATAACTACAAAAGAATGGGAATAACAATGTAGAGAAAATAATTTATCGTTATGCAATGTTATTCAAATTATAAAACCATGTTCTCTCAAAATTCTTATTTCTGTATTTCAAAGCCAAAGGAGCTGACTGGCAAACAAGGTCTTGTGGACGAAATATCACTACTGTCATGGATAGCTATACTTTGGCACTTGAATTATATATTGTATTATAGTTTAAACTTCTTTTTAGTTTATTATATATTTAATATATCTTGTTCATTTTGAAGAAGAAAATTTACAAGGCAGAAAAGTAGTGGCAAGCAGGAGAAGTATGTCTATCAAGGCCCAAATCAGATGCTAATGTAAAGCTAAGAAAGGCTCCATTAGCATCCAGGGGACACATACACATTGTGCTGTTCTTTTAATGGGCTCTGCAGACTGCCTGAAGATGACACAAAGAGCTAATTACCTGCATTCAGAGTCATAGAGATCATGCTACTTTCACTAGTCTCTAGTGTTTTCTGCTCAAGAAAATGCAGAAAATGAAGTCTCTCACGCTTAGGAAATCAAAACCATGTTTTCTCAACACAGGTTGCTGCTTAGCACCAGCTGCATACCTGGTGGAGTTTCTTTTTCTGGGAAGTTGTAATTCAACAGTATGGCAGAATTTCCAAACATAGGTCAATCCTGCTGAAACCAGAGAGACTGATAAGAGAGAGAACCTTCAAAACATCAACAGATTGTTTTACTGAATTACATTTTCCAACTAAGCTTATTAGGGTCAGTCTGTTCTGAGCTAACAGTGAAAAACGAAAAAACACATAAGGCAGTATTGTGAAATGGATCACAAAAGTACACCAACAACAAATCAAACATATCAAAGCCAGGCAAAGAAAACAAAGTGCCTTTATGGGAGACTTCCTTATCTTTGAGAAGGTAAATAAAATAGCTTGCCCCTATATCACTGACAAAAAATGAACAGCTACATCAGGATAAAACTGTTGGATCAAATTCTTTCCTAAAACATACACATCCAAGTAGGGAATTTTATCATAAATGCTCACATGCTTTAGGAGCCAATCAAAGATTTACTGTCAGCTAACTACTTTAACTTGACACTTCATGGAAACAGCTCTTTATTTGAGCAGAATGAACTCCTTTATATTGACAGGCATCCTGTATACTTCAGCCTTGGCTAGACTTCATCTTGTAAAAGTGTTTGTTCTTTGTGATGTAACTGGGAGTGGAATCCTTCACTGGTGATGAATGATGCTGTCTTCAAGAAGAGTGGGCCATAAAAATGACCTACCTGCTCATATTGACATCTCAGAAAGCTTTAAAGGGTGACCTTTAACTACATAAAACTTAACTGCTGCTAGAGAGGGGAGAATACTAGCCATTACATGAGAAGTTAAAACGATCTAAACCCCTGCAACCTGAATTCTCCAAAGGTGAACTTTAGTGTTTTATGAGAGGTTAGCATCTATCTCCTATCTCAGGAAGATACCTTAAGCAGGTATCCCGATGCTAACTCATTTGCTAGTGTTTCCAAGGAGAGTAAAACAAACAAACAAACAAAACCACCAAACCCCAAATTACCTCAAATGCACATCAGAAAACGGATAAACAGTATCTTGTCAACCAGATAGCTCTACAGGGGATTTAAACAAGCCTTGAGACTATCTACAGGTACAGAATACCACTGAGTAAACTGAGCAGTCTCCAAACCTCGAGCTTCTATTACTGTCTCTCAAATGCGTTTCATGAACACTGCCAAGCGCTTGCATCTTTACACAAAGTACAAAAGCAACACAGTAATTTGAAATAGTTTCTCAGACCTAGGGCTACATCTTCTACAGGTGGTTTTCTTTCTGAATCTTAAAGCCAGGAACCACTCCTGATGCAGGTGCAGTTTGTTACCTTAATCACACAGAATTTGTCACAAAGGAAACTACAGCCAAAAATACTGCACAAGGCTCCTGCTTCTAATTACATCTGCACAAAATCAACTTAATGGGTTAATGGACAGACGTATCGCAACAGATGGTTAATCCATAATAGTGAGACTCCATTTGGTACCATGCAGGGGAAGTGAGTGGGAGCAACAAGCCTGTGCTGTGGGTTTTTTGAGTATTGAGCCTGGTTACATAAAACTGGATCCGTTGATTCCTAACCACAGATGGGGAAAGAATGGGCAAAATTTTGGCCTGACTCTCTGCTACTCATGCAAAATGAAAATAGGTAAAGCTGAAAGTAGCTGAATTAGTGTAGACCAACTTTTCAAGAGAAATGAGAAAGCAGAGAGAGACCTAAGAGGTTCCTGTGCCACTGGACTTCTGCAGCTCTTCCACATCCTCTGATCCTTGCATGACACTCTGCTTTGCCTGTTCCATCAGTGAAATCTGTACTAGCTTGGGCACGTAGACCTAATTCTGCAAAGCATTAAGTGAGCAGCTTTACTCCTACGAACATTTTTATTAATGGCAATGGGATTATTTATGTGAATATTTTCTAACACGCATCAGTGATTTTACAGACAGTCCCTCAAAAAAAAAAATCTATAAATTGCATGCCGATGTTTTTATTATAATTTAATATAATTTACAGCCAGAGTCTGTAAACTCCATTTTAAACTCCATTCTGGATCAGAAAAGCTGAAATCAGCCACCTTTCTCTCTACGGTGCAATCAGGTTCCTATTACCCTATAAGATGGTTCACATTAAAAGAAATGCTTCACGTTCTAAGGGATTACAGGATCATTTTGTAAATTGGATTACAATGAAGAGACTTAATATTCTTGAGTAGTTTTACAAAATATAAAAGAACCATTGTAAGAGCCTACGGGTAAACTGTATGTTTACACAGAACTTCCCTGACCACCGGAAGCAGCACCTTGAACAAACTGTTACTCAGCAGCTTAAGAAGTATGGCATTTTTTCTATGAGGGATAACACTGAAATCATAAAACCAAAAATTTCATGTATATAATTCTAATACTAAAGTCATCATCACAAAAGCATAACATAATAGTGAAATCTGCTGACACACACAGCAGATTTTTATCTCAGTAATTTAGTCAATATGATCAGTATCTAGCCAATACTTACCTGGAAATTTTGGTGCATATTAATGGTCTGAGTTGACTTATTTCCATGGGACAACAGCTTATAAAAAAATCCCGTAGTCAGGAATTTATTCAACAGAACACAAACATGGAGTGATAAACTGATTCACTTGACTACAACTCAACGAAGATGTCACTTGTACAGTCTCAATGAAATTGCAGTTAAATTTGCTCAAATGCTCAAAAATGCACTACAGAAGAATGTGACAGGCTATCTCAAGATCTCAACCATTTAACTGTTCCTTATAGAAGTTCACCTAATGAATAAAAGAAGGTGCCCAACTATGTTAGCATTGAAACCTTAATACTCCTTTGCTATTAAGGCAAGAGTAGCTGAAGAAAAGCTATTTACTTCTTGACAATGTTGAAAGTAATTTTGAAGTGTTCTGAAAGCTGTTTTTGTGTCCAGCCCATTAACTTTCATTAGTAACAGCTATTGTACCTAAGCCTTAATATTATCTTTGTTCAGTATTGCATGCACAAATCTTTACTTAATAAATGTTTTTATACGTCTTTTGTTTTGCTGACTATATTTTAGACTGTTAGGATGAAAGATATAATTAGCATTTTAATCACATTAATTAAAAAAATCCTTAATCACTTACTTATCTCTTTCTATTGTGTGAGGGTCAGTAAATAAAATGTTACAATAGGTGGACCTTGACCTTATAGTTCTGAAGCTCTCGAGTGTTTTTCTGGTTTGTTACCAACTAGAATTAAGTGCAAATTTATGATACAGTTCCAGCTTTTTAAGGACTTTACCATGTGGAACAGAAGACATATGCCCAAGTCTTTTGCCTTTTGGAA
Source organism: Aegotheles bennettii (assembly GCA_013398125.1). Classification (NCBI taxonomy): domain Eukaryota; kingdom Metazoa; phylum Chordata; class Aves; order Caprimulgiformes; family Aegothelidae; genus Aegotheles; species Aegotheles bennettii. Next base: position 349,496 of record VZRW01008381.1, read on the forward strand.
GCAGTGTAAAAAAAATCCAAAACTGACAGAAATTTTCATACCAGTCTTGCAAGGCCCTGCCTGCACACCTTTTGTACAAAATCACAAGGGACAAGAGAGATTTAAGCACCTAGTTGGACATGTTCCTTCACAACATTAATTGAGGACAAAAATGCAGACATATAAGAGTAGATAAAATATTTTTAATTTAAGGAAAAGCATGGAAATTCTTGAGATTCAGGTAAAATGCAAAAGTAAAAATTCTCATCTTTGAAGTTATGATGCAGAAATGGAGCCTATAATGCAGAAAATACTCATGCAAATTGCATGAAACTTAGTATGTGATATTGTTACACAGCTCAGTTACCACTAAAGAATCGAAGCTCCTGTGTCAGATGCAGGCTCTGTTACGATCCTTTGCTGTACTGTCCAAACAGCCTCATTCTAGCTTTTCTTTTTTGCAGGAGCTAAGTGCAAAAGTTTAGTTTGGGTTGAGGAATCAAATTCATAAAGGCTGTCAATTCAGCAGATTCTCATAATTCTATGAATCAATCAGTCTGTGAAAAGAATTTTAATAAATTTAAAGGCGCTTTTGAGAGATAGTGCCTGCTACTGGTATTTACATCAAGGCTTAGTCTCAGAGTCCAAAGTACTGTTCAGCAAGGATATAGATGGAGGAGTTTGATTCTTGGAAATGTTATACAACATTTGAAAGAAAAAATCATTCTTCAGGAATTCAGTTTAGATTTTGTACTCTGATGTTGCCTTCTGTTTTATTTCTCTGCCTTTAATACATTTACAATGCAGACATGCTTAGGAGACTTCATTTTCTCAGGGTTAAAATATGCTTTAAAAAGTAAATATATCATAATTCAGTGATGTATATTATAGATCAAGGCAAAACTTTGTATTGTGATAATAGGAGAGTCAAGTATTTGTGTGGAATATTCTCGAGAAAAGTATTATCCATGCAAAGTAATTCCCCTCAGTAGAAGCCTGTCTTAAAGCCTATCCTGCCACACGTTAAGCACACTGAGGCAACCTCTAGTAATTCCTGCTGCTAGACATGAGTAATTGTATTTATTTTCAGTGTCTTCTGAGCATGAAGTTTCTGAGCAAGAAATGATTACCAAAGTTCCCAGCTTTGCACAAATCCTTGCTGTTACTTATCAACTGTAGTACAAAAGCAACTTTGCAGCACAATGGTCATCCAGAGTCACCTTGTACTGGGTGCTGGATGCATGAACATGCTGGAATAGGAAACAGACTTAGACATCTCAGTCTTTTTTGTGTTTGTTGCTAGACCATTTATTAGTATCAGAAATAATTTCTATCTCAGCAATATTTAGATTAATATAAATAATGAGCAAAAGAAGTTCAACAGTCAAATAAGATGGCAATAAAACCACATATCAATAAATATTTGTCAAACTCTCGTCAGAGCTTGCAGAAATAGCAGAAGCATAAAGAATGAAGAGAAATTAGCCAGTTCTGCTTGGCTGAAAGGAATGAAAAGAACAAAGTAGAAAGAATTTCCATAAGGGAAATACTCTTTCACTCCATTATCAGTTCTTTGAAAATTACTAGACAAAGACATTGCAGTTACACACCATGTGCTATTTATTATTACTGTCATTACATTATTGTTTACCAAGAGAAGTTATTCACGCTGCTTTTTGACTATCAGGATCTTTTCATCAAGTGGTGTGAATAAAAAAGACCACAAAGAGTGAAACCAGCTTCTTGAAAAGGACTGGGAAACAGCACAGAGGAAACTGGGAAAACAGAAAAAAGATAAATCCCTTTGTATCTTCTTTCAACTGCTGTACTCTTATTTACTGCTGCAACTTCTTTGAAATACAAAATGAGAAGGAAGTGTGGTCTTTCAACTGCAGAGATCCCTTTAAAATTTTCTGCATTCAACCCTTGCTTGCTACAGGATTCATCAGGCCTCTCAGCGTGGTCTGAACTCACCATGTGTATCATATCAGCGTGGTGGTCCTCTCTAACACTGTTTGGGTAAACCCTATAATATACCCCTTTGCCCAGCTGTATTCTTTCTAATCTCACAAAATCCCACTTGGCAAACATCAGTGACAGAGAAAATGTAAACCTGTGGCAATCAGGGAAGACTTTAGTTACTGGTTAACCTTCAACCCTGAAAATACAAACACAGCTTGATCTCTGACCATTGTTGAGAACTGGAAGTTTCATGGCATTATTTAACCAACTCTGTTTGCTTTAAAGGATTACTCCACTCCTCCCTCCCTCCATCAGCCATACTCTGCTGAAAGCTTTCCCCACTGCAGCCTGCACGACCTTTTGCCTTACTTAAAATGCAACCTTGATTGATCCAGCTGGATGCTGTCCGGTGCACAACACATCGCAGGACACAGTTTTGTCTCTACGGCAGCAGTTATTTGCATTGTACTCTACTACTTAAGTGTTTCTAACCAGAATCCGGGCAGTAAATGCATAGTTGTTAAAACTCAGCTGTACAGTTTAATCTTGGCAAGACACTGATCAGGAAAAATAACCCCACAGAAGTCTACCATTTCTCCCACACTTGAACAAATTTAGTCAATTTCAGAACAAATGTTTCAATGAACTGTGGGGTTTTTTCCACTTGAAATATTAACTGGTGCATGAGAGCGTGAAGGGGGGGGGGGCGGGGAATGGGTTCTACAAGGCTTTCCCCATTTATGTTACTTTCCTGTACTAATTCCTTCCCATTCAGTGAAAAAAACCCAGAGGCTTCCTTCTTTTTCAAGGCACTTCAAGCTACAGCTATCACCAATAGCACTTCAATGGCTATTGCAGGTGACTTAATCTGTGCGAGGTGCTCCCTGATTAAGAATATATCTGTTGAAATGTTTAAGCCTAGCATCTTTAGTTTTCTTTCACCTTATTTCAGTTTTCAACCTCAGTGATATTATCCTTTATCTTGCTTCGCATGCTCCTTTTCCACTGCAACCATATGACTGCAGATAAATAACAGTAATGTATTTTGTGTAACAAAATCTTTCTATTTGAATCCTGTTTGGCAACATTGCAAAATATTTTTTTAGAAATTGTCATATTGATGACTACATGGATTTTCCTGCAGCCACAGTGTCTTTTTCACCTAACAATTTTACAAGCACCAGTTATTCAAGACATCAAAAGCATTGTGTGGCTTGCATCTTAATTTTATTTTGATTTAAAACATATGATAAACAAAAGACCCTTAAACTAAAGCCTGCTCTAACATCTGTTGGAGAAATTAGCAGTTATAAATATACATTTTTGCTTACTAGTTCTTGTGGAATCCTAGCTATCTATATAATTATACTGTATTTCAGAACTATTCATTACATCATAAGTTAAGTGATAAGCATCAGTGTCACGTTCTTTGGGAATCAGAGTGTATAACATCAATTTAAAAGATCTTCCAGGCATTGGTAACCTTGAATACATTTTTTCCTAAGCCCCACCACTCACACTGGTGTTTTCTATTGAAATTATTTTAAAGCAATACACTTCAAAGATGTATTTAACATACTTTTCTAACGATGTAAAATGTTTTCCACTTTAAAATGTTTTTACAAGTGGCAGTCTTCTAACTCTATAACTATTCTAATATTATAGCCATTTGCTATTAATCATCCTTCATACTAATTTTCTTTTTTTCCTCTCCAGCCTCTGAAAAATCTAAACTGTACCTTGGGAACTGTAAAAATAACCAACGGGTCAATGTAAAACCCTATATTCTGACATATTCCAAATTTGATTTCAATCCAAATCCTACATATGAACATGTTAGTTTTGGCCATTATTTATTTTAAAAATATGAAATGTGCATGCAGTGTAGATCTGTAATTGTTAAAATACCAGGTAGAAACCTGAGTACCTTCCCTGACAAAACCACTTTTTATTTTATTGGTAAGTTTTGCCTGATAATGAACACAGGATCTGACCCATCAGTTTGTCATCTGTCAGTTTTAGAGATTCTCTCACTCTAGTTTTGGTAGCAAAGTTTGGTTTGTTGCACTAAATTAGTAAAAACCAGGTATTTTCAATTATTTTAGCTTTCCTTTGCAACTGTTCAGAGCAACAAAGCAGGTCATGTCTGATTAATCATGGATTATTTTACCCAAATAAACTAAATAGCAAAAGTTTAAAACTCCACTTAGAAAGCTTGAAAAACTACATGCAATGCTGGGCTCCTGGGTAAACAGGCAAACTCTCTTGACTCCAGTACAGAGTCCTTCGGGCAAAGAAAGATTAATTGAAGGGGGGAAGAAGGGGTGGAAGGGGAGAAACTTAGGAATGTTTAGGACTCTTCTTTTGCTCTTACATTACTCAGCAGGAACTGCAATTTATCTGCAAGCTTAAATTTTAACAGCATCTAAAATGCCAAGCTGTTACATATCAAAATTCAACAGGGTCTGACCTACACTGTCATTTCTGCTTATTCACCAGCAAACGAAGGCAAGCTTTATCCTCCATAAAGAGTTTCTGTCTGTGGGGATCTCTTAACAGAGTTGCAGGCTCCCCAAGGTTCACGAAAAGGTAATCACAGAAGGCTCCTCCCTTCCCAGGCTTTGCACCACAGACCTTACATCAACGAAAGAAAGTAATCTGACTTTACAGGTATATAAAATTTTACAAAGTTACTACTATCAAATGTACATACATACAGTAAGAGTGGGGCTGGGAAGAATTCTGATCTTCACATGCTTAAAACATTTTTGAATTAATACAGCTCATCCTCAGACATTTTCTTGGTGTACCCGAGTAATTCTATTTTTTTAAGAAATACAAGCATAATTTTCAGACCTTCCAGATTAAAGAGCTTCTACTCACTTAGCTACGAAACTGACTTTTTTACTTGGAAAAGTCCATGGAACAAGAGGATAATGTAAGAATATTTAGTAACTCTAGAAAATAACAACTTCCTATGTATTTTGAGATACATTTTCCAAAGGCTTTGAACTAATATGAGCCTTGTGTCCAATGCACTGGGCTGTAAATGGTATCCAGAGACATGGGTCCATTTTCAATGGAAGACATAAGTAGAGAGCAGTTAGGCTGTAGGTTTCAAAAGTTTTGCCTGGCATGCATGGCACATTGTGGGGATATATGAGTGACTGATTGGCCTGTGATTACAGTGATGGGGGGAAGGAATGATGTTTTTACACTGCCCTTAGACTTTGGCAAATCACATTAGAAAAGTTTTTCTGAGGCCAACCCGCAGCAGAGTCTTTGCAACAATTTCATCTGAGGGTGCCCAGGGAGATACAAAATACATACTGGGATGACAGAGCCTTTTGAAATGGAAAAGGGTTTCCCAGGATTATTTTATGGTCCCATGGGAAGCTTTGCATTGTCCCACTGAAAATCCTGCCAAGGCGGCCAATATTATAACACAAATCCAGTAAACCTTTTTCTTTTTGATTTTTTTTTCTTTTTGCTGCTGCTTCGATTATTTATTTTTTTGTTAATACAAAGGATAAAGTATGAGATTATTCCCTTGGGAACTATTTCATTGTCTGGGATGTTTCATTTTCAGGAAGCCTAACATCTTAATTTATTCTCAACAAGACACAGTATTATCCTTGTATTACTTACACAGAAGTGTGACAGATTTTAATTTACTTAACATAGGCCATAAAACTATGCAAGTATTACCAAAAATGAGTAAGTATATTACTGTAGAGAATATACAAATATTGCTGGCTATTGACTATTTAATTGAAGACAGTTTATTAATATCAAATATGAACAATAAAATGGGTGTTCCAATCAAAATGTAGACAATAAATATTTAAATATTCAAGACATACCCAAGGACTGCCCAAAGACAGTGTTTTTTCCTAAATGGTTTGACTCACGTGACATAGAAAAGATGGAATATACATATCTAGCATTTAAGAATATATTTGTAGTTTTGTCTCTGCCTTTCCCTTTTCTACTATGCATAGTTTTGCTCATTGAAAAATAGACAAAAAATAGTTTACCAAAAATAAGAAAAAAATGTTTGCCAAAATAGTATCAGTGATTTAATCCCACCAAATAATGAAAGAAAAAGATATAACCCCTTGACATAAAGTAGCTTCCTCAGATGACAACTGGAGGACAGCAGCACTTACAACTCCATGAAGCTTCAAGCCTCAGTGCAGTATAAGACCAAAAACCACTAGTATTTTTCAAACATGTAGGACATAAAATTTTGCTGAATGCTTACTGTAAATCAATAATAGCTTGAAAAGTAACAGAAAACTGGTTCTCTATTGTTGCTGTAAATTCCTGAATTTTTTAATCTATCTCAAATATTTTTATTTTACCTAAATATAATTAGGAGACTACATGGGTATTTCACAAGGGAGGAAGGCCCTATACTCCCAGATAAAAGAGTAACAATGTCTTTCAAGGTCTCAAAAGGCAGTGAAATTAAAAGAAACCACTTTTTTCCCCTGTTTTGCAAGGGGGAAGTTGGGAGTGGGGGTGGGCTTTTGTTTGGTTTTTTTTTTAGAAACCCCTATAGGTCTGAATTCAGTTTCAGGATTTTGGAAGACTGATCCATTCACTGATTATTTCGGATTAACAGTATTACTAACCATTATTGGGAATAATTACCTCTACTTCTCTGTACAATCTATGTTGTCTTTAGCAACCAGCTCTGGTTTATTTGTAAAACTAAGTCTTTAGCATGCAACACCTAGTTCAGAATTAACATGTCATTCTTCAAGATCCCTTCACCCTTTCAACTCTTTTATTTTTTACAACTGATATAACTCGATTTCATTTAAATTTCATCTTCCTACACTGTAATCCCAGTTTTAGCATGGCCTTTCAGCTGCTTGAATGGCCTCTGTACCACAGGAATTTTCAATAATCTCATTCACATACCAGGCTGATTTTGAAGCTGTCAAGACACCCAGTCTCACAGCACCCAAAGGAGGCCTACTGTGTTTCAGCATGCATGTGTAAATACCGGTAATCAGAATAAAAAGTAGAGTTTCCATGTAATGAGACTGAAACAATGGTGATACACAGACACCCATATTAAGTTTGTTATAGAATTATTTCACATATGGTAGAAAGTAATTTTTATTGACCTCAGCTATTTTGCCGTATATTTAAAATACCTGACAGACTTACTGTACTTTTTATGCTAATATTCTAAACACTTTTTTTTTTCCAAACACTGTGTATTATGGTTAAAGGTCAAAAAGTAAAGGTCTGCTTTGAGAGAATATTTTAATCCTCTTCTCCCTCTCAGTTTTTAAGGGAAAATGATTTTAATAAGAAAGTTCAGGAAAATAAAATCTCATCTATAAAATAAGAAGAATCAGCACATTTTTTAATATCTAGTATAGTAAACCTGAAAAAAAAAGCCAAACAGTTTTGCTGGAATGTTTGAACAGACCTCATTCACATCAAAGAACTTCTGGAATTTGTACCACTGTACAACTCCTAACACAGGGCTTCTTGTGGAAAATCAGAGTTGTCAGTTTTTACTTATCATGAAAATGGATTGTTTGGGTCTGTACAAATGGCCGTCCTGGTTCTGGTCAATGCCACTTTGATAGCCGAGATGGGGACATATGGGAGGATGGCTGAAATTGCTCTGACATATGAGCAAAAGGAGGAGCTAGCAACTGATGAGTTTCATTACGCCACATCACTGTGCCCAATTGTGGGGCCCCCAGTACAGGAAAGATATTTATAAACTGGAGCAAGTTCAGTGGAGGCCACTGCAATGGATGGGACTGAAGGGCTTGTCCTGTGAGGAGAGGCTGAAGGAATTGAGCCTGGAAAAGAGGTGGGTTTTGCAGAGACATAAACAACAGCCGCCCAGAACCTGTGGAGAGGTTAAGAGGACAAAAAGGTTCTTCATCATGGTACTTGGTGGGATGACGAGAGGTGACAGGCATAAATTGAAACAGTAGAGTGTCAGGATGGATGTAAGGAGAAACTTTATCCCCATGAAAGGAGTCAGGCAGTAGACCAGTTTCCCAGAGGCTGAGCCCTTGGAGTTTTTCAGGACGTGACCGGACATAGCCTTGTACAACCTGGTCTGACCCTAGTTTGAGCAAGTTGGAGTAGGGAGCCCCTGAAGTGCCTTCCAGCCTGAATTATCCTCTGATCCTGTGACAAGCTGTAATAATTGTACACAACACCATATGAGAGGATATATGAGTTTCTAGAGATTGGGAATACCCTGCATGAGTCTTCACAAAAGCTGAGATAAAGTTAGTATCCCTTGTGGTGGGGAAAAAATAACTCTGAAGCAGCACTGAGTAAGCTACACTTGAAAGATCTGCAGGAAAATCCAGGCTGAACACAGACTCCTTGGGGAATCTATGGACCGATTGCTAGTGCCTTATCTTTAGCAACTTAAGACTGATACTTAAAATCATTAAAGCATTATTCAAAATTATTCAGAGATGTAAGGGGATCTCAGAAGTATTAATCCAGCTAGGTAATTTTTGTATACATTTTTATGAGTCATTTCTACTCAAAATTTTTTAAACAAAATATCAAAGTGATTGCACTTGCTCTTCTAAGACTCATTTTTTTTACCAGAATTGTACTAAATTCAGCCTTCTTAATATCTAATAAGGAGTAAGCAACACATAGGTTCCTAATACAAGGAGAATTTGCAAGTAGCTATATGATGAGGATACAGTAGAAGTTATAAAACAACATAAATTGAGTGTATTTGAGTGAATTTACTGAGTAAGGCTAACGGAGTAAAGATTGAAGTCATATTGGCTCTAGAAGCTTGCTTAAGTACTATGTAGTCCAGTAAATAGTAAAATATACAATAATGACTGGTAAAGAAAACAAAAAGGAGGATAGAATCGACAGTACATTTATTACTCATCTTTGATTTTATCATTATTTGGAAATGTAGCTTGAGAGAAATTTGCAGCTCCATCCACAGACCACTGAACTTGATATGAGTCTGTTGATCTGAATACACATGGAACAAGCCATTATTTAATAAGAAATGTGCTGTGCAAAGTACTCTGACTTTCATTAAGAATTTAACTCTAAACCACTGTAGTCACTGAAGTTTTCAAAGCTCCCAACCTAAAATACCATGTCATTCAGATAAAATCATAAATTTTCTATTTGCTTACCCTTGTGAATGGTAAGAGAGAATTTTCCTACTGAAGATAATTAGCCGGTTTTGTTGGAGGATATGGTGCCAATGTATTGCACTATCAGTTCTACTACTGCCAGACAATTAGAAATTTGAAGTTTCAAACGATTCAATGCATTCATCTTCAGGAAAATGTCTATGCATCATGTCTAATTATTTTTTTAATTGGAAAGCAACAAAGCAAAACAAAGAACCCATGTTGGAGTTTGTCCAATGTCTTTCTCCATGTCTGCCAAGATGGGGCCCACTTTCTCAACCTGACAGAAATACTATTGAAAAATCAGTGTGCCAGAGACTGTTCAAATTCCTCATGGAATTCTACACCAGAGACACTGCTCTCCAGTAATAAAAAGTCTGCCACATAGACCACTCTGAACTGTGTTAAGCATCTCTTATCTGGAAGAGACCAAGCTTAAACATGGGTAAAGCAGTCATTGACTCAACTGTAGGTTCATGTTTCATCTCAGTCAAGCCACTTAAAATCTATGTTGCAAGTATATTGTCTGCAAAATTAGGCTGCCTGTCTGATAAGCACATATATATAGTCTGCAAAGCACTTCTAATATTCTCAGCAGTTATACTACTACTTTCCTCCATAACAGCAGCATTATTTTACCACAGTTACATGCAAATGAAGAACAGATCCTGCATATCTTGGTACCACATGCAGAGTACTTTGGATATGTAATTCCTCTTATGACCAAAACCAGGAAACATTTAGGCAAGTAACTATTAAATAGGACTGCAACAAGGGAAAACTACACCAAAAGCTATCTAAGAAGATTGGCAGCATTTCCTCAGAGCAAAAAAATATCATTCACTCATTGATTTATGGAAATATTTGGCAAATTTATAGAAATATTTGGCAATATTCTGGAGTGGATATAAAAGAACTATTCTTTAATAGCTTGGCAACCCTACTAGCCATCAAAAAACACTAAAGGAAAAAGCATTACCATTTAATGCTGCTTAGTCTGCTCAGATCAGTGTCTGTGTGGGTGGTTCTTGGAATATGTATTTGCAAAAATATGTTTTGGATCAGTTGAGCTATAAGGATATCAATTATATCCTCTTGTGGGTTTTCCACTTTTAATATTCACTCTTGCTAGTTAAAGTTCAGAAGTGCAGCATCTATCAGGTTGATGAAATAAGTTTACTTGGTTAAGGTAGTATTAGTCATATACCTACAAAGATGCTGCTGCTCAATCAGGGACAGATTCCACTGTCCTCATTCACAATTAATGGTATGTAGCATCTGCAACAGTCAACAGACTGCTTCACTACTGTGACAGTATTTGGAATGAAAAGCAAAATCATAACTTGGCTTTAAAAATGATCAAGCTTCAAAATTCTAGTGTGGATACATACTCCAAAGCTCACCATATATTATAAAAGGCTGTAGTGCTTGATCATATAGTTCTGGTTTGGCTGAAAGTGGCTCAAAATGCTAAGTTGAGACAGTCAGAAAACTTTTCTTTAAATTTAAATTTCGTCAGAAGTGTGGTTTTAGACATGGGCCTATCTGAGGTTCTCTACCCTAATTTTTAGTTCATAAATTGAACTAAACACCTAAACTAAACACCAAACTGCCACATAGGCTAGATAAGTAAAGAGCTTACTACTTCTAGGAGCAGCTTGATTTCAAACTTCGCATAGCAGCCAGCTAAGACCTGGAGCATGAACAGTTTCATACTAAAATGTTAATTTTCAAATGAAGTACAGGGAACCAGGATTTTTTATCTAGCTTCCTACAAAGAAATTACCATTGTATTTACTTTATACATTTCCATATATTTCCTCCATCCCTTGTCACTCCTTTCCACTCCCCTTGTATGGAATTGCACTAAATTCCAATGACAGAATCCATATATTGCTCTCTCTTTGTCTTCCAAATTGTTATTATTGCCTTACTGAAGACAATTTGGAATCTGACAGGCTCATAAGCAAAGATAGTAAGACCTACATAAAGCTACTCTGCACAACAGCAAAGTTTTCTTCCTCTTTCTTGATAATTCTTCCTCTCTGACACCTCCACCAGGAAATGAGGACCTGTTTGTGTGGTTGGCTTAAAGGAGTTCCAGTGCAGTCCCTAATTGTGCTGAAACACATTTAGTGTCTAGTTAATTTTTTATTTTCACATAACCAGCACTGTCTTTTTACACTTTGGTTTAAAACACCTCATGAAAAGCATTGCTCATGTGGAATTAGAAGCGGTCCTGCTCTTCACTTTTGAAAAAAACTTCTGTACAGGCTCAGATCAGCTCTCACAGGATCCTTTTACAGCCTATATTTACAGAGCAGAAGTAGAACAAACCTTGATTGGGGCTTTTAACTGTACAAGGGAAGCACATCTAGAACTACACCACAGCTTTTTTTAAGAATCTCTGAAATTGATTAAATATATTTTTTGTCTTAAAGTTATTCTTTGTGAACTCATTCAGGGGAGTATGAACACTACTCAGTGGGTGTAATGAAATTAAATTATTCTTACATAAATATTCCAGAAATTTGTAAAAGGCATATAAGGAAGTGTAAAATAATAATAGCATTAGGACTTAGTTTGAAGTCTTGGATCCAAACTCTTCACACCTCTGAGGAAAGGCAGACTCAAATTCTAATTTTATAATTAAAGATCTGTGTACCAGAGCAATAATCTAAATATGCAAATTAATTTTAGCTGTGAACTAGGAACTATGTACAAATCTTTGCCATTTAGTCCTACTTTTGCAATTAAATATATAAATTAGTGGGGCATTGAATTGCTCTCAGTTTCCACAGTGCCAGAATTCTGTGGGGTTTTTTCTCCACATTTAGTAAAACCTAATGGCTGAACTGGCAATGGGGTAAAGAGAGGTGGAATGACACAAGATTATAATTTGCCATTCAAAAATAATTTTAAAAAGTCATAGACAAGGAGAGGACTTAAAACCTCATGCAGGAAGTAGAGAATCAAATTCCTTATTACATTCAGATGAAAGGTGAGCTTACAAGCTGATGTGAGCAGTAATCCTTTTTTTTTTCCCTATTTTATCACACCACCAAATATGTAAATTTTTTCACCATTTTATCATGGTAGTTTTAGAGTGCCAAAACTATTCATTTTTATATCATTTTGTAGTCAGTTTAAGCTCTCCAGGATCAAAACTTTCTGATATCTTCACAGCAATTTGTATAATCTTGTGCACCACGAATAGAATAAGCTAGCAGATTCATCCACATGTCACAGCAAGTCCATTTAGTATTGCGCACAGCTTTTTTTTTTTAGAGCTCTTTTTAGATTGCTAGTCTTTGCTTTGAAAAAAAAATTCAAATAGTTTTCACAAATACTCTAATCCTGTTTTTTTCTAAATTCACGGTCCTACCTTAAGTTTTGCACAGCGTAGCAATCAGTAACATAGCCTTTATACACTGATTACATTCAAATACTATATTGTATGTATAAATTGTGGAGATATATGTCCAGTACTGTAGAAGCAATAAACTCATTCAGAGACAAGGCAGGTTTTGGAATCAACATAATTAAAGGGCAAATGTCTAACAGCCATGGGCATCCAATTTGAGTTTGACTGTTCTAGCCATGGCAGCCTGCTCTTACTCCTCTAAAACCTTAGGAGGTCAGGAACAGAGCAGTCTCTTCCGATCATTGTGAATAGTTTTCATGAAATATTAATAGAACTCGACTTTACCTCATTTCTTTAAAACTGTAAACATCAACATCTTATAGTAGCTTCATTGCTGCATGCAGCTAATACCAATAAATTTATTGCCATTCTCACAAAGTGTAGTGATAGAAATGTTATTTAACAAACAGCTTGTACTATGTGTCCATGCAGAGTAGTCCAAGGAGTAGAATCACACTCTTCAGAGACTTCCCCTTTGCAGTATCCTGTTTACACAATGTACTTTTAATCATTTAAGAAGTGCACTGGATTTATTTTCACATCATTCTTTACCATGAAATTTATAGTTTATAAACAACTTTAAACTATGTTTGCCCTTGACAAGGTCAAGAAGGGCACACAAGCCATCAGCCACACCTCCAACTATAAAGTAGCTCAGATCTGTCATCCGAGTCAACTAATAAATAATAAAGATTGATGAAAGCAGCTCTTAAACTACTTTCAAAATGCATTCTATTTTCAGAATCTCTAATGGCTGGCCATTAAAAAAGAAAACAAAGGGATTTTTTTTCTTTTTTGTTAGAGTTGTGTATTCAGCTGAAATTAGAATCTGCTTAATACTTTGTTCAAAGGAGAAAAAAGTCTGCTGCCATGATGGAGCCAACATTGTGATGGGAAATGCTGTTACATGAAACTTGCTGAACAGCAGAGTAGTTATAGAAAGTAGGATAATTGATTTGTGTCTTTAGAATATCTGCAGCTTTCTATTTGTCCTTTAGCCTCATATGCATGTCAGGAAAAAGCTATCTCTCTATTAAACTCTCCACTGTTCCTCCTTCAATTAGAATGAAAACTGTACTGTGAGTTGGAAAATACACGGAAATCAGTATTAGCTAACATGTTCTCAATTTCCAGGCTTTCATGGGACTTGGAGAAGACTTGAGGTAGAACGTATGTAGTACTGCCAGACTGCTCTATATAAAATATTTAAACCTCAGTGAGAAGGTTTATCCTTCAACATTCCAGGCAAGCTCTTACCTATTAATTCAGACTTCCAGATGGTACAAATACCACAAACTTCAGTCATACATCTTTAACATAGTTTTTCAAGGGCTGCAATGAGTCAAAATACTAGTAAGCAACATATATTTGTGCATACAAATAACTGTGTGAAAAAACTACATGCACAGGTGTGTTTTATATGTGGATTTCAGCAGTAAACAAGTGCAATCCAGGCTGGAATTCAGCTTCATATGCAGCAATTATCTTAATAAATGTGCCCAGTGAAGTTAGGACATGACATAAGATCTGCTATATAATTGGTACTATGATAAGGGTCTTTAACTGGGGCATAACACTGTTTTCCATTCAGAGCAAAATTTTTGCTTTTATCTTTTGTCACTTGGATTACAGTGAATCTGAGCAGCTAGGGAGGAAGAAAAATTACTGGAAAAACCTGATTGCCCCTTACAACCCTGGACTAGAATGCGAATTACAGCCACAAGGCAGATACACAGTCCAATTAGCAGATTAGAGAAATATGGGGCCTGAATATGATGAATGTGAATGGACGCTTCAGATGATGAAGCTGCAAAATTCGATCAAATCTAAACAGGATACATACATATGTGAGATTTTGGGAGTCTTATAATTTGAACAAAACTCAATAGCTTTCTCACAAGAATGACAAAAGTTATTCATGATCGCAAAATTCTGACTTCCCTTCACCCCCTAAAAGCATTAAGTGACTTGAATTTTTCAATACATTAGCTACATATCTTTAAACCTAAGTAAACTAACCCCTCTTGATGCAGTCTTCACAATGGCTGTACCATTCTTGCTGGACATTTTCCAAAACAATTTAGGCTGAGGCAGGTATCCCACATAGAAAGTATTAACTAAATTACTAAAATTTGGCAACATTACAAGCAAGTGAAGATACACTATTATAAAGCATTAGGCATCTTTAATGTCAATTATTTCTACTTGTGTCACCTGTACATTAGGTTAACTTAGGCATTACCAAATTACAGTGCATTACAAATTACATTTGATAGAATTTTAGGGAGGTGCAGTACAATGAGATTCTTTTAAGTGCTCAGAGGAAGATATTGTTATGGAGCAGAAGACATCAACCAACATTTTCAGTTCTGGCTTTTTTTGCACATAAACAAACTCCAGGTCTCTATCAGACCTAGACCATGTTCAGAACCAGGACCCAGAAGAGATTTGGAGAGTCCTGTGAGAAGATTTCTAGTCTGGTCTTCTCCTAGGTGAAAATCTGGTGAAGCAGTCTAACTCAGAGGATCTGTACTTATCAGTGTCACACAAGAGCCATTGAAACTGCTTTCAATACAGTTGCAACAATATAGTATCTCATCTGTTACTTATCAGTGAGGACTATTATTATACTGTAAATGTTGTTAATATATATATTTTCTTTCTGGGAGCCTAAATTGGTGGTCTTCCAGAGAGTAGGGCGGAGAGAAACTTAATGAAATTCAACAAGAGCAAGTGCAGAGTTTTGCATCTGGGGAAGAACAACACCATGCACCAGTACAGGCTGGGGGCTGACCTGCTGGAGAGCAGTGTAGGAGAAAGGGACCTGGGGGTCCTGGTGGACAGGAGGATGACCATGAGCCAGCAATGTGCCCTTGTGGCCAAGAAGGCCAATGGCATCCTGGGGTGCATTAGAAGGGGGGTGGTTAGTAGGTCAAGAGAGGTTCTCCTCCCCCTCTATTCTGTCCTAGTGAGGCCACATCTGGAGTATTGTGTCCAGTTCTGGGCCCCACAGTTCAAGAAGGACAGGGAACTGCTTGAGAGAGTCCAGCGCAGAGCCACTAAGATGATTAAGGGAGTGGAACATCTCCCTTATGAGGAAAGGCTGAGGAAGCTGGGTCTCTTTAGCTTGGAGAAAAGGAGACTGAGGGGTGACCTCATCCTTGTCTACAAATATGTAAAGGATGAGTGTCAGGACGGATGGAGCCAAGCTTTTTTCAGTAATGACCAATGATAGGACAAGGGGCAATGGTTGCAAACTGGAGCATAGGAGGTTCCATGTGAATATCAGGAGAAACTTTTTCACTGTGAGAGTGACAGAGCACTAGAACAGGCTGTCCAGAGAGGTTGTGGAGTCTCCTTCCCTGGAGACATTCAAAACCCGCCTGGATGCATTCCTGTGTGATGTACTCTAGGTGACCCTGCTCTGGCGGGGGGGTGGACTAGATGATCTTTCAAGGTCCCTTCCAACCCCTAGGATTCTGTGATTCTGTAAAACAGACCTTTTCCCTTTCTGCATAATTTCATTTTCCTATCATTTCTGTAATGATAGCATTATATTCCATGTAAGACCCACATAACTCATTAAAATACAATTTAAAATATCACATTATAAACTGTCATCAGTCTATGAACTGCAGTGCATGCATCACTGGAACATGGAGGGAAGTAGCCTAAATTTTAATTTCAGGAGTCCCTTGGAGCACCAGGTGGATGTAATATCAGACTGCAATTCTAGCTAGTGGCATTCAGCTATATGTACTTTCAAGTAAATTTCAAACCCATTTGTAACTTGACTCTTCTCAAAGTTTTTTTTTATATATAGTCCATCTACGCACTGAAGTCTTACATACATTCATCTCCGAACCAAAATAACCATGACTTAATATTATCATGATTCATTTCAGTCCTTGAAATGTCAGAATTGAAAGGGACCAATCTTCCCAGGCAGGGTAGGTGGTATATTTCCAGCTCTGCTATCTTCCATCATACAGATGGCAACAATTCTTTCATGAGAGAAGCAGTGAGCTGAAAATCCGCCTGTGAGCCAGCAGCTGAACTGCACTGGGTCAGCTAACACACGAGTACTCATGTGAATGCAACAAATTAACAGCGACAAATAAATTTCACAAGCACTTTTGCATAGCATAAATTAAGACACTTCATTATTCATACACAAAACCATACAAACTCAGTTTGGAAATGAAGCATAGGTCACTTGGATAGCTCATCTGTGGGCAAGAGTGCCGGAATTACACAAATGGTTGATACACTCAACACATTGGACATAATTCAACAACTTTCTTCAGTAACTTTCTTAAATAACTTCAATAGTAAAATAATTTCAAGGAAGATAATATCAGAGTTCATATATTCTGTGATGCATCAGAAAATATTTTTTATTATTACTATATGATTTTTTTTCCATGATTGTCTTTTGAAAGATTATTAGTAATTCACTCCTACAGACACACAAGTTTTGTTTTCGATATTCAAGCTAAGAGCTTAAAATTTTAATATTGCACTTAGTATATCGCATAGTGGAAAGCATTCATCCCTAACTGTAGCTCCTAGTGCATGAGAGAGAGAAATTATGAGAGGAAAACAGCAAGAGCTATTATCTGTACGCACTACATAGGCCCAACTAAGAATTCTTATTCTTCTTCTCAGGGAAAAAATGTTTGTGTCTCCCCTTCCATCTGACCATGACAGAATTACTTCCTCAAGGGCAAGTTGGAAAATCATTACAGGTTTACAGGAGTAATCCTTAACTCAATAATCAAGAACTAAACAAAGACCTCACATGTAAACAGTAGACTAGGAAGCAAACAGAAACCTGATCAACAAAATCTTCTCAAAGCAACAAATCATTTCTGTTGCACAATGAAAATTCTCTTATTGGCCACTATGAAAACCTTGTGCTATGCTAGTCATTTCAAAATGACTACAGCTTTTTGCCCCTCACTCCTCAATTCAACCTGTGCAAGTTTCTTCCAGAGAAAAGATCTCACCACACTGACTGTGCTTCCTGTCATGCCAAATGCAAACATGGATGAAATTAATGTTGACCTAGGGATATCTTCCAGTTAGCAATTACTTTTAATACTACTGATGAATTCAATTTTCAATGAAAGCTCTTACTGACAAAGATAGATACTAAAGGCTAGCTGTGACAGGAATACAAGTGTAGATATTACTGGCACAACAGAGGAAAATAAGATAATTGTTTTAAATATTTCCGAGTTGTGCTTCTAATGAATTTGATATTTATGACACTGGTAAACTACTGAGCTTATCTAAAAGACTGTTATTAGACTCTTTTTGTTTAGTCTTTTCTTTAATATGTATATGGGATATTGTGTGATAATGAGCCACCCTTTGTAAACGCTTTTCATTTTCATATGGAAAAAAGCAAGCTTTCTGAAGATGGGAACATTCCTTTCCCCACCCACCAGTTTGATTTATTACTCCTACTCAAGTGTCAGCATTCAGTTGTTCACCTGGTTTCTTTTTTTAGCTGTGTAGCAAACTAAAATCAGTCCCTTGTCAAATTGTACAGCTTGGCACAGCTTTGCCAGAATTTTACTACAGGTGGAAACATATTTATGTCTTAAGTGTGAACTTTTTTTATCAACTACACAGACAGTTGTTTTCCAAGACAGCAGTGAAATACTGTATATGGAGGCAAAATAAAGCACTCAACTTTTTTACACAGAAAAAAAAAAAAGAAAAATGCATTTAATATTATGTCCATGTCTGCATCTTTTCTCTTTGGAGAAACCAGGCAACAAGCACCCCATTTGGGTTTCCTAAGGGACAACACACTAAAGCAAGTGACAGCATACTGCCTTGGAAATCCAAATGACTACACACTTATGCTGTGATTTAATATACAGGAATTACAACTAAACAAAACACTGAACCTGTGTTCCTGATAACAAAGAAAGGAGTGTTTTCATATACACGTGTTGGATCAGATCTGCAATTATATTCTCATGGAGTTATGCTAAAGAACAGTCTTCCCTCTCTTTCCCCTTCTTTATATGTGAGACTAAAATTTGAAATAACAGGTTTTTAGAACTGGCCCGAGAGAAACTAGCTAGTGCATTTATGTTCATTCTCCTGTTCAGTCCCATAGACATGGAGATGGTGGGTGCTGGGCCTCCAGTGCCCAAACACAGCCTTCTCTCCCACTCTCACAAATGTCTTCCTTCCACTTTTCAAAAAATTTCTCCACCACCTCTTCACTGAGCTGAGAGGTGTCACTTTGCGCAGTAGTCTGTGCCTGAGCAAATGTCACCAACATCACCAACGTCACCTATAGAAGTTGGGTTTGGGCAGCTCCAATCTGTAGTTCACCAAAAGCAATCTTCACCCTACACCCACTGTGGTCTAGCTGTGTCACCACCTGCTCTGTGCTAATGTTAACTGCTACAGTACAATTAACAATTTTATAAAAATTTATGAAGTTCATAAAATCAAAATTCACAATAATTTTTTCTTGAGACAAGGGATTATCCTTTTAAACCTTGTCTTTCATGTATGTTTGTTCCTCTGCTCACAAACAATAACTCTAGCCCACCATTCAAATAAAAATAACAAATTATTATAGTCCTCCTCCAAAATTCCAGATAAAAATCAATGCTGGCTTTCAGTAACTGTTACTAAAGCCCTCTGCAGCCCTTCCTCATGATTAAAAAGTAGAAATTTCTAAATCTCAAAAAAGATTACAGTATTTGAAAAACTTCTGGCACAATTGAACTAGGAAGTGTTAGAGATTCCTTTATTCAATGTGAGTTGTGCTTTTAATAATAAAAAAAAAAGGTATTCAGGCAAGTAATCAGACTTCAAAATGTTGGGGATTCATTTGTGCACTAGTGGAAAGAAATTGTTTTTAAAAATTACTAAAATAACCTCCATTTCTAAAGAAAGCTGTACCATTTGCTCAGTTACTAGATCTGTGATAAATGAGCTGTCATTGAAATGTGTAATATACGATATGCCTCACCGAGCATTTCCTTTTCGTTTGAGAGAGTGCCTAAATAAATGTAGTACTCTACTAAGTGCAGAGCCTGCACAGCATCAAAGTCACGGCTGCAATGGGCTCCTGCCCACTCCAAAGCCGTGGCTCCCCTTCCTCCACCAAAATTCAGAGTACTTGTGCTTATTAAACAGGACAACATTTCTCAAACTGAAATTACCTGAGCACCTGATGCAACAGTGCCGTAGCATCATTTTAGCTGAAGGACAAATCTCCCCAGCTCCCAGCAACCGTCTTGCCACCATCAGAATCACCCAGAGTGGGGTCACATTTGGTAATAAAGCTTTAAATACCACCATATGACTAACCTGCTACCATATCATCAACGTGACTTCCCACTCCAGAAAGTGCAGGGAACAAAGCAAACATAAAATACGAGCAAAATAACTCAATAGCTGGTACACTACTGCATTCAAGTTTTCAAGTAAATCACTGCACACCAGCAGCTAACACTGAAGGTCAGCTGTTCTGTGGCTTGAGCCACCAATCATCTGCAAAAAGGGTGGCCACAAGAAATATATAGTTAGACTTCTCATTTGCTGTCACGTACACGAGCAGTAGGGAACAGCTGATGACGTATGCTTACTTTCCTTTCCCATAGATCAGCTGGGAGAAGAGGATTTCTCCTTTGTGCATTGCAGAACGGGGTAGGTTTCAAACAAGCTTCAATGAGCGCACTTCATGAAATACACATCAAAACTGAACCAGAATTCAGACCTTCTGGTTGCATCTAGTCAAAATACATGATTCAATCAGACAAACTAACAATGCTGAGGGCTAAATTCAAGTAGGTACCAAGACTGAGTCCATAAAATAATGAATATGCATGGCAGTCTGTATTTACATTAGCAAATCTGCATGTGCAAATGGACAGCAGCGTGTGTTTACCAATTATTTTCACACATGACTATCTTTGGCTTCTTTTGAAAAGATACCTATATTTCTCTTGATAAATCTTGGCCA
Organism: Aegotheles bennettii; assembly: GCA_013398125.1. Taxonomy (NCBI): domain Eukaryota; kingdom Metazoa; phylum Chordata; class Aves; order Caprimulgiformes; family Aegothelidae; genus Aegotheles; species Aegotheles bennettii. The sequence goes on from VZRW01008381.1 coordinate 370,032, forward strand.
AAGGCCTCGGCCAGTTGGAACTGCCTTTGCCAGAAACTGTGGACATAAAATACTTTCCATATGGTACTCAGTTCCTTGCAGAATCAAGACCCAAAACAGGGAGTTCTTGTTGGAGTTTCTACAGTGAAGCTACTGATGGTTGTGATGATCAAATAAGCAGTGCAGCCCAAAGGCTTGTGCACAAGCTTAAAGGAAAAGCACTGTAACTGCAAACTTGCACAGAATAACAGCTTATTTAGCTTTCAGTAAATGAAGTGTTCTAATAGATTTTTTTTTCTTCCTCTAATGGCTAAATGCTTCCCCTATTACTAATGTGTGAAATGATCTAGAGTATTAGTGTTTGCATTATGCAGATACTTGCACAGACCTTGGAAAAACGACAGCTTCTGGCAAAATTTACTGGAGAAAAAATTTCCAGATTGAGATTTGACTTAAGGCATTGCTGTTCAATGAGGAGTGGTTTGGGCAAGATCTTATTTCCACTTTTGCCCTGCAAGAAAATAGGCAATGACTAGTAAATGAGTTGGAAATTATTACTATAATTAACATGTCTTCAAAGCAGCCGTTGGAAATTGTGCATGCGGCAACAAACTAATGAAGCTCCAGTTGCACAAAAACAAAAGGTCACAACAACCTGAGGGAAGCCAGGGTAGAAGATGAGGGAAGCTTTAGAGAACTTTTCCCATATTGAAGGCAGACTCTGAAGAAGATAGTGACAACACCATCCTGCCCTGCATAGTTTCATTGTCTCGACACTGAGTCTCCTGGTAATGAATGCCTGGTGCTGTCAGCACACATGGAGGCACTTGAAAGTCCTTGCAGAAAAAAGAAAACAGGAGGTACAGGGAAGGGGGAGTTTAGGATGAAGCCGGAAAAACACAGCCAGCAAAGTATATTGGTGACACAATGACGGATTTGCTTGGCCAAATCTTGATTTATTGTGTAAATAATCACTCGGCCAGTGTGCACTAATTACATATGGCATGCACTGAACTATTCAGTATGAAACCTTTTCAAATGGTGCAGCTCAGTTCAGCACTTTAGTTTTTCTCTCAAAAGGAAGATTATATTCTTGTGGGTCTCTCAAGAGTACTTCAATCGAATTGTTCCCTGCCTTCAAATTCTGCCTGCTTTTGCAGAATAAGAGAAAAATATCTTCATACAGTTTCTCCCTGTTTACTTTTTAATGAAAATAGGAATCAAATTAATATTAAGGGTTCTAATTGCATTCTTTTTAAATAAGCAGCTGAAAAGAAATAATAGTTAGAAAAACAGAGCAAAAGCATATTGTGTACAGGTTTTACACAAGCGCCCACGCACATATTTGTGCCATGACACCCACTTTTCCACATCATACCTAATTTGCAATGTTCTTGTTGCTGGGCCTGATCCAAATCCCTCTGCAATGAACGTAAGTTTTTCGGTTGGTTTCAGATTGCCTGGGATTCAGTCAAGGCATTTGGGCTATAAAGAGCATATCAGGAATGCTGGCTCAGGAGGGGGAGAAGGAAGTGAGGAGTATTTTCACAACATTGATAAACAACCAAGCATACAAATGATAGCTGAAATTTCAAGTTGTAGTGATGAGAAAGCAAGAACTGTCCTTCTGACTGTTCTGGTATATGAAAGTGATAGCTAGCTCCAATTTACCCTTAAATCCTTCTTAGAGCAGCCTGAGAATAGAATTTTGTGCCTACTGAATCATAGAATCATTATGGTTGGAAGGGACCTCCAGGGTCATCAAGTCCAACCTTTATCCCATCATATTCCTAACCATCAGACCATTAGACCATGGCCTCAAGTGCCTCATCAACCCGTTTTTTGAACACCCCCAGGGACGGTGACTCCACCACCTCCCTGGGCAGCCCATTCCAGTGCCTAACCACCCTCTCAGTAAAGAACTTCTTCCTAATCTCCAACCTAAACTTCCCCTGACATAACTTGAGGCCATTTCCTCTCGTCCTATCATTAGTAATTCGAGTAAACCTGCTTTTAGGTAGTTGTAG
>VZRW01008382.1:0-90660 GCA_013398125.1 Aegotheles bennettii
TAACTTCTGGAGCTAGCAACAAAACATGCAAAGCTTCTTGCAGGAAGCAGATTCCCTCTTGCTTGCAGCATCCCTGAAAACAATAGCTCTTCTGTGCCTTAGTTATCTCAGTTTTGGAAAGGTTTTGACTTTGTTTTCTATTATTAAGGCTCAGGCTGAAGTGACTTTTGTTGCTTGCTGTCTCTGATTCTCTGCAAATCAGAGGGATGTGCCACCACAGAGTTCAGCTCCAAAGTGTGACCCTGGGGTAGTATCACACTGATTAGAAACCTTTTGTGTGTCATCCTTTCTTTGGGCCTTCAAGCTCAGCTTCCAAGAAAAATACGGACTTGTTTTTCTTCATGTCCAGGAACTTGAGAGATTAGAAGTTGAAAGGGTGGAGATGATTCGGCAGCATCTTTGCCAGTATACACAGCTGCGGCATGAGACAGATATGTTCAACCAAAGTGTAAGTCTGCTTTTTGTTTGCTCTTTGGTCTTTACTGCACTTCAGCTGAGCAACGTAGTCCTTGTCCTTGTCTGACCAGCCTGTATAAAAAGGAGAGGTGAAAAATGTATGTGGTCAGCTTGTTAGCTAGCAGGACCGGACTACCACCCTACAGTCCTGCTCCTCCAGGACTCTCTGATCTTTTTGATGGGGAGAGACAATGAATTGATTTACATTTGGCCAGCATGAGCTGTTATTAACTTGCCAGCACAATGCACTATTCCTTGAGGTCATCTGTTCCTACCAAGGAAGACAGTAAACAGTTTCACAATTGGGGGAGGGAGTATATATTTTTTTCTTATTAAAATACCAGCTATTTTTCAAATATTAAAATACAAGGGATGTATGCTGGCACAGGAAGCCTGTCTCTGCTTGATGTTAAAAGTCTGTCTCTTCTCTTCTTCCCACTGTGAGGCTTCACACTCAGATCTGGTTGTTGTCCACCAAGTCTCACATATGTGCAGTTCTCACTTGTCTGCAAATGCAATGTAGGCATGCCCATAGCTGCTCCACGCTTCAGAGCAATGACTGTCTCTGCTTGAAATGCACCCTTGACATTTTGATTCTTGTTTTGTTTGTTTTAGACAGTAGAGCTCGTGGATCAGTTGCTTCAGAAAGTGGATCCTGCCAAAGACAGGGAGCTGTGGGTAAAAGAACACAAAACTGGAGATATCCGACCTGTGGACATGGAAATATAGACTGATCTATAGTTGTATGTGATGAGTCCACTGAATTAACCAGGCTAATGTTTGTTTTCTGAGGGTCGGAAGAGCACAGGGAAAAGGTTGTTCCACTACCAGACACCTGGTAATTTATGCCTGTACCGGCTATCTCTGTTACATTTAGTCCTCATTGTGCTAAGCCTTAAGCACCAGACATTCCAGGGTGAAGAAACCAGATGTGTGCTTCCCACCAGAGGTTCCCAATTGCACGCAGCTTCCAGAAGAAATCTGCTTTCTGGTGCAGAGAGAGCTCTGTTCTTCAGTGACTTTGTGCTACATCCCTTGCATGACTATCTCTATACAGTATGTTAGAACAACCATGCAGTGAACCTCTGGCCAGCAAGTAGATAACTGTTTGAACATGATGCAGGAGGCAAGAAAGACCTGATCATGAATCCCAGGTCTGTCACTGACAGCTTTCATGGCCATAGGCAAGTCAATTAACTTTTCTGGCTCCCCCATCTATAAAACACACATCTAACAGCAATATTGTGCAAATACATTTATTTCATGTAATGCAGTTCTCCCAAAATCTATGGAGAAGACTCCTGTTATTCCTGTTTTATACTCCCTCTCAGGGATACATAAACCTATTGTCATAATGATTTCCATTCTAGGCCAGTCAATAAGATCGAAAGTGTTACCATCACCATTATTTATCAGGAAAGACTTGGTTGTGCTATACCTACCTCATTAGCTGTCTGAGTGCCCTCAATGACAGAAAGAGGTTGGATACCAAGGAATAAATGAGATGTTTAAAACCTGTCCTGCTTATGCAAGATGTTTTCTCACAGAATCCCCTTAAAGACAGTCCTCTAAAATTTTATTTGGATCCAGGTTTAAATTGCCCTCTGTCGGTTTCTTCAGGTGAATATCACAGTCTTTACGTATTTTTAATTACCAAGTTTATCCAGCTAAATTCTGGGGCTTATCTCTTTAGAGCCTGATTTTCAAAGGTGCCACAAATCTGTGATGCTGTATTGCATTAAATGTAGATGTAGGTGCTCAGCACTTCTGCACCACCAGATTCTTAACCTCAGCTTTTTCCATTGTTACCTGTATGGCAAACTACCAAAAATTCAACGCTACTCTTGGCACGTAGTGTTATGTAGTTTGGAGACTGGTTTTGAAAAGGTGTTTTTCTCCTGCTATTATTTCTGATTGATTCTCAGTGTTGCTGCTAATATATTTTTCAACATTTCATACAATGCCAAGATTTCTTTAGACCCAGCAGAAACCTTCATTCTCACCAATGTGGCCTTTACTCAGTGTTTACTGTGGTGTTATCTACAAATTCCCAAACCATACTATTTAATTTGATCCACAGTTTGCTCTGCTCTATCTCATTGTTACCATCCTTTTTTTCTTCAGCACCAACATTGCATCCTTCTTTTGTTCTACTGCTAGTATAGGTTTTTGTTCACCAGCCTCAGAGTCCTGTGGTTAGATCATTGAGAATATTCATAGAATCATAGAATTGGTTTTGGTTGGAAAAGACCTTTAAGATTATCAAGTCCCAACTGTTAACCCAGCACTGCCAAGTCCACCACTAACCCATGGCCCTCAGCACCACATCTACATGGCTTTTAAATCCCTCCAGGGATGGGGACTCCACCACTTCCCTGGGCAGCCTGTTCCAATGCTTGACAACCCTTTCTGTGGAGAAATTTCTCCTAATATGATCCTCCCCTGACACAACTTCAGGCCATGTCCTCTTGTCCTGTTGCTCTTTACTTAGGAGAAGAGACCGACCTCCCCCTCACTCCAGCCTCCTCTCAGGGAGTTGCATAGTACGAGAAGGTTCCCCCTCAGCCTCCTTTTCTCCAGACTGAGCACCCCCAGTTCCCTCAGCTGCTCCTTGTAAGACTTGTGCTCTAGACAGGTTTCTCTCCGGTTTCATGGCCCTTCTCAGGACACGCTCCAGCCTCTCAATGTCCTTCTTGTAGTGAAGGGCCCAAAACTGAACCCAGAATTAGAGTTGCGGCCTCTCCAGTGCTGAGCACAGGGGAACGATCCCTGCCGTGGTCCTGCTGGTCACACTATTGCTGGTACAATCCAGGATGCTGTTGGCCTTCTTGGCCACCTGGGCACACTGCTGGCTCATCTTCAGCTGCTGTCAACCAACACCACCAGGTCCTTTTCCTATTCCATGTTGCACAGTTACAGTAAACACTGAAATTGTTGTTCAATTCATGTGTAACAGGCAGCATGCAAACTTGTACTCTGGTTCTCTTTACCCTTCATCCATCTGCACAGTTTCATATTGCTGAATTAGCAGCTTTTTGTTTATCTGACACCCCATGCTGTAATGTCAGTGTGTGTAGCTGTCTTGTGATGGTGAACTGCACTCAGATCACCTCTTCTTTTTTTGTTTTGGTTTGTTGGGGTTTTTTGGGTTTGTTTTTTCTAACAGGAATTTTCTGTGAAGTATTCACAGGAAACTTTTACAATACTTTTACAATAGCAGTCATAATTTCTCAGACCTTCTCAGAACCTCTTTAAATTTGTCTCTGTTTTTAATGTCATTATTTAAATATTTACTGCAATTAGACTATGTAGAAAAGTACACTTCACCTGCTCTTTGCAAGTGCTCAGCACTCTGAGATTTCTTGGAACACAACAGGGAGCATGTAGGTGATAAGAGACTTTGAAAATCAGGCTAACAAATGCACAAGCTTCTTTTTTCCATAGTCACTGAGTACATGTATAAGGTAAACATTAAGAAATGAGTACCTCAAACACTTAATGTGTAAGACCTAGCTGCTATACGTGCAGTTCCCAGCAGCTCCATGAGTGACCCTGTGTTAGGCTGTGGTAGGAACACAGCTCTAGAGCATGGGCCTAGAGCTTACCTTATGATTCAGCTGTAAAAACCCAAATCCAAAATTAAGTGGAAAAGTAGTTCTACCCTTCTATTTTTTCAGTCACACACAGGGAGAAAAAGAGCACTACTTACCTAGGTGGGTTCTTCACTATCAAGCACCTTAAGGAATCCAGACCAGCACCTTGAAGGTCCCCCTGGAATGAGTAGATGTGACTTCTTGGTGTGATCAATTGATTGTTTCCTTCTGATTTGGAAACATACTTGACTCCCATTACATCTGGGTCTGTCCCCAGAGATGGCAGTCAGAGTCTGGTGTCTTGGAGGCAGTCCTGACCACCATTTCCGTTCTGTGAAAACTAGATCTTCAAAAGACAGTGTCAAAAAGACAGTTTTCAGAATAATGAGTTTTCCTGATCACACACCTTTCTAGAAAGTGTGTAGCTACCCAGCATGTGTTCAAATAGGAGAATGTGGTTGCAGAGGTTGCCAAACTGTTGCTGTGAATGGTTCTTGCTATATTGGCATTCATCCCATGCTCTTACAGTGGTAGGGTATGGTTGACGAGTGTCCTTTGCACAGCAGAGGTGTCTGACATTTTACCAGAGGAGCCTGCTGGTCACATTTAACTTAACCAGGTGGGCAATAGTCACAGGCAGATTCAAATTAAACACAGACTTATAAGGCAGGAAAATATTTAGCTACTCCAGTGTCATTTGAGCTTGACACAAGGCACTCATCTCCCTCAGATCCTGATGGGTCCAGTAACAGGCTCATCGCTGTCTGAATTCTGCTTAGTACACGAAAAACAGTGGTGAAATATTCCTTTGTATCTATTGCTTGATAGAGGGCTCTCCAGCTAGCACCTGGTTGTGCCAGCAGGAGACCTGTATGTGGCAAGACCACACTGGTTACTACAGACTGGTTTTTGATGTTTGGCAGTGGTGTGATGTTCTGCGCCCTTGCACTGAACTGACCTGAGTTTGGAGCACACAGTCTTTCTGTTGCATAATGGTGATGAAGTCTTTCCCATCAGCAAATCCTTGTCTTTTCCTGAGAAGCACTATTGTATAAATAATACTCATTACTTTGTCTTATATTAGATCTTATTCATATAAAAGTGCATCTTTCAATTCTTATTTTTTCCTCTTCATTGTTACTGTAGCCAGCCTTCCATCACTGAGATACATCTGTTTTCAGGATCTTTTCTTTAATTTTGAATTTTCATAGAAGGTCTTTGTTTCTTTAATGTGCTGACCAAACTTGATGCTTTTGGATATTTTCTGAGAGTGGTAAGTGCATGCTTTTTGGAGGGGTATTTTGGGTTTTGGTTTGGATTTTTCTTGACAACCAATGGGTTTGGAAGTGCAATGACTACTTTTTGTGCTAGTCAGTTTTTTTTTTTTCTTCTGGGACGTTTTTCTGAAGGGACCAACACATAGCACAATTTTACTTAAATTTCTAATCCTCTGTGTTGCTTGAGGCAGAAACCTTTCATGCGTAATGATGCACCTGATTTAAGAATTGTACATGGATAAAATCTTTCATTGACCAATAATGAATAAGTCTTAGGCTAACATAATAATTACAGAAAAAATATGTAAATTTGAAACATTCAGATTTAATTCCCTCAACTTATATTAAGTTGAACTATTTCAGGTGTGTCATAAGAAACAAACTCAGTGGATATTCAGAACAAAAGCTTTTCAGCTGCTGTATTCAGGTTCAGTGAGTGGACAAGACTATAATTTTGAATATATGCAGTCTTTCAGGGCTACTGATTTAACAAGTAACCAAGTAATGGCTTGTAGTACAACCCTACTAAAATTCTGCTAGTAGTTCCCCTTGAAGTGCCTCTTTAAATTGTATCTGCTACAAGCATGTAAAATACACAGTTCCACCCTACAAATTTCCAAAACTCAGGAGCAGCCAGTATGCACAGATCTGTGTAGGATTCTCAACTTTCCTTCCTTTCTTGCTCGGCTCTGTGCACTCTTTTAGGACATCCACCTATCCAGTAGACCAACCGTTATCTCACTGATCATTTACTGTCTAGCACAGTCATGAGTGTTGCTGACCTCGATCTTCTGACACATCCTTCAGTATGGGGGTCTCAGTAGAATAAGCAGGGAATTCTGCATAAAAATAGTTTAATAAGTGGTATTTGGAGGGTGAGTAAGCCTTTATTGTGTAAAATAAAAAATAACTTGATTTTTTTTAAAGCAGTTGCTGAGAAGAAATTTTCTGGTAGTGGAGGTCTAAAGCTGAATTGTGATTTCAGGCATTTCACATCTGCATGACATGACAAATTTAGTCATTTGAATTTGGGAACATTTGACCTGAAATCCTGTGTTCCTTTGGAGTTTTTTAATGTGATGACTGAGATTTTCAGAATAGGGGGGAAGAATTTGGATGACCATTTACCACTCTTACTGCAGCAGGTCAAAAATACAGCAACCTCCTATCTATTATGAGAAAAGCAGGTACTAGAATTGGACAAATATTTTCTCCTCCTTAGTTGGCTTCCTTTCTTTTGGAAGCCCAAGACGGTGTGAAAAATCCACCAAACAGTTTGGCAAACATTCTAAGAGCAGGGATTCAAAGGCAGGCCAAATCACCAGTCATACACTAAAACAGAGTTTTTTACTAAAATGAAGTTGCTTGTTATTATTGTGTAACTTTTGCTAAGTACTTCTAAATTTCTAGAAAAGTTGTCTTTTGCCAGTACTAATGACTTATTTTTAAAGATGTTTAACCAAAATTTTATAACTTTCCATAAATTTTGGCTGAATAGACCCCTTAAATAGTTTATATATCATGCACCCTCTGTCTGGGTAACTAGTAAATCTGGGATCATTGTGCAAATTATTGAATGGCTTTTGTTTCATAAGGGTACATGAAGGAATTACTTAATGAACTTAAGAAGTTGAATGCAGAAAAGATTTAAGGAGCAGATCTTCAGCTCGGGTAAGCTGGCAAAGTTCAGTGGAAGCTACTTTATGTCAGCTGTTGATCTTGTCCTTCAGTGTTGAAGGCATTTCCTATACATAATTTTTCTGTCTTACTGTAAAACAATTTCATATGGTTAAACTGTATTTTCCTATATTGTTCTGCAAGTTTATATGCACCACAGTGCTCATCTCATCTTCTGTAAAATAAACTGTACAGTGACACATTGAGCATGAAATTGTCTTTACCCAGTTGCTTTTTCTTACACCACTGCCACGCCCCTTTTGGATGCAATATCATCAAAGACCACTTGGAGTGCCATATACACATGTACTGCTTTGTTGATACCAGCTTAGTGCAATTTAAATTTGCAATCACATGACTCGGGTGTAATCTACCTGTACTTGTCCTTTTCAGATCTTTGCATGATATTGAGATGAATACAGTCCCTAAAATTTCATTTTTATTAGGAAATCAGTTTAAGAAGAACCTGTGGCTAAGTGATTTTGTTTCTGAAACAAGCAGGCAAGCTGTGATCGGTCTGAAAGCAGCTGCCAAGAAATGGGCATGCTTCAGATGATCTGTAAGACTTCTACACCCAGTCAGTCCTTTACCTGTGAGTTCCATGTGCGTCTTGAAGCTTAGTTGAAGAGAAAAGACTGCTGTAAAAAATTGTTGTTAATAAATTGTTCTACTTCAAATATTTGAGTTAACATGCATGCTGGCAGGTTTTCTGACAAAGTCAAAATCAGCCTTGCCAAAATTCTATCTAGTCCAACCTCTCTTCAAAAGTGACCAGCATGGGATACTGCTATAGAAGCAGAGCTCAGAGGAAGCAGATGTTGCAGTTCTGCAAAACACGAGCCATGTGTGACTTGGGGACCTTGGAGGTAATGGCATTGTCCACACATCTCATAAGCCTCAGTGAAGCTTTCTTCTGAGAATTTGTCTGGTTTTGAACTCATGTAAAAATTTTGTTTCTGCAACCACCTGCAGAATGTCGTCCTGCAGTTCCCCAGTGTGTTTGCACACTGCTGTGGTAAGTAGTTGCAGAGGTGTGCACACTCATCTCGCAAAAGGGGAGGAAAGGTGAGACACTGAAAAAGTTTGAGGTGGAAGCTTGGTTTTCACAGCAGAGTCTTTGCATCTTGCCCAAGGTAGCCTAAATCTGTTAAAAAATCTCAATGCTGTTTCAGATGTATAGACTGGCTTGGTGAAAACAATTCTTGTGTAACAAATTTAGGCTGTTAGGAGAAAGATTTTACTCCAAGTGCTGCTGGAGACAGAGGTTCAACCTCTGATGGCAGAAGGTCCTGGAGCTGTATGGACTATGGCAGGAGATTGAGGGAAGGAGCACCAGGCATGTACCTGTCCATGCACTCTTCTCTAGCTATGTGGGGATTTCCACCACTGGAGACAGAACACAAAGCAGCAAAAACTGTGAATTTCAAGAACATGTCAAAGCTCTTCATAGGCTCAGATTTGTTTACGTTTTGTTGTTAAAACAGGACATGCCCCAGCAAGCCCCTGCACTCTTCTGCTTCTGCCCCATGGGTGAACTCAGCAGTTTTGTTATGAGCATTTATACCTGATCCATGCTGATTTGGTTTTTATTGGAGATCCAAAGTGTTCAGATTGAGAGGCTCCAGCTCTTTTCTGATTACAGACAAGATTCCCAGCAGGTGCTTGGCAAAAGCATAATTAAAAGACCAGTCATTGAGACAGAGAAACAAGCAATCAGTATCATGATTAAATCTATTTATCACAATAAAAATATCTACTAAAATAGCACTGAAAATTAATACACAAGTTATCCTGAACACAGGGTAAACTGCTTTTAGGTGTTTATTTTTGAAATATAGGACATGATGTTATGTTAGGCATAGCTTTTCCACATAATTTCTCTTTAAGGAACTTGCTGCCGGAGAAGAAACCCTAGGATTATATGCCAGTGCCCTTTCACCCTCCTGCAGTTCAAAGCCATTTCTGCATTTTACAGTGCAGGTTTTGGAGTGCATGTTTCAATCTTCTACACCAGATGTCAGTGTACCTCCCTTTTTGCCTTAGTAGGCTTCAGACTGGCATGTCTTTAGAAAACTGCAGCTTTGTCAGTTGAAAATTGCAAGCTGTGTTACCAGGACTAGTGATGGACCTTGTGCAGGCATAGACCCAACAGCATAGAAATCAATCACCTTGGCCACAAATATGAAAGCCACCTGCCTTTTAAAATCTGGCTTTATTGCCATAATTGATTAATTCATGATCATTGTCAGTCTCAATGTATCACAGAATCACAGAATCCTAGGGGTTGGAAGGGACCTCGAAGGATCATCCAGTCCAACCCCCCTGCCAGAGCAGGTTCACCTACAGTACATCACACAGGAACGCATCCAGGCGGGTCCCAATTTGGAACAGTATAAGGAAAGAGGAGATGACAGGACATGTCCTGTGATGTGCCATGTGACAGATTTCTAACAGCATCATTTTCTTCATATATGATCTTCACGTATTGTCAGCAGAGGACAACACCACATCTGTGGCCATATTGCATACCTTACTTCAAGCATTACTGCTTAACGCTAATTTGAAAGCTTTGATGAGATTTCAGGGAAAAGCCTTGCACTTTAAGCATTCTACAGCAGAGCAGTAGTGGTGCAGCACAAGATGCCTTGCTCAAGGAGTAGGGAATAACTTGCAGCTAGAAAGAAGTGATGCTGAACCTTTATGCCACAAGGAGCTACAATCTTGGAAGCATCAAAGGACCCACCATCTCCAGCTGCCAGGTGGATAGGAGGGTGCCAAGTTTGGAAAGGGACCACATAATCCTCCACTAGACAGTTCTTTTCCCAGTGGTGTTCACCTAGTGGAGTTGCTTTTAGTTCTTCTAGTGTCTCACTATAACCATCACAGATACTCATGTTTCCCAGCGAAATATGTGCTGAGCAATGGTGTCAGGAAGCAGCAAAAGGCAGGGTTACTCTATGAGGGTGGAACAAACAGGAGCTAAGTGACTACAGCACAGACAGAGCCCCCACTGACCAGGGGCACAGGTCTGAAAAGTGGAAAAAGCAGGGTGCTGGTAATGGGGTGCATCAACATCCTAAGACAAGGTGAGGTGATGAACCAAGTTCATCCATGGAATGTTGTTGGGAATAACAGGAGATAAGGCAGACACAGGACTAGGAGGCAAGGCTACAACAGAGATCTGAGGTCTATCCAAGAAGCAAAGCTGTAGACAGCTGCACCTAAACATAGTTTAGACACCTACAACATAGCTCAGGTCTGAACTTAAATGATGCTCTCGGAATCAAGGGCAGAGTGTGTGGGTGGAAGCCCCAGGTCAGGCTGGTGAGGGCAGTTAGGTCCTATTGGTGCACTTAGGGGCCTGACAGACAGTGATCTTTTGGACCTGTCTGCATCCTTTTTGGTCACTGTACAAGAAGAGACAATTCTGCTTTGCAGGGCTTAGAATGGGTAGAGAACCAGGTTGCAGAAGGTCAGAGCTGCTCATGGTGATTTGCTCCATTAAATAGGAGTTGTAACTACTGCTGTGAGTCAAATGAAGAAGTTAAACTTATTCTACAAGTGGAATGGGCTGGAAATGTTTTTGAACCCTCACAGGTCATCGTTTTGTGTGTCCTTCATGAGGCCCTTAAAAGGAAAAGTTGCTTGCAAAGTTGAAGCAATTGATTTAACTTGGCTCTTGAAATCGTTCCTGGTTTTCTGCACAGGTGCCAGCTACCATTCTGTCAAGTGGTTTTATTAAATACAATGGCAATTTATGAACTGATGGTCAAGACAAAATGGCCCAAGGAATGCTGCTTGCACACCTTACACTGAACTAACCTCACACACAAGTGAAGATCTTCTATCCTGACTCAAACCACAGAAATACTAATGTCGCATTTCTTACTCAAAGTATCTTGCTTGTATAAATTACTGTCTTGATCCTTAAACAAATGAAAAAAAAATTGCAAACATGCTCTAGTGAAGTATTTATTGTAGGGACAAACAGTCCATCCTCACTGGTCAGTGCTGCATGCTCTATTTGCACTGTTTTTTCACATCCCTGAAAGTAGAGGATGAGAACATCTAGCTCTGATTTTATTTTGACTTCCTGTTCTACAAAGTAGAAAACCAAACGTTCAGTCTCCTGGAACTACAGCATAAGTTACATCTTTTTATTTATGGAGCTATGATTTTCTGTAGACTTAGCAAATGCTTTAAGACTGTATAATTTGTCTCTGCTTGTTGGCTCAAAGAGACTAGGACTCTCTTTTTATATTGGCTGCTTAGTTGTCTTTAAGCTGACTTCTCCAACATGATATCAACTATGGCTAGCTCTGCTCACAGATCCAGGCTTCAGGAACTCTTCTCGCTGCCCTTCCACTTTCCGGAAAGTCTATTTAAAAGGGAGAAAAGTTACTGGATGGCACTGTAGTTCATTTTGAAACATGGGAGTCAAGTCAGGGCACCCTCTTAGCACTACTTACAATTCTCAGGAATCTTTCATGTTGGTTCACATTTTCAAGAAAATGCCTTCAAAAGTTTTGTGCTTAAGAGTCTAATTAACTGCCTGGTTGCTGTGGTGCTTACATATATTGAAGGAAGATGTGTAGTCAATGCCCTTTTCAGTCCTTTGTTGCTTTATGCTTTTTCCTCAGTCTTCTCTATTGCTGAAACAAATTCATTTCTTACCTCCAAAGTGTATCAAAAGTAAAAATTTTGATTACGACAAAGGTCCATATAGTCCAGCATCCTGGCATGGGCAATGAGCTGTATGAATCAGTTTCTTAGGGAAGGACAGGAGAAGAAAGCTTTGTAATGAAATACATTGTGATTCATCCCTAGGTTACACTTCGAGCCCCTAGTGATCCCTGCTCAGGGACTCTCTTCCCCAGCAGTGGCAGTCTGGTGTTTAAACAGCTCTTGACAGATTTTTTTCCTCCCGTGAGCTGATTTTGGAACTCATATAAACTTCCCATAATATGTAGAAAAAGCTGCACAGCACAGTGATGTAGGATGTGAAGCATCTCCTTCTGCTTCCCACTAATCTGCATCTCACCAGGTTAGTTTGTTGTTCTTGCATAGGAAGAGACAGCTACATGCCTTCTGTAGTCAACCAACCAGCATTTGTTGTTCAGGGTGAGCAGTTCTGATCCCCAAATCCTCCTGCTATGTGCCTGACCTGGCTCTGCTCTGTTGTCTCCAGGTAGGGTGAACAGAACTACATAAAGTATTTAAGATGTAGGCCCACTGAAGATAACATAATGCTGAGTGGCTATTTTTCCTAATAATACATAGCACTTTTTTATTTATGTTGATTTTTCTTCTGATAGTTCCTGTGCTGTGCAATTCCTTGCCTCAGAGTTAATAGGAAGTTTAGCTAACAACTATAAGAAAATAGTGTTTTGAATTTGTTGCATTGAAAGTGTTCTGCAAGGCTTATAGATGCTGTTATCTAAAATAGTAACATTGAAATCTGGAGAAAGATCTGTATCTTCTAAAATCTTAAAAGAAAACAAACATAACGTCTACTGACCTGGTACAGGAAAGAAGACCTAGAGAAACAGTTTTGGTACAAGCTAGTAGAAAAAGCGAGGTGGTTACAACAGTGAAGTAAGATACTAAATCTTCTCTACCATCCATGTGTGAAGCTATCAGAGAAGTAACAATGAAAGTGTGGCTCTTGTCAATCATTGTGCTCTCCAGCACAATGATGCTCTTGTCAGAGTAAATGCTCTCCTTGTACATATATTGCCTCTGCTGGTTTTGGTCTGTACTATTTTAACCATCACTCCTGCCTGATGCTCACCCAGCAAAGACATCGCTCCACCTTACCCTCTGAAATACCCTTGGCCACAGGCAATCATTTCTTCACCCTTTCTTCAGGCCCCTCACTCCCTGCCTCGACCATACATGCTCCTCTATCTCATTGTCTCAGTTCAGAGTCAACCTCTTCACTTCCCACAACTCTGCCTCTAGTAAATGATTCTCCTTTTGATCTCCCTATTTATTCCTGCATTCTCTTCCACCATGTATCACTTAGTGTCATCCAATGGCATCTTCTCATCCAGCCACCTCTTCAGTCACCTATTCTCCTACCTGAAATGCTCATGCAATTCACAATGGTTATTCCCTCAGTTCCTTCAGCTGCTGTCTCCCTCTTCACTCTGCACCTCTAAACGCTATGGCTGCTTTGTTACCCTGCAACATCCATTCTTGTTCCTGGGAGAGTTCAATTCCATAAATCCTCTCCACAAATCCACTTTCTTCATTTCCACCAGACTTCATCAGCCTTACCTGCAACTGCTGCTGATTCTATGCTGGCTTTCTCTCTGGCCCTTAGGAGTTCTCCTCTTTGTGCAGAGCTGAACCAGCAGCCCCAGGCAGACAGTATGCTTTCCTGGGCACCTCAGGTGCTGGAGATCTCCACATTTAATATGCTCCAAGGGGCATAATATTCTGACCATACCCAAGTTACCAGGCAAACAGACAGATACACTGATCGATAGACAAATCAGTCAATGACTGATCAATTGGTCTCCTGTGACAACCATTTTCAAATAAAGTTCATTAAAATTCACCCTTTGTCCTCTTTCTGTCACACTGAACTCTTCCCAAAGAGGTGGAGCTGATTCTTTTGCTTGGTTTTCATTTGTTCTCTTCTATTTTCCCTGGCACTGACACACCTCAACTCCACTTTTCCTTCCTCCTCTCTTACTTTGGCTCTTTCCTGTCTTCTGCTCTTTATTGTTTCTAAATGTCACATGCATGAAAAAAACCACAAACAAAACAAAACAGAAAAAAACCACCCCCCAAAGCTGCCTCACTCAAGAAAGTACATTCGCCTTCATATGGAGCTCCAGCCTCTTTCTTCTGGCCACAAATTAAAACATAATGATGGTTACCAATACCAGAATCTTATCTCCTGCTCACTCCCAGACCTCTGTCCCTCCAGTGGATTTTACCTGGACCTCATCTTCACTCTGTGATGGTTTTCTCTTCTGTCTGGAAGCTGCTGACTAACAGCTTCTCGTTCACCACTGGTCCTGGTCTCTTGTTGCTCTTTGCTCTCTCTGCTCACTGCCTTATATTTAGTCTCCCTTATCTGTTTTCCTATGTCAGCCTTCACAGGTTTCTCTCCCCCCTCTTCTCCCTCTTTCTACTCTTTCTTCTGCTCAGACTGTTTCAGTTCAGCATTTTATTGGTGACTCATTCCCTATCTCTTCTCTCTGTTGGTCTGCATTGGGCTACTTCTTGCATAATTCACCATTCACAATACAGAAAAGTCTTGACAACATAGCTGTCTCTTCTAGGCCCATGTTACTACTCACAACACTGTCCTTGTTTCAGGAAGGCTCCTTGTACTGCAAAAGGTGACAAGAAGGGGGCCTCCCACAGGTTACAAAGGATGCCTCAGTACAGGGGGATGCTGTAGCACATCCTAAGGTCCTTGGCATTCAGGTCTTTCCAGACTAGGGTCTCTGGGCCTTTCCAGACCCCAAGACTGGGGGATACCATGATTCGCTTCCAACTCAGAAACCAAGGCTTCTTTCTGCTTAAACAAGTGTATGGGTAATTGAGATGACTGATGTCTCCTTAGAATCATAGAATCATTTAGGTTGGAAAAGATCCTTAAGATCATGGAGTCCAACCATAAACATAACATTGCCAAGTCCACCACTAAACCCTGTCCCTAAGCACCACATCTACACATCTTTTAAATACCTCCACGGATGGTGACTCAACCACTTCCTTGAGCAGACCGTTCCAATGCTGAGTAGTCCTTTGGTGATGAAATTCTTCCCAATCTAATCCTCCCTGACACAACTTCAGGCCATGTCCTCTTGTCCTGTTGCTTGTTACTTGGAGAAGGAGACCGACAGCCACCTCATTTCAAGGAGTTGTAGAGAGCGAGAAGGTCTCCCCTCAGCCTCCTTTTCTCCAGACTGAGCACCCCCAGTTCCCTCAGCTGCTCCTCGTAGGACTTGTGCTCTAGACAGGTTTCTCTCCAGTTTCATGGCCCTTCTCGGGACACGCTCCAGCCTCTCAATGTCCTTCTTGTAGTGAAGGGCCCAAAACTGAACCCAGAATTAGAGTTGCGGCCTCTCCAGTGCCAAGCCCAGGAGGACAATCCCTACCCTGGTCCTGCTGGTCACACTATTGCTGGTACAATCCAGGATGCTGTTGGTCTTCTTGACCACCTGGGCACACTGCTGGCTCATCTTCAGCTGCTGTCAACCACCATCCCCACGTCCTTTTCTGCCAGGCAGTTTTCCAGCCACTCTTCCCCAAGCCTGGAGCATTACATGGGGTTGCTGTGACTCGAGTGCAGGACTCAGCACTTGGCCTTGTTGAACCTCATACAGTTTGCCTTGGCCCACCGATCCAGCCTGTCCAGATTCTCCTGCAGAGCCTTCCTACCATCAGGCAGTTCAACACTCTTGCCCAACTTGATGTCATCTGCAAACTGACTGAGAGTGCATTCAATGCCCTCATCCAGATCACTGATAAAGATATTAAAGAGAACTGACCCCAGTACTGAGCCCTGGGGAACACCACTTCTGATTGGCTGCCAACTGGATTTAACTCCATTCCCCATAACTCTTTCAGACCGGCTGTCCAGCCAGTGTTTTACACAGCGAAGCATACACCTATCCATGAGCCAGTCATGAGCAGTCATTTTCTATAGGAGAATGCTGGGGGAAACAGCATCAAAGGCTTTACTAAAGTTCAGGTAAGCAATATCCACAGCCTTTCCTTCGTCAACTAAGTGGGTCATCTTGTCATAGAAGATGAGGTTGATCAAGCAGGACCTGCCTTTCCTAAACACATGCTGACTGGGCCAGATCACCTGGTTGTCCTGTATGTGCTGTGTGATAGTACTCAGGATGATCTGCTCCATAACCTTCCCTGGCACCAAGGTCAGACTGGAAGGCCTATAGTTCCCCAGGTCCTCCTTCCAGCCCTTACTGTAGATGCACATCACATTTGCCAATCTCTAATCAACTGGGACCTCTCTGGTTAGCCAGAACTGCTGATAAATGATGGAAAGTGTCTTGGTGAGCACTTCTGTCAGCTCCCTCAGTACCCTTGGGTGGATCCCATCCTTGATACACCTAGTGCTCTCCAGACTCTTCAGGAGGCTGCACATTTCTGTGGGTTCATTCACTGCTTCCAAACATTGACCTAGGTGTTCTGGAGCCAGCCAACAGAATTCTGGCACTAGGCCCAGACATGTGCCTGAGCAGTTCTGAACTCACAGCAGGGCATAGGAGGTGCCTTCACTCAACTGGCTTCAAAGCAGAAAGTGCACTTCCAGTGCACAAGTTTGCCCTCAGGCTGTAGAGGGGGTAAGGTGGGAAATAGCATCTCTGACTGAGAGTTTCGAAGCAACTACAAGTGCCTTGATGCTTTAACTAAGAAAAGAATTAAGGCAGTTACTCTTTGTGATTTTTTTCTGTTGTGGAATTTTGAGTTCAGTGATACTCAAATGACTGAAAACGGGAAAATCATTTAGACTACACAACTCCTTGGTGCTCTTTCCCACCTATTCTAGGGATCAGAGCTATGGGTCCTGCTTTGTGGTGTTAGAGCATGCAGCTGCCAACAGGTGTGGAAACACCTCTCAGATTTTTGTCTATCTCCCCAAATCCTCACAGTTTAAGGCTTTAGGTACTTTATTTATTTTTTATAAGGTACAAATAAAAAGACCTGTGCCATGCCTTTCCTACTGCCTTATTGTTTCACATAGCTGTAGCCCTGAGCCATTACCAACCCATTTCCCCTTTCCTGCCTTTAAGGATGCTACAGGAAAAGTGCTAAGATAAATGCATCAAACCACCTAAAGCAGGGGATTGGTCTGAACATAATAAGATTCAGAGAAAAAAAATAAAATAAAAATATTATATTTTAGCCTGTCTTTTGACTTTTATAAATATTGTCTGAATCTTTGACATTTAGGATTTAAGTAATAAACAATAATGATGTCCCCAATGCTCCCTTGCTTTGAACAAGCAGTCATTACTGTCACCTTTGTTTCACGAAGGGACAATTGAAGTCCATGGAGCTGACATGACTTTTCCGAAGGTACCCAGCAAGGTAGAAGTAATCTTGTGTGATAGTTAAACATTCTGAGTCCCAGTCCTCTGTTCATTGTGTCCATGAAATTCAAATGTGAGTGTGCTTAAACCACATACTGACAGCTTTAAGTGGAAATACCACTTGTCTCCTCTCACCCCTAAATTTTCGTTGCCTGCTGGAGATAGCTTTGTGAGACAAAGAAGGCAGGAAAAAGCCGAAGAATTACCCCTAGTAAATTTTTTTTCGTTGCTTTCTTTATTTCTTCTAAGTGGCTTTTAGCAGCCTCTTTGCTAAGCCTTAGTGCCTGAAGACAGAACTCCACAGTAGGGCAGACCACAATCCCAAAGCATTGCACAGAGCCAGACCTAAGCACCAGCCCTTAAACGCAAAGGAGGAGAGGAAGCCAGAAATGCTTGGTCAGCCTCCTCTTCTCTGCTGTTGATGTGACCCGTGTGGTGTCCGTGGTTAGGTGCACACATCATGTGGAGACAGCTTTCCACATCCAAGCAGGCCCAAAATCCCTGCAGATCATGCCATTTTCTGGCAACCATATGGTTCTCCAGGCAGGGAAACTGTGACGCTGTGAGGAAAGGACCCATGTAGAACTTGTTAAAATCAAACAGGATTTTGGCATCTGATAGACACGGCATGCTGTGTAAACAGGACTCAGCCCCAGAGGGACTTGGATACACATGTGGAAGATGGCAGCTTCTGGGAGAAGGTGCAGCTCAGCAGTGTCTGCAGAGATGCTGCTGGCTTAAAATCAGAGGTGACTCAGGAGAAGGCAAAGAAACAAGCTGAAGAGCAAACAGGAAGGGCAGTGAGAATTTGGCTGTGATGGGAGAAAATAATCATTACAACGTGATGAACATAATACACAAGGAAACTGAGCCTTCAAGACTTTGAGGCCTGGTTATGTGGCAGCTCCAAATTAATTTCCTGGAGCTAATTACAATGACACAGTTTACAGGCAACTGCTTCTCACTGTAGTTCAGTGTGACTCCAGAAATTACTGCAAAGATACTTAAACACAACAATGACATTTAGCACAGGAGATGGTTTGTGAGATTTGGAATAGCAGGCTGAAGAGAAATGATTAAAAATCCAGAACTGTGATTGCTATGAAAGCTGAAAAAGATGATATCAATAAAATATTCTTGATTAAAAAAGAAAAAGAAGAAAATAAGTACTTATGTCAGGAAGAATTCTACAAATCACAGAGTTTCTCTCACTGGGAGCTGAGACTAATTGGAAAAAGGAAGAAAATTCATGAAACAAATGAAAGGAAGAAGCTGTATCATGAAAGGAAGGACAATTCCTACAAAGTTGAGGCATGTATGCATCCTGCCTAACAAGCTGGTACCCTGGCCAAATAATAAGCCAATGTAGCAATGACAGATGGGAATGCTATGGGAGACCTAAAGATGGTGACAACTGGTGAGCTGAGGACACCACAATTCCCTAAATGTAACTTCTGCCATCAGGCTGTTGCAGAAATGCCAGCAGAGAAGCTTTGGTTGTTGTAATGGGGGCTGCCAGCAAGATCAGATGCTGGTGCAAGAGGAATATCAGAGGACTGGACCAAGAGACAACATGTTGCAAAATGTTATATTCAAGTGGAAGAGGTTTGCTCTGCTGTGCAGATAGAGGAGCAGCTGGCGGAACTGGAGATATTCAGCCTGGAGAAAAGGAGGCTGATAGGAGACCTCGCTTTCTACAACTCCCTGAAAAGAGGTTTGAGCCAGGGGGAGGTTGGTCCCTTCTCCCAAGGGACAAGTGATGAAATTAGAGGAAATGGCCTCAGGTTGTGGCAGGGGAGATTTGGGTTGGATGTTAGGAAAAATTTATTTACCGAAAGGGTTGTCAGGCTGTCCAGGGAAGTGGTTGGGTCACCATCCCTGGAGGTATTTAAAAGACACATAGATGAGTTGCTTAGGGACATAGTGGTAGCCTTGGCAGTGCTGGGTTAATGTTTGAACTTAATGAATCTAAAGGTCTTCTTCAGCAAATCGATTCTATGATTCTTTGTTGTCATAGGATACTTTGTTTACTTTATTTTAATGAAGTTTTTTCTCTCTTAAAAAAAAAGTAGTTGTTATATTAATTCACATTTGCACTGTAACAAAATGAAACCTTAACCCTGGAGTGTCTCCCAGACATCCAGGTTTCCCAAACTTGTCTATTTCATAGGATTCAATAGGGTGGTATATTGTGTGACTCTGCCTTACTTCACTTCTATTTGGTGCCTTGGGAATTGAGTACATCAAACATAACCCCTCTCTTAATCTACTGGATTTATTCCATATTTAAAAATATATAATCCAGTATTATTGATGCTAAGGCATAGCTGACAGAAAGCTCTCCAGACTGGAGTGTTTGTGCTTTACTATTTGAGCCTTTGAGGCATGCACCCTGGTACATACAAGCAATATTTTTAAACAAAGAATGTAAGTACACATTTATAATTAGCATATAGTTGACATCTCTGGCCATAGAAGGAGCCATTGTGTCTGGAATGTTGTGCTTTACGTGTTGCAAAATGTAAAAATTTATAGCATGTGTCACAGCAGATTATTAAGATTGCATAAACCTTATGAATACACATCAGATCAGTTTTTACGATACATCTAATAGGAAAGCTCTGTTGAACCCCACAAGCTATTTTGGGCTTGAAATTCAGGGGTTTGTCATACAAATTTTGATGAAAAACAAAAACCTTGGCAAAGACAACATCAAAGCTGTGGGATTCAGGTTTAGCATGGGTTGTCTCTGATGTACTGAGCATGAATATACCACCTTGTCTTATTTAATGGACTAACTCAGCAGAGACCAAACTAGCCAAGACCATGGGAGGATAGGCTCTCTCATTGAGAGGGAAGAGCCTTTAACTCACACTAATCTTTCTCATAAGGTGAAGTGAGTGGAAATGTGGGAATTAAAGGTGAGCAATTCATTGGAGAAAACAATTGACAGGAGCAATTGACAGGAGAAAAATCCTGTTACTAGGTCTACACAAGCATAAAACCCTGATCTAACATTGCTGTCTGGTATTTAATCTATGTGCAAATGGGATAAGTAATTTACACAAAATATCACTTGCAAACAAACACCAATTTGGATCCACCTGTCTCCTCTACCTCGTTTCATCAGAGCAAGACCTTGTCCTTTCTCCCAACTCTTTCTGTCTCTCCAGTCACTTGTAGCAAGCCTGGCAAATCTCTCCCACAGGGCTTCTCTCCCACATCTCAGGGATCTGCTGCAGCTTTTCTTATCAGCTCCTCTGGCTGCAGTGTCCCTCCTTCAGCCCTGGGGCTCTACAATGTGTAGAAATCCAGGGAGGATACCTAGCCACAGACCTTCACATTTCTAAGAGGAGAGTTAGCTGTTTTTGCGGAGTATTAGCATGTTTGAGTTGTTGAGTCTGCTGCTGTCTTCTAGACTGCCTAGTAGTTTATTTAGGATGGAGGAACTTGTAATATTTCTGTAAAGATACATCGTGTGTGTGGCTATCCAGATTTATCAACTTCTGTCCTTTAGTGAGATAGCAAATCATGCTACAATTTCATGATGAAACTTGCTGATTTATCTACTTGCAAACATACTTTCTGAAGGAATCCATGTGATGATTGTTTTTATCAGGCCTCCAGGGTTTGCTTATATAAAGTTGATTTTTGTAAACTGAAAGATGCACCCAGTAGAGACTGCTGTTGAGTACAGAAAATGGTTTCTTGACCTTTTTAAATACTTTTAAATGTACTTTAAAAGTAAACTATTTTACTGAACTACAGTAAAATCTTACAATTTTCACATTTTTAGCACCCCAATAAAACACATTCTAAACAACTTCAAGCATTTTAATGTCTTAAACAACAGCTCTAGAAGAAATCAGTCTTTTTTAAATTGAAGAAGACACAATCAACAGATATGTAGAGTCTGGTGCTTGAAATGGATGGTAGAGAAATCCACTGCAGTAAAATGCTGTATGAGCAGAGTGCACATTCCAGTAAAAAGCCTTTTAAAACCGTAGATATCTAAAAGTGGGTCAAATATTTACATTTTATTAATATTTTAAGAAAATATAGAACCTTGTATTGATTAAATATGTTACATTCTTAACATTGATAGATCTGTAAAATAAATGTTTTTTGAGAAGTATCAGAAATGTGATAGCTCAAATACATTCTGGATCTAGTTCTAATCAATTAATTTATCTGTTCTTTGCAAGAAAATAATATATCATAACTGGTAAAGTTTACATGTCTAAAGATTTGTAGACAGATAAATAATTTTTTTTAATATTGATAAGTTATATAAGCTGCATAAACTTAGTCTGCTCAAACACCACAATGACATATAGGCAACCTATATGAAAAAAGTGCCATCTGCAGTTTTAAAGCTGACATCAGGGGTCTGAGGACAAACCCTCCCCACAGAGAAATGGAGAAGCAGGAAAAGCCAGAAGGGCAGCCACAGTGTTGGCATCTGGTGGAAAGAAGATGTGTGAATAGAGCCCACGAGCAGCCCTGAAAATTATTTGACTTACAGTGTTTCCACAGAATCAGACTGGTTGAGGTTGGAAGGGACCTCCAGAGGTCACCTGGTCCAATCCCTCTGCTCAAGCAGGACCACCTAGAGCCAGGATATGTTTTATTGCTTTTGCAGGCATTTAGGTTAAAATAAGAGTACTTGCCAGTAAAATGCAGAAAAAAATAATAACAAATGCTATGTAATTAACGACAGGCTAGATAGTTGCCCTTGTTTGTGCTTGGGGTATACATTTATATTGTAGATAAATATTGCCTGCTAATCTTTCTGTTGCCTTTTTCTTTTTTCCTTTCAGCATGCCAACTGGCTAGTGCATGTTTGCAATTTTGGAAACTGACTCATAAAATATTAACAAACTTAACTGAATTTCTTAGGACTCTGGGTGAGCTGTATGTGACAATTAGAATTTCATCATGGTTCTTGTTAAATGCTGAAAGAAGGATTTCACAATATTTTTTTGGTGCTGCCACATTCCCATGTCATTATCCATTTTGAGTCCCCTGGGAGGAAGGTGGAAGCAGCACTTACCAGTGATCTATTTTGCCATTTGGGCCACAGGTAGGGTAAAACCTGCAGATGTATCAAAATTTCTGGCTCGTGTAAAAAAAAAAAAGTGAAAACGATAATGAGCAAACAAAAATTATATCAAGATATTTCATCTGGGCACTTTCAGAAGAAAGCATGTATGTGTCCAGAGTCTACTAATTTCCAGAGTACATCCTGCTCCCCTGTGTGCATCTCTTTCAACATCAGTTATCTTCCAGACTGCTCAACTCAAAGCATTTTTGATCCAGTGACACAGGTTAGCAACATCCAGATCAACATTGTTCTCAGATTAAGAAAACTGAGTCAAGTTGGATGTTACCTGCTTCCTCCTTGCATTGCACATCCCAGAGGTCTGTACAGTCTGGAGGTGAGACAAGATCTTTCAAAATGCTGTGGCTGTTGGAAGGTGCTGTCCTAGTGGATAGCTTTCTAAATCTCGCTTTCTTCAAAGACTTCCTCAGTTGTCTCTCCAGTGGTGACTTCTTCACTGCTGTCTGACATGCTTGCCTGTGGACGAGACGGGAGACCATAGCCTGGTTCTGGGCTGAGACCTGTCCTCTGCTTCACTAGCACCTGCTGGAGCTGCTTGCCCCAAGGCTCACTTGCCTCCAGGCACAAGTGGTGTTTGCTGCTGCGGTGCTGTTTCTTTCGTTTCTGTGAACATTTCCTGAGGTATTTTATGTTTTCCCCAAGAAAGCAGAGTTTACAGCCAAAGGGATCGGCCAGCAGGAAGCGGGACCACTGCTTCTGGAGCTCTGCTTTCACCTGGGGGGAGAAGAAAACAGTCTGTCCACGGTGATGTCTTGAGACCACCCTGCAGTCCACTAACACAAATGCTAGTTGTAAAATGAGAGGGACTGTGGAAGTGCTGAGCTTCCTGCTCCTTTGGGGTGCACCTCACACCTGGCAAGGCCCTTGTAGGGTAGACACAAACCTGTTTGCCAAGTCAGTCTTAATGTCCACCCTCTTCACTCTAATAAGGAAAGTTTGTCCTATCCCCTGAATCCCTGATACACTGTGATCCTAACGCATGTGTGTGGGAGAGCTCAAGTGACTTTCATGTTTACAGCCTGATGAAGTGAGGAGGAGGCTAGCCTGAGGACCACGTAGCCTTGCTGGAGTGTTATGCTTGGATGTCTGGTTTGTTTTGTTAAAGCTGCTTATCTGGCAGCCTGTCTTAAACACTCAGCACTGAGTGTCCTGCTGCCTGCCTCACCCCAGCCAGTGGTACAGAGGACCATGCAGAGGAACGGGATGTGCCCTTGCTCTAACCAGCAGGCCCTTTTCCCCGAGAGCTCAACCGGACCAAGAGGGAGGAGAACAAAAGAGCAACTTTTAACTGCTGATGCAAGATGCTGGCAATTCTGTGCCCTTCACAAGTGTTAGACAAGTACTCCTGTATTGCAGACACGTGCCAGCTCTTTTTTTTTTATTAATTGCTCCAGGTTTCTTTGTTATAGTCTACCTTTTACATAAAGGCCACCTCATTTTTTTTCACTGGTGCCTTTAAGAAGTTGTCTGAGTTCCTGTACCTGTGCTAGTGTAATGTGTACCATGCCAGCTGGCTGTGCCATGCTCTTAAGTGTTACTGACACTGGATACCTGTCTATTTATTGCAAGTAGTAGAGGTTTGCACCCAGACCGAAGATAAGGGAAGTACAGACTGTGAGATTCAACATAGAAAACATTTAAAATTAGATGGGATTCATTCCACAGCATCATTTTCTGAAGTAGCTTGTGGCGAGTGTGATAAGGCAAAGGCAGCATGCAGCTGTGATGGTGATGAAGGCACTGGGTTGTATGGACAGGAGCATAGCCAGTAGATCAAGAGAAGTGACTGTTCTCCTTTACTCAATATGTGTTAGGCTACCTCCGAATACTGCACCTAATTTTGTGCCCCCAGTACAGGAAATGTGTTGATAAACTTGAACTTATCAGCAGAGATCAAGGCTGGAGCACTTACCCTATGAGCAGAGGTTGAGTGAATGGGCCTCGTTCACACTGAAGGCCTAAATATTGCCCATGAGGACATTATGGAGGAGATGGAACCAGGCACTCTACAGAGGTGTTTGGTAGGGACGCAAGAGACAGTGATCATAAATAGAAATAAATAGGGAAGTTCTAACAAAATATGGAAAAGATGTTTCCTCCTGAGTACAGTGAAGCACTGAAACAGAGGACCAAAGAGATGGTGAAACCTCTATCGTTTGGGGGGCGGGGTTCAAAGATCAGCTGGACAAAACCCCAAGCAACCTGATCTGAATTCAGTCATCACCTTACATTGGGCAGGAGGTTAGCTTTCTCTGGTGTGATCTTGCATAAGAGCCACCATTGATCTGCTTGAATGGAGCATATTGAACCCCTGGGCATCCCTTAAGGCATAGCAGAAGACAACTTCCAGACAAGGAATCCCCTCAAATCAAGTTTAGAGATGTTCTAAGCAGTGCATGCATGATTTAGTTTTTTTCAACATGTTGCTGTCTAAGATATTAAATCACCACAGATTTGGTTGCTTCACATGGACCTTAAGGATAAACTAAGAGAGGGTTTAGCCTGGACAAACATGAAGTCTGGGATCCCAGCTGGTTAGAGGAGTAGTGGTTTAGGTGGCTGATCATAAGCCTCTAACTGGTATTTCAGTCACCCCAGGGTATCCATACCTCCACAGCACCACAGCCACTCAGGCCTTAGTGGAAATGTTTCACATTTGAATCCCAAACCTGTGAGAGGTCTTACTGTTCTCTTCATACGAAACACTTACATCAGTTCAAAAATACCCACATGCTCTCGAATAAACAGAGCTAGTCAGCATGTTCATCCTACTCAGTGTCATTAATATACTTTATTAATCAACTAAAAACTTTTCTCATAACATTGTCTCTTACCTCTCCATTAGCAAAGCAATATAAAACTGCTACAAAAAAACCCTGTAAGAGAGAGACAGTAAGAGGAAAAAGTTAGAGTGTACAGGAAATATCTCAAGTTTTAGTTTAAAGATGACATTAGTGTTAAAACCATAAGTATAAACAATGCTGCTTAATTTTCAGAAAGGAAACTTGTTGCCTGTATTTACTTATACTGAAGTACCCATTAACTTGTTTTCATATGGTGCCTTAGTAAATGCAAGGCACATCTGGTGCAGATGCTGAAGAACAGAGATTACACAATCCAGTTTGATCTTCCATATTATATTAATTCTGCTACCACGTAATATATTTTTTTTCAAACTACTGCTATTAAACTGTGACTGTTGCTGTTTCTAAACATGGTAAAAATAATGCAGCTTGAGATCTCATACTATCCATATGCTTGTTTGAATTTGCAAATAAGACTACTGAGAGAGATCTCATTTGGGTGCTTTTTAAAAATTAGTGATTAGTGCTAGTTTAAGACTCAGCTATACTGTGTGTTATGGTTATTTTTCAATTGCCATTTTTCCCTTGAAATTGATTTAAATAAACACCTTTAAAAAAATTAAATCCTAGTGATAAAACTTGTTAAACCCCAAAAATTACTCTTTTTGTTATCCTCCTCTCTCTTATTTGATCTCAGATCAAAACAGCTCACATGCATGCATCTCAGCCTAGCAGTCTGGCACTGATACACAGATTTACTACCCTTATTTAAGGAATGGCACTTCTTTTGGTATGACTAAACACATCTATGACACAAGTTGTAATGAAGAGAATAAATACTGTTGATTATCAGTCCCAAGACAATGCTCCTATCATAAGTAAAAAGGTGTTGCAACCATATATAATACAGCTGACAACATTTGTTTTCACACCATACTTTTCCAGAAATGCTTGTTTTCTCAGAAAAAAATCTTAAAATAAATTCACATACACAACAGCTTCAATATTTTTTATTATATCTAGCATTTTGAGCTGACTGTTGATTTTCTAACAGTCCTGAAATTTTGGAGCCATTAATTTCTTAAACATAAGTGCAGTATGTATGAAAAGATCAGTTTATCTGCCATGCCAGTGAAAATGAGGGCAGGAGAAATAGCAATCAAAATTGCTTTTCCCATGTATTTTATGTCTACTGTATTTCATGATTCACCTCAGTCATGGTAGCAAAATACAGGTAATTTTGACACATAAATATAACTTTTAAATAATCCTCTGCATCTGAATTATTTCAGAGAAATATGCCAAAAAAAAAAGAAATCCCACAAAATATTATGGTCATTAAAGTTTATAGAAGATCATATTTTACTATGGGGGTAAATTTTAGAATAGTAGTTATGGAAGAGTCAGAAACAATGAAGAGAGGTTCTGGCGGATAAACACAAATTTAATAGCTTAAAAAACAGCTTTTTATGCCAAACTTCTTCTGCAGTTCTGTGTTTGGGTAGAAAGTCCATGAAAATATCTCTACTGGGTGGGTTTTTTGTGTTCTAAATTTTTTTTGTTCTTTGAGCTCTAAATTTGGCCTCACAGGCACCATAGCAGAAATACGATTGAAACTACATTGTGCTTTTACGTCCTGTGATTGCTAAGCCTGATGATACCAGAGGACTTTGTGAACACCAGTGACACCTCTGTGTTGAGTGCATTTTGTAAATCCCTTTGTGAACTTTGTTCACTGCTGCTGCAAGATTAGAACATGCAGTGACAGGCAGAAACACAGTAAAATCTTACTAGAAGATGGAAAATTCAGTTGATTATTCATGTCTGATATTAATTTTATATTTGGATTTCTTTATGCTTCCTCATACACATTTTTTTTGCAATACATGGAACTTCATACTTAGAAATCTTTCTCAGATGCCATGACTTCTAAGGCATACATTTTTAAAAACTGTCACAGTGTGAGGGAAAAAGAAGAATCAGAAATTCAGAGGAAATATTCATTAGCATAATAACCAGTAGGAAAGGATAGATGCATGTGTAAGTCTTAAAATTGTTCTTCAGTTCTATTAACAATGGCAACATGATAAATTACTCATTAAATACTGTATTTTATCCATCAGAAACCAGTATTTGTTCTTGTAGCTAACAGTTTGCATGCACCAGTGAGCCAAGATGTTTAGATTGCTCCACTTTCTAAAGCAAAGAAACATCATATCGACAGCAGAACTCATATTTAGAATTTAATACTGTGCTTCTTGAAAATGTTTAAGTTAAAACTTCCAGATGAGATCCCAAAGGTAATTTTTTTTTAACAAAGCAGTTTAACTGCTTTTCCAAACTACTGAGAAGATTTGCAGACTAAACAAATGTTGCTGTGTACCATTTACAGTGCTTTTTTTGCTAATCCCTTCACAAATAATGCTGTAGCCAAAAAAGAGAATCTGCAATAAACATTGTTTAACATCTTTGGGTATTTTGAAAAGAAATTCTGGTTCTAAAATGTGCCACATAGCTGAGTGTGTGCACATTCCTCTAAAAGGAATGAAGCTTGTGTTTTCTAGCAGGGATGAGTAAGCTATCTTCTATACCAGATTTCTTTGTACAATCCAGTAAATAAAATTTTCATCTAAAATTATTCTGTTTCTTAAAATAACAACTAGTCACTGCAACCTCTCCAAGTAAGGATTTGTCTAACTGAGGAACATGTACTTCAGCACCATGTCAGCAAGGCCTCTTAGCGTGGGGCTCTGCATGAACTCCCTTCTGCCTGAATGGACATTTTTCCCCTGAAGCTGTAGTGGAATTTTTTCATTGAAGCCTCAGTAACATCGTCAAAGCAATTGTTCTCAAGTGTCAACGTAAGTGCTAAGCTTCTGTATATACTGAGTAGGATGGAGGATGGTGCACTGGACATGTAGACTGGGACTCACAATAGCACAACCAAGAAAATAATGTCAAAGCAGAAAATGCAAATGCTTCAGTTATTCTTTACATGTACTTAGACTCCATGAGGTGTCAGTCAGTCCATGAGAAAGCACACACCTCTCTGGACCAGCAGATTCTTGGAGTACCACAGGTAGACAGGGGGTGTTTCCTAGGGTGGGGAGGCACCAACCTAACAGAAGCTCACAGTGCCAGAAGCTCTCACAGGAGCTGCTGCTGAGATCTGGGCATTGCCAAGGCAACAGTGCCCAGCCCACACCTACAAAAATCTGCCTGGGGAGCACGAGTGACTAGAGCAGGGAACACAGTGTGTGGCGGCAGTTGGCATGGCAGTTCCCTCAGAAGAGGACTCAGGAAGGGAGCAAAAGGTGCAGCGACCCTGCCAGCTCAAGAGGTGAGTTCAGTCCATGGTCATCACCAGCTCAGAAGCAGCCCAGCTATGGTATCCACCTGACAGAAAGCTCTGACCTTTGTGCTTGCCAGAACAGATGTGGCAACACAGACAGAGGTCCTGTGTAAGCATGCAGCCATCCAGGCCTCAGGCTGCAGGAGGTCCCTGAACCTCTCACTAGCACCAAAGCAGACAAGAGTTTGCAATGAGTGCCCAGCCCCTTCTCCTGGGGAAAAAATAAGTACCTGCACAAGTTCCGCGTGGGTTAATGACCTCTTATGTCAGGTGTCTGAGTTACAGAAAAGAGTTAACAGACTGTGCAGCATTAGAGGAGATGAGGCAGAGATAGATAAGTGGCTTCAGAACCATGTTCAGTAACAGGCAGTAACAGTAACTCCTTGGACCTCGGTGACCCACAAAAGCAGGTCTCCACCACAGTCTCCATCCTCCAACATCACAACTAAAACCAGAAAAACAGATCAGAAACTTTAACAGCAGTGGACACGCATAAAGCAAGGCCCACAGGAATGACTGCACCAAAGCACACAGCAGATGTCACAAAAGGAAATGACATGTGCCCATAGCAGGTGGCTCTCTGCTAAAGGGCACTTGAGGCACCCATCTGCTGACCTGACAGGGAGTCATGTGGTTTGCTGCCTTCCCGGAGCTAAGATCTGTGAAGTTGCTAAGTGGGTGCCACAACTCGTAAAGAGCACAGATTACTATCCATTGTTGCTCTTTCACATGGGCATGAATGACACCACAACCCAGAACCAGGGTAGAAACAAGGAAGATTACGAAGTCCTGGGGAAAAAAGTGAAAAATATTGGGGCCCAAGTTATCTTTTCCTCCATTTTATCAGTCGGAGGCAAGGGGTCAGTCAGAAATAGGTGTATAATGCATATTGACTTCTGACTGCATGGTTGGTGCCATAGTGAGGGCTTTTATGACAACGGGATGTTTTTTGCAGACTACAAGCTGATAGGGAGGGGTGGAATCCACCTGTCCAGAAGAAGCAAGGGAATCTTTGTCAACAGGCTGGCTAACTTGGTGAGGTGGGCTTTAAACTGAAGGATTTGGAGGGTGGGGTCCAAAATGTCAGTTCTCATACCATCACATCCCACTGGGGAATGTGCCAGTCCAACCAGAGCCATGACAAATGCTTGTTATCAGCCTCCCAAGATGAGAAACAGAAGGTCAACTACACCAAGGGTCTGTACAGCTATGGATTGTTCTCTTGCACCCCTCTAGGGAAACCTGTGTACTTGATTCCCCCTCTGAAATGCCTGTACACCAATGCAAGCAGCACAGGGAATAAACAGGATGATTTAGAGATCTTTGAGTGGTCGCAGGGCCATGATCTCATTGAAATTACAGACACATGGTGGGATAACTCACATGATTGGAATACTGTCATGGATGGCTCTGTACTTTTTAGGAAAGACAGGTCAGCAAGGCGAGGTGGTGGAGTTGCTCTTTATGTGAGAAAGCAACTGGAATGTGTGCAGCTCTGCCTTGGGACGGATGATGAGCGAGTGAGAGCTTATGGGTAAGACTTAAGGGGCAGGCTAACATGGGAGACATTGTTGTGGGCGTTTACTACAGGTCACCTGATCAGGACAAGGAGATTGATGAAGATTTCTACAGTCAGCTGAAAGTAGCCTCATGATCACAAGCCCTGGTTCTCATAGGAGACTTGGACCACCCTGATATTGGCTGGAAAGGCTGCACAGCGTGGCGCACACCGTCGAGGAGGTTCCTGAAGAGTATTGAAGAGCATTTTTGACACATGTGGTCGAGGAGCCAATGAGGAGAGGTGTGCTGCTGGACCTTGTGCTAACAAATAAAGAAGGACTGCTTGAGGATGTGAAGGTTGGGGACAGCCTTGGCTGCAGCGGTTGTGAGGTGGTATTGTTCAGGATCATGAGTGGAGGACACAGAGTAACAAGTAGGATTAGGACCCTGGACTTCAGGATAGGTAACTTTGGCCTCTTCAAGGAACTATTTGAAGAAATCCCATAGGTTAGGGTTCTTAGAAGGCTGGGGGGGCCCAAGAGAGTTGGTCAATATTCAGGCACCACTTCCTCCAAGCTCAAGATCGGTGCACCCCTATGACTAAGAATTCAAACAAAAGAGGCAACAGACCTGCATGGATGATAAAGAAGGTGCTAGAAAAACTCAAATGGAAGAAGAAAGTTTACAGAACATGGAAAAAGGGACTGGCCACCTGAGAGAAATACAGGAACATAGACAGAGTATGCAGGGATGCAGCGAGAAAAGCTAAGGTCTGCTTGGAACTAAATCTGGCAAGGGATGTCAAGGACAACAAGAAGGGCTTCTTCAAAGACATCAGTAGCAAAAGGAAGACTAGAGAAAATGTGGGCCCACTGCTGAATGAGGCAGCTGCCCTCGTAATGGAGGATACACAGAAGGTGGAATTACTGAGCGCCTTCTTTGCTTCAGACTTTACTACTAAGGGCAGCCCTCAGGAGACCCAGACACTGGAGCTAGGAATACAGTACACACTGTTTCTGAAGATGTCAGACTCCTTTTTTTGTCCTTGAGACTACCATATTTTGAATATGCAGTTTGTGATTTTTTTTTTTACCTTGTTATTTTAAGAGTATATTTAGAGAAATTATGGGTAGGAACATAATATTAAATAAGAATACTCTATTTTTTTAGTATCTATAGGTGCGCAACACATACATATGGATTTATTACCCCTAAAAACAGTTCTTGCAAAACAGTACTTACATGAAATGAGCTCATTGTCAACTGAATGAAAAGTCTTATGTGTCTTGAAAGTCCTTCCACCTGTTCATCAGTGATGAAGGTAAATACAAATTCATGGATCCCCAATAATGGAATCAGCACAAGTGTAGATCTTGCCAATCTTAAAAAGAAAATGTTTGATGATAGTATTTTTTTCAACATCCTTGGGGAAAAAATCAAAAATTCAGCTGTCAAGAAATAATTCCAGATATATTCCCTCAATATTCTGACTCTCAAATGGTGTTAGTAATTCTGGGGACAAATTCCCAGGTGCAAATTCTGGAGCACATTATCAGAAAAGTCTGTAGAAGAAGGAATCTTGGTGAAAAGTCAGGGACAAGAAACTGAACAGGAAGGCCACTCTCATCAAATATATGCTGCTAGGTAACAGAAAAATATTTACATAGCTAAATAAGTGATATGTTAACATGGTTCTTAGACCTTCCTGTCACTGCTGAAAACTCCATGTAGCTGCATAGAAAGTTTCTGCAGTACTTACAGCAGTCATTTACTTTTAAAAAAATGCAACTAGAATAATTTTTATGGAAGGGACTCTTCAACAAGTCTGGGAACGTGTTTGCATGGATGAAAGAAGAGATCTGAAAAAGAAGTGAGTCCTGAGGAAGACTTATAATATACAGAATAGCTTGATTCTTTGAAAGTTTAGCAAAATTCTAAACAGTAGAAAAGACAATGTAATGCAAAACATTAGGCAATATTAAATACAGGCACTGCTGTCTGTGACTATTGTCACAACAATCTTCCTGTAGCAATCTGGAGAATATAGCTGACATAATTTGGACCTTCAATGTTCAAGGAAAATGGAAATACAATTCTTGTTAGGGATTTAATACTGGAATTTAATAGTAAATTAGTAGTGGAACTCCCATTTTCCACCTAGTCCTGTTAGGCAATAAAATAATTCATTTTTGTAAGACAGGACTGTAGTAGCAGACAGAGATTCACAATGCTTTGATTAAAGACAATAAGAAGGCAGGTAACAAATCCTCAGATTTCCATTTATTTAAGTGCAGTTTTTACTGCATTTTTAAGCCCTTGTAGGGTACAGCCTGCCCTTACTGTTCCCACAAAGTGCAAAAATGTTTGTACAAAGGCCAACTCCAGGACTTCATGTAAGACGTAACGTAGCATTATGACTCTGACTAAGAGAGCCCATCCTGGGGCCTAGAAGAGTGCAGGCTAAGGATAATGTTGTCATTTGGGTTTACAAGATGACCAGGGGCATTCTTCATTCTTGAGTCAACAGTGTCTGTGTGTGCAAAAAAAGGAAAATCAGAAATAGCAATGTCACTTATGAATGTCCCGCAAATCTTCAACACCTCCTTTTCTTTTGAAGATCTTTTGTCACGCTCAGGGAAAAAAAAGTGTGTCACAGCAGGAGACACCACAGGTGTACAGTGAGGATACCTGAGAGCAGAGATCTTACCACGTTGCAAAGTCCTTGAGAAAATGTCCATAATACTCAGCACTGCCTTTACCTCTCAGATTAGAAAATGTTTGGGGAGCCTGTTTCCCCAGAAGGCTTTGCTATATCACACTCTAAATATCAATTAAACTTTGTGGTGGTAGGTAAATACAAGGGCAAACTGGCAACCTTCTGATGTCATGAGAAAAAAATAAAAGGGCTAGAACTTCTTTGTTATTTATTACATACCTGTATTTGTAGTCATGAAAGCTCATTTGCTGAGCTTTTAGTTTGGAAATCAGCACCCTGAGAACCTTTAAGAAGATGCCAAAGTTAACCTTGAAAAAAAACACATATGGGTTAATTACAATAAATGCTATGAAACTAGTCATATAGCTATTAAAGAACCATGACAGATGAGCAGGATGTGGTAAAAAAAAGCAGAGCTTGCAATTCTTCAGATAAAGAGCATTCTTTCAGATAAAGATTCTTCAGATCAGTCAGCAAATATTTCTTTTCTAATGAAGCCTGAAAATGCCAAAGAGGTGTTAAATATTTTACTTTCACAAACCAAAAGTCTTACGCAAAAACGTTATGAAGGTTGCAAAGTTGAGAAACAAACTTAGCATTGACTTATTCAGCCTGATTATATTTGTATTATCATACGTGATCACCCAGCACAAAGTTACATTTTAATTGTAACACAGAACCCTGCTTCCTCATTTTCGGGATGATCAGTTATATAGGACTACTTGTCTTCTTTTGATGTGTAGGTATCACTGCTGGAACCCTAGGTTTTGTTCTGTATAAAGAATTGAATACTTTTTATGCTGTTCTACACAAATGCGCACAGGTGTATCTTTAAAATATCACAGGGTTAGAAGTGGATATTTTTCCCTCAAAAAAAAAGAGACAACTGAAACAAAAATATGTGCAGGTTCACAGTGTAACATCTCACCAGTTGGAGGTGCTTTAATTTGATTTTGCAAAGCAATTAGCATCAACATTGTGTTACAGAGAGTATTATACATGTTACTTTAGATGCAACTGGAAATGCTCAACCATCACCCCACTGGCTGTTTGGACATTTAAAAAACAAAACCACAAGTTAGGATCTAGTTGTGATGTTCTGTCTAGCGTTGTGGGGCCAGAGACAGTTGGATGCAATTTTCTGAGGCACCACTTAATTACCTTAAGCTCAGGATCATCCTTTTTCCTCATGGAGTGCCCTCATCATTCACACATCTCTGTTACTAAAGTGCATGTTTTGCACACTGTGCTCTCCTGTTTTATTCTGCAGCAATAGTTAATCTTGTGGGCACCTCTTTGGACAAGTTAGGGGAGATAAAGTTGTGCACATGTACAAGAGTGGTGAGTTTCCTTTAAATTAATGACTCTATTTCTACATTACCTATTTTTTAGAATTTGATTTCTGCTTTTACTATAATTTTTTGGTTTTATAAACACAAAGAAGTCATCATAGTAAACACTGTAAGATTCTTCAAAAGTAGACCTAGCTAGCATTTTCCAGCCAAACTTACTTTTGTCTGGAAAATTTTGTTTATTCTAAAAATGGTTTTCCGCTGTGAACTTCTGCTTTTCACAGAAATAACTAAAAATTCATTGAAAATGACTGCCATAAGACTGAAGTATTTTTACTCTCAGTGTTTCATAGAAAAGACAGAATTTTCACTAGAACATGGAAGCAAAATGTTTAAGGTTGACAAGGACCTCTGGAGGTCACTTTGCCCAACCCTCCTGCGCAAGCACAGTCACCTAGCGTGGGTTTCCCAGGACCATGTCTAGATGGCTTTAGAATATCCCCAAGGGTGGAGACTCCATGACCTCCCTGGGCAACCTATGCGGTTGTGTTTGGTCACCCTCACAATGAAAAAGCCTTTCTTGATATTCAGAGGAAGCTTCTTGTTTCAGTTTGTGCCCATTGCCTCTGGTCATGTCACTGGACAGCACTGAAAAGAGCCTGACTCATGTCCTCTTTGCACTCTCTTTCAGGTATTTATGTACATTGATGAGGTGTCCCTAAGCCTTCTCTTCTCCAGGGTGAACACTTCTGGCTCTCTCAGACTCTCCTCATGGAAGAGATGGTCCAGTCCCTTAATCATCCTTGTGGCCCTTTGCAGGTCTCCCCCCAGTATGTCCATGTCTCTCTTGTACTGGGGAGCCTAGAACTGGACACAGCAATTCAGGTGTGGCCTCACCAGTGCTGAGCAGAAAGGAAGGATCACTTCCCTTTGCCTGCTGGCAATGCTTTGCCTAAGGCAGCCCAGGATGCCATTGGCCTTTTTCTGAGGTTAAGGGCACATTGTTTACTCATGGCCAACTTGGTGTCAGCCAGGGCTCCCAGGTCCTTTTCCAAAAAGCTGTTTTCTATCTGGGCAGACCCCAGCATATACTGGTGCCTGGGGTTGTACCTCTTCAGCTGCAGGACTTTGCACCGCTCCACGTTGAACTTTATGAGGTTCATGTCAGCTCATTTCTCCATCCTGGAAATGTCTCTCTGAATGACAGCACAACCCTCTGGAATTTCAGCCACTCCTTCCAGTTTGGTGTCATCTGCATACTTGCAGATACACTCTGCCCCATTTTCCAGATCATCAATGAAGTTGTTAAGTAGGATTGGACCTGGTACTGCATACACTGCTAGTTACTGTCCTCCAAATAGACTTTGTGCCACCTTCTGGATCTGGCCATTCAAACAGTTTTCAATCCACCTCCCTGTCTGCTTATCCAACCTGTACCTTGAATTTGTTGTTACAATGACTATACCATGATCCCTATGTCAGTGCTTTTGAAGGTCTTAGCAGAGTGATCCTATCATAACTACTGATAAGATATTTGGTAGCAATTTGGGATTACAGCTAGAAACAGTCACTTCAATATAAAATCAGAAATGCTAGCTATGGTTTGTTGCTAGCTCCAGAAGTTACAGTGATTCCTATGGAAAGCAGGAGGTGGCACTGGGGTGTATGGCTCAGAAGGTCTGGCTGCCCTTGGTCTAACCAGACACCTGTGAGAGCAGTTTTATCTTTTCACCAGGTGATGAGCTGGGACAAGACTCCACCATGCCCAGCTGGCAGTAAGCAGACCCCAGCAATGCTTCAGTTGAAAAGGCAGGTGATTTCTAACTTCCTCCAGATTTTTAATGCCTCTCTCTTCTCCTGGATTCTCAGAATATATTATACCCCAAAATCTGCATTTAGTCCCTCCTTGTCCATCTGAGTGGCAGCAGTGGAAGCAGTATGCTATGGAATTCTGCCTTTAAAAACATACACTGTAATGGACTTTGCTCTTTCACTAGAAAGCTCTATAGTCACAGGGACATCAGTGGGGCCAAATTAAAAAGACTGCCTTCAGAAGGCTTTTCTGGTGTCCACTTACTGGGCATCATGGTGGAGTGCAACCTGAGCACGTACAAGCAGGCAGGCTGCTGCACAGCCTTGCCTGCACTATCTGCAATTTGTTACATATAGAATGGTTTGGGTTGGAAGGGACCTTAAACCTCATCCAGTCCCAGCTCCCCTGCCATGGGCAGAGACACCTCCCACCAGACCAGGTTGCTCAAATCCCCATCTAGTCTGGTATTGAACACTTCTCCTAAGGGCTGTTCTCAGTCCATTCTCTACCCAGCCTGTATTTGTGCATGGGATTGCCCCAATGCAGGTGCAGGACCTTGCATTTGGCCTTGTTGAACTTCATGCAGTTTGCATGGGCCCACCTCTCCAGCATGTCCAGGTCCCTCTGGATGCCATCCATTCCCTCCAGCATGTCAATCGCACCACATAGCTTGGTATTTTAGGTGAAGTTGCTGAGGGTGCACCCGATCCCACCATCCACGTCACTGACAAAGATGTTAAAGAACGGGTTCCAGTCCCAACCCCTGAGGAACACCACTTGTCACTTATTTCCACTTGGACATCAAGCCGTTGACCACAACTCTTTGAGTGCCACCATCCAGTCAATTCCTTACCCACTGAGTGGTCCATCCAACAATTCATGTCTCTCCAATATGGAGACAAAGATGTCATGTGGGACAGTGTCAAAAGCTCCAACAGGACCAGGTAGATAACACCAGTTGCTCTTCCCTTATCTACCAACTCTGTAGCCCCATCACAGAAGACCATCAAATTTGTCTGGCACAATTTGCCCTTAGTGGGTTGTCTCCAATCACTTCCTCATTATCCACATGCTTTAGCATATTTTCCAGGAGGGTCTGCTCCATGATCCTACTAGGCATAGAGGTGAGACTGACTGGCCTGTAGCTATCTGGGTCTTCTTTCTTTCCCTTTTTGAAAACGGGGGCTAGGTTTCCCCTCTTCCAGTCATCAGGAACTTCACCAGACTGCCACAACTTCTCAGATATGATGGACAGAGGCTTAGCAACTTTATCCTCCAGTTCCCTCAGGACTTGTGCATGCATCTCATCAGGTCCCATGGATCTGTGCACCCTCATTTTTTTTAGATGGTCTCAAACCTGATCTACCACTACCATGGGTGCTTCTTCATTGTCCCAGTCCCTGCCTTTGCCTTCTTTGACTTGGGTGGTGCAGCTTGAGCACTTGCCGGAGAAGACTGAGGCAAAAAAGTCATCTAATTCCTCAGCCTTCTCCGTATCCCAGGTAAGTAGGTCTCCTGTTTTCTTCCAGAGAGGGCCCACATTTTCGCTAGTCTCTGTTGTGTGCCTTCCTCACTGTCCTAAAGGTGTTGAACTCCATCATCCAATGTTCACTGCAGCCAAGGCTGCTTGATCTTCATGTTTCCCACAAGTCCCTCCTTGACAGTGAGAACAAGGTCCAGCACAGCACCTCTCCTCCTTGGCTCTTCTGTCACTTGGGGAAGGAAGTTGTCAATGCATTCCAAGAATCTCCTGGATTGCCTGTGCCTTACTGTGTTGTCCCTCCAGCAGATATTGGGGGGGGTTGAAGTCCTCCATGAGGACCAGGGCTTTTGAATGTGAGGCTACTCCTGTCTGTTTATAAAGGGTCTTATCCACTTGGTCTTCCTGTTCGGGTGGCCTGTTGCAGACTCCCACTATAATGTCCCTGTCCTTGCTCACCCTTTAATCCTGACCCATAAGCTCTCAGTCTGCTGCTTGTCCAACCCCAGATGGAGCTCCATACACTCCAGCTGGTCATTGGCTGGGAGAGCGATGCCCCTCTCCACATCTGCCCTGTCTGTCCTCCTAAAGAACCTGTATCCTTCCATGGATACAGTGATGAATTTACTATCTAAAGTTTTAATTTCCACATCTTTTCTCCAGTGTGACAGAAACCAATACCCTCCTTTCTAACTGATACATTGGATGCATCAATTTCTCAATATTACACTTTGAGCAGTCTTTTACTCCCTGTACACTGGCAGTGCATGAGTAAAGTATATATCTCCTCTCTACAACATTTGCTATCTGTCTAGCTAACCAAATTGCTCATTCCTCTAATGCCTTTATGCTTTGCTGACCACATGAGAATATAAGGTGTTCTGGACACACACCATAGTCCCACCTATCAAAGTACTGTGTCCATAAACATGTCCTCAGGAGTTGTTTTGATCATGTTTTCCAGCTCTTCATTATCACCACATTTCAGGTGCACGCTTTTTGCATTTAAGAAAACAATCCATAACTCAGTCTTGTCATGCCATGCTTCATTCTTTTTCATTAGGTGAATGCTTTCTTCCCACACCATCAGTACTTCTGTTGCTACTTCTCTGTATCCTTGGTATCGAAAGACCTTCTAGAGAGAATCTGGGGCTTTCTATTGGTGCTGACCATATGGTAGCACTCTCCTAAGTAACCTGTTCAATAAGAAAATAGGGTTGAAAATATGAGAAGTAGCAAGCAAAAGGCTCCATCTTTGATATAGGTGGAGCTGTGCAGAATTCACAGCACAGATAAATAGTAGTGTTTGAAGAGGCTGACACTGAAATCTTTGTTGTTTGTAGACAGACTGAAAGGAAGTTATGTCGATCCTCCCACAGTAAGAAACCTTGTTCATAAGTTTTTCTGTCTCACGTTTTCTAATTCAAGAATTGGATTATACTTGGAGAAAGGCTCATGAAAGACAATTACACTTTTGTGGGATATTAAGAATAGATGAACTAATTCTTACTGCAATGGAAAACAACATTGGTCCTCGGATGATCCACCAGATTCCCATGTGTTCATTTGTTCCCCAGCACCTGAAAAGTTATTTAAAGTATAATTAGATTATTTTCATAGAAAAAATAGAAATCTTACATAACCTATGTATATATTTCAACAAATACATTTGTCAT
The DNA here is from genome assembly GCA_013398125.1 of Aegotheles bennettii. Classification (NCBI taxonomy): domain Eukaryota; kingdom Metazoa; phylum Chordata; class Aves; order Caprimulgiformes; family Aegothelidae; genus Aegotheles; species Aegotheles bennettii. The sequence continues at coordinate 38,841 of VZRW01008382.1, forward strand.
ATATTTGTTGTATGTTGACATTGACAATGTTCAACTTTTTCAGGTGGCACTCAGGAGAAATGGAATAAAACTAGGAAGGGTGTCTCCAACTAATACTGTAATTGTATTTATTCTGGAGATCTTTCCACCAGAATGTTGAGGAAGGTTTCCCTAGACTGGAAAATCCAGAACTATATGGCAAACTCAGTCATTGGATCCACACAACTGTACATGGCACCAAACCTTCATAATGGAATTATTTCTACTCAAATTTATCTATCTGTAACTCGAAACTGGAAATGGGTAAATGAAGAATTGTGACCATGGTTCCTGACCTGCTAAAATGTATGCATACTGTTTCTTTGAAGCTGTCTCATTTTCTCTTAATCGAACCTTCCGATTTCTTCTATGCATATGTTCCTTCTTGCTAATTAGCCTGAAACTCTGTAGGATCTTGACTTGTCATTTACAGCCTATATAACATCTAACTCTATGAGACTGTAATTGTGATTTGCTTCCTGATGTTGTTGCTTAATAACTATATTGGTGTTTCATGGAACCATGAATAAAAAAGGGGAACAAAAGAAATCATACATAAACCCCAAGGTCTATGTGATGCCATTGAGAGCATCGTTGAATACCAGAAGACTGAAAAACTGATGTTTACTAGTACAAGTTACTCTTACTGATTCATTCGCTGAATACTGAACACATTAATCTAATATCAGCTTTTAATGAATATCAGTTTTTGTCATTATCCTCCATAACTTTTTTTTTTCAAAATGGTAGTGAGTACTGATTAAGCTCAAAGTGTAGATGGTCTCCAAAGAAAGCACTGGTCACCTTTTCTTACTAACAGAGTGCTCTCCATGAAGATGTCTGTGCTGACAACTTACTTCATGTAAGTAGATGAACATTGGATGCAATAGCTTTCATTTCAGGAACAGTGAACCTTTATTCTACTTCTTGATTTATGCATAAATTAATCTGAGAATTCCTAGTTATATTTTAATGTAAAAGTACTAAAATGAACCTAAAAAAATGTAACAAGTATTAATAGATGTAGTATAATCTTAATCTAAACTAGTCAATACTTGTGTCAAGTACTGTCAAGGTCTTCGGCTTCCAGAAAAATTAAGCAAATGAGAAGCCAGTATTCTAAGGCACAATTTATTTAGAAACCTACCCTGTGTTCTCCAGTTTTGACCTGCTTATCCCCCAAGGCCCCACAAACAGGATAGGAACAACTGAAAAGAAAAGGAGTCAAATACAGCCAAGCTTGCAAAATAGTTCATACAAAACACAGGTATGTTACAGTAGCACATCTTGCAAAGACATATGCTGTTTTCTATTTCATTTTTCTATTTCATTCTTCTATTTAAAATTGTACAAAAATCAACCTGGTCCTGAGTTTCTCCATTTCTAATTCAAATACAAAATGAAATTTAATTGTATAGTTGATCTTGTATTTTCAGACTTATATATACATATAAATACACATACACTGCTGATCTGTCCAGATCTTCTAAATTCCTGACCCTGAGAATTCAAAACATTTGGTAGTTGAGGTCCCACAGACTACCTACGACACCAGTTGTTAACATTTTAATCTGTTGAACATTACAGAGTTTTCACTGGAGACACAGAACTGTCTGGTTAATTAAAACCACTGACAAAGGCTTGTTTTCCTGGCTTATGTTTCCTGGACCGCTTAAAGATGGTCCCCATTTCCCTATTGTTGCCCCCCCCTTCTGGAGATCATAGACTGCAGACTGGAGAAAAATGCTGAAATAAAGGATTACTACTCTATTCCAGTGGTCTACAAGCATGCAGGCACAAGTTTCTATCACTAGCACAAGGCACGTGAGCTACAAAAGGCAGATGTTTGACTGGATCCTCAGCCCAGTAACACACAGGAGATTTTCTGGTGGATGTGGCAATAAGAAAAGGATATGAAGAGAGTAATGAGGGGGACTGACAGGGAGATGATCGTTGTTATTTATACCCTTACAGTAGTGAGCAAATTTCTTAACAGACATGTCCTATTGTAGTTTGAACAAGGAATTAGTCCCTGTTCCAATGAGCTGGTGATCAAAGTAAGAAAAGGATATAGAGAGGTGGGAAGAGTGCAGAAGCAATGGGACAACACTAACCAGCATGACAGACATTGGTCTTGGCATGTCAGCGGCCTATATGTTAATACAGCCATATTAATATAGCACAAGGGAGCTTTAAAGAGGAATGTGAGAGGGAACAGAGAAATCAAGGCTTGGATGGTGAGAAGGACGCTTAAAGTGTAAGGTGCATCAGAGGAGAAAGCCCTCAGGCTTGGCAATGGACAGTGAAATGTGGTGTTATGCTTCTACAGAAGGTTTCAGGAGGATGGAGCCAGGCTCTTCTCAGTGATGTCCTGCGATAGGCCAAGGGGGAACGGGTGCAAGCTGGAACATAGAAGGTTCTGGTTGGACATAAGGAAGAACATTTTCACTGTCAGAGTGACAGGGCACTGGGACAGGCTGCCCAGAGGGGTTGCGGAATCTCCTTCTCTGGAGACATTCAAACCCCGACTGGATGCATTCCAGTGTGACCTGCTCTAGGTGGTCCTGCTCTGGCAAGGGGGTTGGACTAGATGATCTCTCGAGGTCCCTTCCAACCTCTAACATTCTGTGGTTCTGTGATTCTGTGAGTGCGAAAGTCAAGAAAAATAATTAATGTCTGATGAGGAAGAAGCAAGAGGAAAAGGAAGGATGGCAAAAATAGGATAGCTTGTTCAAAACTGCTGGCCTGAAAAATAACCCTCGCAGCAGCATAATGGATGAATACGGATAAGGCCAAAGAAAAGGATGCTATAGGAAATTAGACAAGTTCCAATGGGTCGATATCTAGAGAGGTATGAATGTTTTAAAGTAACATCCCACTTCTCTTGAACAACGAAATAATTCACTCTTCAAAGGTACATGTCTTCTTCCTTTGGTTCATGAGAGAACTTTTTTTTTTAAGTGAACTATATGATACAGTCCCACAGTCCTGGATATAAAATCTTACCTTTAATAAAATAGCTCAATAGACATAGATGTGGTGATAGTGAACCAGCTTCTAAAACCCTACATTGATAAAAGTTTTACAGTCAGAAATTCCTATGGCCATCCATTCTATCCTCCTCCTTATCTCTGCCCACTGGATTTGAATCAGTAACTCGTGCAGCAAACCTACATATTGCCTAAGAGTACAATTTTTATTTTTCTTTTAAAGCCTTCAAAGGCCTGAAAGTTATACAGGTAGATTTTAGATGATTATTGGGAAACCTTGATTTCCTCCTTTGCCCAGGCAAGATACAGAATTATGCTCTTTGAGTAATCATCAGATTACATGACATAAATTAAACAAAATTCTTCGAACGCTTGTAACTAACTTTATATTGTCTTTATTCCATGAAAAACACCTTAAATATGAGACCTGAATCATGCAGTGTTTCAGACTGCCCTCTGACTTAAAGCACACTTTAGATAAAGTAAGTTAGGAAGGTGAACATATAAAAGAAAATCTAATGTTTAGGCATCTTTGCTATGTAAGTGCTCTGTTACCAAGGAAGAAAATGAAGTTGTCAGTAGTACCATAATATTCAGTTATGACAGAAAATACAGCCACATCATATAGTGAAATTTCTTCTTGTTTTGTCCACTAGGCTACTGTTTTCTTATGAAACAATTCACTCATTGCCTGTACCAGCATGTCAAGCTGAACTGCAACAAATGTATCACTGCTGGTGTATCTTTATTGACAATTGCCGACTTTAAAACAAACAAAAATGAGTTCAGATTTTTTCTTTCTTCATTACAAAATATCTGTCACTGACTCAAAAAAGTATCACATAATCAAGAACTCTGAAACTGTTATGTACTTACCCCATCCTATCAAAACATATATCTGTAGCAGTCGTCTTTCAGAGAGTATAACAGTTATCAACAATGTATGCAGATAAATTCCTTCTACTAATAGCCAAAAATAATTTGCCCCAACAAAATAATGCATAAAAAACTGGGCAGTCCTGCAAATGATTATGATCTGTAAAAATGAGAGACCATAAATAATTGTTAATATATAAAACTGATAAATACTGTTTTCCTCTTGTTATTTTAGCAACCATTTTAAAACTAGCACATGGTTGTGATATAACTGTGCTTCAGTCACATACCTCTCTGCTTGGGAGAGGCTGGAGGGGAGAGCAACAATTCAAGGGCTTCCACATTGTCAGAGAGTTTATGTGGAGGTAACAAGTAGGAAAAGACAGTGACAGCGTAAGCTGGGGTATGTGTTCTTTGTCATGATTTGCATATCAGAATGTTTATCGATGAGCTATTAAAATAATAGTCACCATTAACACCTTACTGGTAATTTTGCTTGCTGACATAGGCAAACTATATTCATACAACATCATAAAGTATAAATTTTCCACGGGTGCTGAAGATGGGAGATGTTGTTATTCTGTTATCTAAACAAGCATAAGAAAATTAAGACAATTTCATAGTACAGAAAAGTCTTTATACTTTTTTAATCATAGTATTCTTTCACAGCAAATACATTGTTTTATAACATTGTCTTAAAAGCAAGATATGCATGGATTCCATTGTGCCATGCATACCAAGAGTGAATAAATATAGTGTTATATAAGTCCCAAATAAATGTGTAGATTTTGTCCTAAAGATTGCAGATGTAAGCTGTTTTGCTCAATTGGTGTTTCTAAAAATAACTATTAACTTGTTGTTTCTATAGATTTCATATAAAACTAACCTATTACAATTTGTCAAATCAGATTTTTCTTGATTACCCCAAGCCTTATCAGCAAAATTTTAGCATTAAAAGCTCAACTAGCAAACACCTCAAAGCTTGTTGCCACAATGGCAGATTGGAAAATGGAAAATTTCTGAAACTGTAAGCATTATGGCCACTAGCAGCACACATTTCCTATTAGCAATGAACTGACAAGTTACCTCAGGACCAAGATATAATATCCATCCATTTTCATCATTTGGTCTTTTGGAGTAAATATTGTAGTATACAGTGTCTTTTATAAGAACTGCTGTGGCACGCAAGATGAAAGATGCAAATAGATTCATGTGAATGTAGTTTCTTGTGCAGTGAAGTTTTCTGTGGGACAAAAAAATGCATGAATTTTCTGTGAGAATTTTCTGTGGGACAAAAAATGCATGAATTCATGCATGAATGCATGAATCCTCTGGAATATATTTGATTTGCAGAAATAATAAAAAAATACTGTTGTATTCCTATTCTTGCCATCAATGGATTTTTGCTTAGGAATTGTTTTTATAATGTTTATTAGGAAAACTTATGATATTTACATCAGAAGCTAAGCAATAAATTCAATTACAGGAAAAGAAGAATGTGCATACTGGGAGCTGTACTTCTAAAGTGCATGTAAATTTGTACTGACCTGAGTAAAAAAAGTATAAGGAGAGCTAATATTAGTGAGATGAGAGAAAAATAATATCCTATAGTGTACAACAGCTGCAATGTGGTAAGTAATTTATGTTCTTCCTCCTAGGAATAAAGAAGAAAAATATGTTATACATGCAGACAGGTGAGCAAAGCACAAACACAGCTCAGAAACTTTTGAGTCCAACTTCTTTGTGTTGCAAGGTAGCCTGAGGAGGTTTGTGATGCCTGCTCCCAGAGCTGCCTCATGAAATCATTGCCTCATGAAACACTTGTGGACGCCTTAGTTTCTCCTTAAATTCAAAGGCACTCACTGTCTCATTTCCAGATTGCTCCTACACATACACCATTCGTAGTCTGATTTACAGCTAATCGTTGCCATGATCACATGCACCAAATGGACCCTATTCATTTAATAACTTCAGAGGTCAACTCACTCAACCTGTAGACACAAGTGCAATTACTACACGTGTGGCCTGGGGACACAGTTATACATTAGTTGTATCTGTACAATTTTGAGTCAGCTCTGTCTAGAGTCATTGAAATAGACTTAACTTCTTACACTAGTTTGAAGAAAAAAAAAATCATAATTATTAAATCAGAGTCTTTGACTGATGAATAAACCTCAGAAAGGGGGCACTCACGATTTCTTTCCACTTTGTTTCATTTAACATTTCTTCTTGCCAAGTTTTTTCATGTAGCTGCTGTTATCAGCCTCTCATCTCTTCATACTGTTTTTCTAGCTCAAGAAAAGCTTCTCTGCAGAGGGGACGTCGAGATACAGGAATGTGACTTTCATTACCCTATCTGGTCTGCAAAGATTTTCTTGGAAACTGTCTTTTCCTCAGTGATTTTGCCGTTTTCTTTTGTGAATTGCCTTACTGCTCAGAGCCGGGGATTTTAGCCCTGTCTTCCTGCCAGTAATTATCTCTAATCAATTTATGCTAACGAGTACTACCCGGACAGTACGGGTGAGCTGTGCCTGCTGATAGAAAATCTGTTGGAGGAGGTGAAAGTGCCCAGGGTGAGCAGTGTGGGTGCAGGAGATTCCCATAACACAGCCATTAGTCACTCTGCTTCACGGAAACACTCAAACTGGCATGAACCTAATGAAAAACATGATTTATCACCTTGGCTGTGACAATTTTGCAAAATCAAAGCAAATGAAATCAAACTCCGATGTGTGGATACTAGCTCTGTCTTATTCCTAACATCTTGGGGCTTTCCACTAAATATAACAAACAGGTACAAAACCGCATTTAATATTGGTAGGAAAGATGCTTTCACACAAGGTGAATTAATGTGCCTCCCACCCACAAGTTTGTGATCCAGAATGGTCAACAAACCATGGAAAACTTTCAGTATTTATGAATATTTGTACCAGTTACATAAACAAACTGTAAGTTCGGAAGTTCATATACTCAATATATAAAGAGTTTAGTAAAAACTTAGTAATACATGGAAATCCTGAACTGAAAATATTTAATAAAATAATCAATAAAGTAACGTCATTCAATAAAGTAATAAAAAGTAACAGTGCTTACCTCATAAAATACTAAAAAGTAAAAAAAAGATCAGCAATATTAGTGCTTAGTTATGAGACTTAATTTTGACATCGGCTAAGACTAACTCTATGGCAAAAAATGTTACAAGAAGCTGAAATCAGAAAAGGTGCATGCTTTCCTGTTATCTGAAAATGCTGCATTCGTTACAAGTCGTTGCTCAGTCCTGCAAGCGGGCAACAGAATCAGATCCCTCTCACACTTCTTGAGCTGCTCTTCACCTCAAACCCAGCTGGGGCAGCGGAAGCGAGCTTGCTCGGTTGCAACCTGCCTGCTCACAGAGAACGTGAGCCGGGCTTCTCCGCAAATAGAGAGCGAGAGCGTGATGCCCAGCTTCACAAACCAGAGCCGACCAGTAAGTGCTTCCATTTTCTCTTACGGCAGCAAGAGCCGAGGGCTGCCGAGGTAAGGCTGCTCTCGGTCCGCTCGGGAGAGCCGCTCTTCGCTGCGGAGGAAGCCCCGCTCTCTGGGTCAGAGCAGCACGGATGGCGTTTGCCTCGCGATGAATCCTCCAGCCTGTGGCTGGTTACATTTGAAAGGACCAGTTAACGGCTCATTAAGTGTTAAAAGGCTCAAGCAGCGCCAGGGAATGAAGTTATCTGGCCTTAGCAGACCATAGTGATTTAGGGCAGACGATGGGATGCTTTGAATTTAAGCTATTTGCTTGTCAAATTGCAGTATTTTTCAATTTTATTAGGAGAAACTCAGCACGTAAAAACATGGGACTCAGACTAGAAAACAATTTGTTGCACCTAAAGCAGGAATCCCCCTCCTTAATCTTTCCTCCTCCGCTTTTCTTTTTTTTTACTAAAATAACAGGTTTCTGTGTGGTAATCTAAATGAAATCTGAATATTTTTTGCAGGTATTCAATGGAAATGTTTTATCAGTTACTCAAGAAGGGATTAAGAAGATTAAGGTATTAAACCATAATATAAAACATACTTACATTTTTTTTGAAGTGATTTTTCTCAGAACATTCTGAATCATCACGCCAAATATCTGTGGAGTTTTCCTTCGTTCGCCAAGTCCCTTCGTCCAAGCAGACTCTGTACACATTTCCTACACTTCCTGAAAGTAAACAGAGGTTTAGTCTGAAAGGTCAAAATAAAGACTTAATTTTTCATACACATTTTAAAGATCTCTCCCTTACAGCACAGCAATAGACACCACCCTACCCCTACTCAAAAGAAAAAGAATAAAAATTTTTTTTGCTTGTTTTTGGCAATATATTTTTCATATTTACATAGGACAAAGTAGGAATGTAATCTAGCAGAAACAAATTCCCAGAATGTACCTGATTTTTACAAAAAAATACATAGTTACTACATCCAAAAGAAAAGCCTACATCTCGCTTTATTCCTTTTTCCTTATTAAGCATATAAGTTTAATCAAGTATGGGTAGCTCATTGGCCAGACTATGCAGTCAAAATTGTAAAAGAAAGAGTATGGTTTGATTAGGGAATGATGCTTCCCTGAAACACCTGTGGCTGATGTTTTATTTACATACTTTGGAGCCCAACCAGCAGGTGTTGTGAATCAGTGAAGCTTTCTTGGCTTTTACTTCATTGTCCTAGTTTACACTAATTAAGAATTTGCCCATAACATCAGAAGAGTGGTATGCGAACCCTGACTGATGTTTGTTTGTTGTTGTCCTCAGCAGCTGCCCTTCCCAGAAAAGGCTGCTTGGAAAGCTTGTTTGTTCAGCACACCACTTGCTGGTAGTGTGGTATGTCCTACTGGAGGGCTGGCTGCTTGGATTGTTGCTTTAGCTGTTCCAGTTTTCTGGGAGAGAGTTTCATGTCTGGAGTCAGTGGGGACCCCAGAAATTGAGCCTCAGAAGCTGAACCCCCTATCTGTTACTGTCAATAAAGGCCTGGCAGTATGGTTACATGATCTTGGAGATGTTGCTTTATAGCAGAAAATATGTAGCTGTAATAAGCACAGATGGAGAAAATTAAACATTGTCAATTAAACATTGACGTGTCAATTAAACATTGACAAAAATTTTGTGCCCCAGTTTAGAACAGGGGTGAAAAGAGATAAGAAAGCCCTCACACACTTCAAAGGACACTGGGACAAGAGAGACCATCACCATCTCTCCTTTAGCTGGATTCCGAGCGTAAACTTAGAGAAGCTATCACTTTCACATTACCATTTTCCAACCATGGCAAATATGAAGGACAAGGAACAGAGACATTTCCGGGGGATGAGTAAGGCCAGCAAACGTATTGATCAAATGTCCCATTACAATGTATTCCTGGGGACAGAAGAGGATAGAAGTTTTATAAAAAGTTGATCAGATAATAGACAATCATGAAAACCATTGTATACTGTTCCAAATAACATGCAAGCTATTCCAGAGTATTTACAGATGTAGCAGAAAAAAATTGTGCATTCTCTGTACAATGCTCAGTTCACAGAGCAGAAATGGCTGCTACCCTTCTTCCCTGGATCTACACAACAGCAGCAGGTTTTATATGCTTCATTATGAGATAAGGGTATTGCTCGAAATCATCTTGTGGCCTCTGTTGTCCAAATGTAACAGATTCCAGCTGTGCTCTCACTTGCTGTTTTTGGTACATGACTTTTGCCACGGAATTTTTGCTGGTAAATGGAAGATATTCCACTTTTCTGACCCCTGTGATGCTGGTTCTCAGCTCAGACCACTGCCAGCTTCTTGGATAGTGACTCCTCCTCTTAGTCTTTTGGCAATAGAGGTTAAAGAGCTGATAATCTCAGAATAACTTAGTTTTAAGCTTCGCAGGTGTCACATCACAGGACTTAAGTTTAAGATAAAACATTTGATATTGCAGAATTGAAATGGTGCAATTGGGTTACAATAAGAGAAAAAATATTTTAATGGCTGCACTAGTCTCTTGGTTAATTTCTGTCTTTCTTCTAGGATAAACTGAAGTTCTCTCTTAACTTTAATGCTTTTGCCCATCCAAAGCTAGAGGAGTATGACCTCCTGCTTTTCTGTAATACTTAACAATACTTGAGAAACTTGTGTAGGAAGAAGAATACAGGGAAAACCAAAGATAGCTGCTTGCTATCTCACCAGCATGTTATTGAGGTGTTTCTGCTAAAATACATAGCAGGGTATGTGCATTCTTAGTGATTCCCTCCATAGGTTTGGGGCTGAACATCTGTGGCCCCACCTACCTTATGAACCTTGTAGTTGTTAACATTTATAGCTGCATTTTATTGCTCCTTTCCTTGATATCTGACCAAGGTTTGTTCAAGTGTCAATTGGGTAGACTGCCAGAAGAAAAATAGTTTTTTCTTCCTTTCATGAAAACTAGAGTTCTAAGTCCCTATGGTGCTCCTGATCACCTTCTACAAAACTACTGCTGTCTAATATCTTGCCACGTGTCACTGCTTTTGGCTTCCTGGGTCATCTGGCTTAGTTCTTTCTAATTGCCACCAAAAGCCACCATTGTCTGCCTTCCCGCCATAATACACTCTTCTTTTGCATTGTACTAAGGGTTTCTGCACATCAGGTTTCATCACAGAACATTGTACTCTAGATTCTCACTATGGTTTCTCTTTCTTCCTTGTCAGATTTAGTTGATAAGCTATCCTGCAGGTGTACTGGCTGGGTTTATCTCTGCTCTGTTTCCCTTGCTTTCCAGAAAAACTTTTTGTCCCTTCTGCAATCCTCATCGCTTTGCCTTCTTGCCTCCTTGAGTGTAGTCACATAGTCTGTAATTTATGGAAACTTCTTTATCTGACCTTTCGGTGTTTTCTCCTTCCTTATTTCCCATGGCCAAAGTAAGCAGACAAAAGACAAGAGAAGACAAGACAGATGAGGAAAGGGAAAGGGAAAGGGAAAGGGAAAGGGAAAGGGAAAGGGAAAGGGAAAGGGAAAGGGAAGAAAGGTTTTTCAAAATGCTTTGACAACAAAAGGCAAAACTCCAGGACAGAGATGCTACTTTTCTTGTTACACATTCCTAGGGATTATCCATCTTCCTAGAAGGTGGATTTTATTGGAGGTAAGAGTAACTCAGCTTTGTTATCACACTGACCATACACACTGTTCTGAAGACCCTTTCTTTCTGAGAAATTCTGCTTAACATTTCTACTATGTGTCTTCATTAGTACTTTTCTGATTTCTGGTCATCCAGCTCTGAAACTTTGCAGTCAGATAAAGATTTATGCAACATAGAAAGAAAACATACAATTAGATTGTCGACATCTAGCAACAAGTATTTTATCATCACATAAAAATCTAACATGATGAGGTGGACAATGAAGAGCTAGATAACTACTCTTCGACTGCTAGATAAATGCTTTAGCTGAGTGACATGCTGACCCTTCCTGCACATGTTCTTGGTTCAGTGACTCTCCTACATGGTAACATCCTGCATGGCAACCAGAACAGCTTGCTTCCAAGGGAATAAATCCAAAACCTGCCTACCTGGGTTTTCTGGGGACCTAAGACAGCCCAGATATATCACATTACTGGCAGGCATTTCATTATGTGCTCAGATTGACACTGTGTTGTACTAGAAGCAAGATAGTTTTGACAGAGGTAACTGCCTGGGTTTCCTGACATGAGCTGCTTAGGATTCAGAAATTATGTGCCTTCATGCAAGTCCCTAAACTGCTGAGATTTCAGAATTCTAATTTCTCAGCATGGAAATGTATACTGGCAGAACTGGCTTTAAACATTGTTGATGGTTTTCCCCTTCTGCATAGTAATGGCTAGAAGATTACCCCAGGACATTATTAATATAATATTACCCTCTTGTAAGTTGTTGGAAGCTGAATCTAGAACCTCCATGTCCCCAGAAAGTGGAAAGCACAAGTTCCACACCCCAGATTGCTTCTATTTTCATCCAATGCCTGTTCATAAAAAATATATAAACATCACAGAGAACTGGCACTCCTATTTCTGTCCAGCCGTCACCTATGGATACATAGTAGGGCAACCTGAACAAGGGTTATTCTATCTCCTTCAGCACCACTAGTGGCACAGTGATTAGCATGCTTTTTGAAATACCATAGAATCATAGAACAACCCAGGTTGGAATGCATCTAGAAAAATAATCTGGTCCAAACTTTTGTGGGAAAGGGAGCCTAGATGAGATTAACTAGCAGCCTGTTCTAGCAGCATCTTGAAAACCTCCAGTCATCGGGACTCCATCACATCCCTGGAGAGGTTGTTACGGTGAGTGATTGCTCTCACTGCAAAAAATGTCTTTCTTATATCAAGGTGGAACCACTCCCAGTACAACTTGTACTAGTTGACCCTTGTCCTTTCTATGTAGCTCATTGTAGTCCATCCTCTTTGCAGCCCCCTTTTACTTTGATCAGGTCCCCTCTGCACTTTCTGTTCTCCGGGGTGAAAAGACCTAACTCCTTCAGTCTTTCCTCAGAGGGCAGGTTCTTCAGCCCTTTGATAATCTCTATGCCCTTCTTTGGAGCTTCTCCAGTCTGTCTACCTTTTCCTTGAATTAGGACCAGAACTGGACACAGTACTCTACATGCAGCCTGACAAGCACTGAGTGGAGTGGAATGATCACTTCTCTGTCTCTGTTAATAATGACTCTGCAGTCCATTAGGACCTCCAGGACCCTTTCAGCAAGGCTTTCCCCAGTCACAGAGATCCTAGCCTATACTGGGCTCCTTGGTTATGTCTTGTTAAACTTCATACAGTTCTTGCTTGCCCACTCTTCCAGCTCTGCCTTCTGACGTGTCCACCTCACCAACAAGTTTGGCATCACCAGTAAACTTGATGAGGGTGCTTTTAATGCCAATGCATCCAGATCATTTATGAAGGTATTGAACAGCTTGGGGCCCTGGGGAGCCCCACTTGTGACAGGCTGCCAGCCTGAGTCAAAACCATTTTTCATCACTGTCTGAGTGTGGCCTTGTTAACTAGTTTGCAACCCATCTCTCAACCTTCCATTCAATCTGTACCTTGCCAGCTTGTTCAGAAGGCTGTGGGAAGCAAGTGTTGAACACTTTGCTGAAGCCCAGGTAAACAACATCCACTGCTCTACCCATGTCAACAGCAGATGTTACCTTGTTGTAGAAGGTGATCAGGTTAGTCAGGCACAGTTTGCTTTTGGTTAAGTCCATGCCGTTTTTTCCCAGTCACCTGCTTCAATTGGTTAGTAAGAGTTTCTAGGAAGATTTGTTTCATTACTTTCCCAGGGCTTTAAATAAGACTAATCAGCCTGTAGTTTTCTGGATCCTCCTCTATTAGTGACTAGTTTGCTCAAGTATATTGTTGGTTTTGACATCTTTGGACAATTTCAGTTCTAGATGAGCCTTAGCTCCTGACTGCATCTCTGCATGCCCTAGCAAAGTTGTGGTAGTCCTCAATGGGTATTTGGCTGCCTTGGAAGCTGGTATGCTTCTTTTTTCTTTTGAGCACACTCAAAAGCACAAGTGGGCATTTCCTGCCCCATATATACTATGAAAGCTGAACCAAGTTCTTGATGGAGATGCGCATCAGGAATGAGAAAGGGCTCTTGCTTTGTTTACGCAGCTGTTACCACTTCACTGCATAAGCTAAGGCAATGAGCTCATGCTGTTGCAGCTGTCAGCAGCTGCAGCTGCAGCTGCCTCTGGAGCAGGTCAGTGATGAAGGCTGGAGAGCATGAGGATTCATTCCTTTAGAAAACTACCATGCCCAGGCAGAACTGCTCATTTTCAGCAACTCCTAATTCAGTTGAAAGAAGAGAAAGACAGTTATTGAATGTGATCACGGAAAAACGTTTCCTTGACCTAGGAAGGTCTTTAAAGGCCTTTGGAAGTTAGAGATTTCAGTATTTTGTGAAAAGGTTAAGGAATTTTAAAACATAAAATATTACATGATACAGGCTTGAAAACCTCTCTCTTTTTTTTTTTCCCCTCCGTTGTTTTAAATTCCCAGGCCAATGCTTTGGATTGATTTCCAAGTTCTAAATGGATTTTAAATGATGAAAAATACATGAATTGATCTTAATCAGACCATATGTTCTGGCCAACAAATTTGCACACTACAATCTAATAAATGCAGCTTTCTGCCACTAGCCAAAGTGATTCAGAGCTCATATCATCCTTGAGTCTCCCTGTGTGTTGGGTTGTATTTAGAGGATGATGGCATATAGTGAACCAGCCATTTGATCACCTTTTGATTAAACACGCAGCCACATACCAAAGGTCATCTTGAGGAGCAGGAAACAGGAAGAACATCAATTGTTTTCAAGTTGGACACAGGAAGGGACACAGAAAGAGACACCAGGAAGTAAGGCAGCACTACTTCCGGATGACGTGGAAGATGCATTACCAGAAAGTAAATGGACCAATGGGAGTGTTGCTAATTGGACCAATGGGAGTGTTGCTAATTGGACCAATGGGAGTGTTGCTAGCGCACATGACTGCCTCACGTGAGAGGGATCAGAGAGCACATATTGGGCATGTGATACAAATGTATATAAGGGATAGTTAAGTAAATAAAAAGGTCTTTTGCCTGATTCACATTGAATTGTGCAAAGTCCATCTTTGATCCCCCGCACCTGTGTAGTTGATGGGGTGAGGTAACCACCCAGCAAGATCACCATGAGTGTATCCCTTGCACACAGGAACAGAGACCTGCCTATAGCCAGTGAGTCCGAAACATGGAGTGCAGTTTCACTCTTCACCTTCCTTTGGCGAATGCAGTCACCTCTCTTCCTGCTGCTTCTTGAACTTCTCCAACTACTCAAAGCAAGCCTGTGCCATCCTCTCCTGAAAACGGACATCTAGCTGTGCAGAGTTTACACTTTTAAGAGTGGAATAATCACAGATTATAAGCTCCCCTTTTGCCAAACAGCATAGAATTTAGAGCACTCAACCAGAGGCAGGAGGTGTGGACTTCAGTTCCTCCCTCTGCCACTTTTCAGGAGAAGACACTGTCCTGTGAAAGTATGCTGCTCTTCAGTCAAGAATATAAAGGCCATGGAGGCAGGAAAATAAATAAGGGACTTTAGAATGATGGGTATAAGTGACAGGTGAATATTAGCTTGTTAACCTAATGACTGTATCATAAAATGCATAAGCAATGATGTGAGAAGAGAGCAGCTCCCCAGCTGCCTTGACTAGGCAGAAACAAGGTTCTATCTTGCCTCATGTGCTTTGGGTTCTTGCATGCCATGGCTCAGTTTCTAAAGTATAGAAATGGGAGACATCTTTTCCCTGGATGGTCTGTTGTCTTGTGGTTAGCACAATTTTCAGGAACATGGGTTTTACTTCCTTAAGGCTGAAAAAGGAAGTGAAAACTCCTTCATCCAAAGGACATTGTTCTTACCACTAATGAGTAGCAGCTACCTCTCGGTGAGGCACTCAGTGCCACACCATAGTGGTAGCTCAGCACCAGCTGTTCAACGGTTCATTTCTGTATGTGATCTGGTTTTACATACAGCAACATAATATGTTTCAGGACAAAAAGATCCATTAACTTCATGTTTGCGTGTTTGCATGTTTACATGTTTAGTTACAATTGATTGTTCTACATTTAGAATTTAAAAACATACACACACTTTCGCAAAGCAAATAAAAGAATATGTACATATTCATCAATCTTACTTAACACATTGCTTTATTGTGTTGTTTGTTTCCTTACCAGTATCTATAGTTGATTCCTGCAGCATTTTCAAACATTCTTGTTTATATTTATTCCATCCAGCAGTGGTTTTTTCCAGCAGAGATGCTTTGGCCTGTGAGTGAAAATACTGGACATAAGGAAAATTAGTTAGAACCTTGCAGTCTTTTAGTGGCAAGTTTTCTTCCTTTGTTAGAAATTGGAAAGGAGGGGAGGTAAGCAAGGAGGTAAAGATCGACCCCTTTCTTATCCACAAAATTACTAGTGAAATTTCTTCAGTTGCTGTCTTTGCCTGAGCAAGAAGTGTATTGCCATGGTGCTGTATTACCATAGAAATACATTCAACTTGTGTAAAGTCCACACAGATAGTTAATTGCTAGGACCTATGAGGGTGCACCAAAACTTTGGCATTTCATTCCTCCACTGTAGAAAATGGGTGCTTATCTTCACAAATTTTACAGTCTTTCCAGGCTTTTTACAGTCAATTTATACCAAGGTCAGCTAATACTTCTCACGTATTTATGTTTCTGCTGGATTAATTTATGAATCTGATTGATGATAATTTTGAGGGCTGTTGTTTGAGTAGCATGGTAAAAAATTCAGTAAAATAATAATGAAAAAGCAGTATTATTTAGCTACTAAAACCTTCTCTAGTGCATTCTGTACTCCTGTCCATCACTTCAAAGACCACTTCTTTCTCCGACAGCTGCAACTGTGCTGTAGACATCCTTCTTCACTTCATTTTTTTGAGAAAACACAGTTGGTTTTTTTATAGTTTTACTTGCCCATCTGCCCCAACTACATTGTCGATTTTACCTGGATAGGGCACATTTTTTCTGTTCTCTTGTGTCCATAGACAAGAAGAATCTTTGACCTCAAGATTTCTCACATAGTGAAATGTAGCATGGTTTTTTTTCCACGCCAAAATTTTCTCCATAAAAACATCTCACACAAATGGATTTTTATGTCCTGGGCATTTGTAGGTACAATTTTTGGGTTTCTTTGGCTTTAGATATTTTTAAAACTGGTTTTGCCTAGGCCTTCCTGTTATAGTGATGACTGCAGAGGAGATCAAGAATTCCTTTAAATTCTGAAAAGCTAGATTTCTGGAGAGTATATGATCTGGAACAGTTGTGTGATGTGATCTGTTTAGAGAGAATAGAAATAAAAGCACTTCAAGTACAATCTCCCTTTTACTAGTGTAGCTTTGAAGACAGGCTCAACTTTAGATTTAGACAGTTTAATGACAGCAGATTATGCAGAGTCCCATCTGGTGTCTGGAAATCAACCATCCCTTGATTACAAGAGCTGCCTCCTGCTCTTGACTGCTCCTATGGTGCAGTCTCCTGACTCCTTGCTCTGGCTCTTTCTCTTTGCTCGCACATGCTGTGTTGTGTTCTGGAAGCTTCTGTCCCCAGACATGTTTAACTGCTCCCAAAAGCAAGAACCCTCAATCCACAGGGTCCTACCAGACTTATCACCAACCCTCTCCTTTTCCAGGTGAAGATAGGCTGAGAACACAAATTAATGAGTGGAACATCTCCCTTGTGAGGAGAGGCTGAGGGAGCTGGGGCTCTTTAGCTTGGAGAAAAGGAGACTGAGGGGGGACCTCATCCATGGTTACAAATATGGAAAGGGTGAGGGGCAGGACGATGGAGCCAAGCTTTTTACAGTGATGACCAATGATAGGACAAGGGGCAATGGTTGAAAACTGGAGCATAGGAGGTTCCATGTGAATATAAGGAGAAACTTTTTCACTGTGAGAGTGCCAGAGCACTGGAACAGGCTGCCCAGAGAGGCTGTGGAGTCTCCTTGGCTGGAGACATTCAAACCCCGCCTGGATACGTTCCTGTGTGATGTATTCTAGGTGACCCTGCTCTGGCAGGGGGGTTGGACTGGATGATCTTTCGACGTCCCTTCCAACCCTAGAATTCTGTGATTCTGTGATTCTGTGAAGCAAAAAAGTGCGTTGGTGTCTAAATTGGCACTTGTTCTGATGGACAAATTCTGGTAGCTTGTACAGGAAAGGATTGCTGCATTTATAAAACATGGATGGCACTGCAGCTGCAGAAACACACAGAAGAAACACAGAGGTGGAGGGGATTGTCAGTGATGTTCAAAAAGGGAATGAGAGAAGAGACTTGGGAGTCCTACTTGGACATGTTGACCTTGAGTTACTCCTTTGACACCAGGAAGCAGATAAGCACAAAGGAAAGAGACCTAGATGTTAGCACTAAAGGATGAGAAAGGGATGTAGATCAAGAGTAGCTAGTACAGAGCAGAAAATTAAATTTGTCTCCACTGATAAAATTACTCCTAATATAAAATCTGCTCTGCTGTTAAAAAAAAAATAAATAAAAAATTCCCAGCTATGTACAGATTTTAATAATGATTTTATACGTGGTGACTTACATGTTTAGGTTGTGGTGGACACCTGTGGCATATACCTTACCAGAGTAAGAGTTGCGATTGCCTCTCATATTTTAACTTGGTCTCTCTAAATATCCATCTTTCTGAAACATCTTTATCACAGGAAACTGGCTGCAGAGGCCTCTAAGAGAGCCATGACTGATAATAACTGTTTAGGAAAAGAATGGCTAAAAATAGAGTAGTTAAATACAAAATTGTTTGGTGACATTTTAGATTTGGGCTGTTGAAGAAATGTTCAATTAGAAACAAAGCAGTAGAGAAAGGATGATCCTAGATACTGCTCACAGTTCAGCATCAGTTATTACTTGATCATTTTTTATCCAGGGAAAAGAACATCAGCCTAAGCAATCTTTGTGCACTATGTCAGGTCATTTCCTGAAACCAGGGCTTTGAGAGGCCACAGGCAGGCAAGTAGTCAAAGAACACTGTCACTAGTAGTCACCAGAAATGGAAAATTCACTACTGGTTGAAAATGTTGCAAATTGTAATGACCAAATTTTGGAGAGCAGACTAAATATCAGTTTTCTAAAAAGGAGCAATTTTTATACCAAACAACGCTTTTCAGCTCTCCAGGGAAAATCAATTTCCTTTTGTCTGGACTAGACCCTTTTTGGAAACTGCTTTTCACACATGTGGTTTTCCTGAGCTTCTCTGACCTTGGTGATGTGCCAAGGTCTGAGAAAATAATCAGGACAATGTATGGTTGTGCACTTCACCTATATCTTTTTCTTTGAACTTATGTTTGTTGGAAAAATAAAATTATATTTATTTACTTTCAAAACAAAACCAGTAGAGAATACTAGCTAGTTGTTATATGAGACCAGTCTTTCATGCATTTTTTTGCTGTGCAAAATATTGTCTGCCTTTAGTCTCTCAGCTAATTTCCAGACACCCTACTTCAAATTCCAGGGAGTAGAAAGACTATAATTATTCTTCCTCTAATGGCTTTGCAAGATAAGAAGAGAATATTTACAGCAGCCATGAGAAAGGAATGCATGTTTCCAAAATAAAAAGCATCTTGACATTTCCCTCATGTAGGCCTCAGAATTCTGGGAGTCAGGGGAGATTTTTCAGACAATCCTGGGTCAATGAACCTCATTTGAAGAGGCGAAGACATGGAGATGATGCAAACTGCTTGATTTAAAGGATAACACTTCAGTGTCTAATAAACAAATGCATTAAACAGCCAAGGAAATACAAGGAAAACCTCACAATGGCGACCTGTCTGCTTGTTTGGTTTCATTCCTGGAGACAAGATGGACATACAGTCATGAATAAGCTCACTCAACAAGAGTGAGGAGCAGTTTAGGCATAAATGACAGTTTCCCACTGCTTTCTTATGTAATTGTCAGTTTCTGCAAAGCTGCAGGCAGTCAGATAGCCAGTACCTGGTCACTATTGATGTAAATATCTGTGTGGTGCTGGGTTTTCTACCATAAGATTGTCTGATGAAAAAAACAAATCAAGTCTCTTTAAAATCAGAGTTGCACCTGACAAAACAATTAAGAGCTGTCAGCTGATCTCAAAAGTAAATATAAATATAGTTATAAGACCTTATACAATAATTTAAATTATTAATAAAATAATAATAATAAGATAAAACAAAACAAAAACCCATATTATGTGTATCCTGGTAACTTTTTCTTCACAGAAACCCTAGAAACACAGCTATGGTCTCTACAGCACATACACATGCAAACCCACTTCCTTAGTAAACCAGCTAAACAGAGGACATGTGGACAGAAATACCTCATTACTTCCAGTTTAAAGTAAGCCTGTCAATTGAATTTATTCTCATGTACATTTAATTCATATAAATTTAGCCTAAAGCTACATATTAATTTTATTCAGATTAACTGAATTTAACAGATTACTACATTTTAGTAATTTTTAAAAAATATTGAAATCAAGGTTGATATTAAGAAATAAAAAATAATTATTAAAAACATACATCTAAATTTCCATTAAGTTAATTACACTGAGATATTTTGTCATTAAATACCTAAACCTCTTTCAAATAAGACATATAGAAGAAGATGTATACTTTCAGGTTTTTTAAATTAGATTTAGGAAAAAAAGAAGTGAATGGTTTAGTAGATGTGTACAAGAAATAAAAGTAGAAACAGCATACAGATTTACTAGCCTTCCGAGGAAGATGAAGTCTAGAATGAAACCAGTAACATCAGATTTCGCAGGTGTGAGATTCAATGCTCACCCTTCGTACAAGTCTAAAAGGCTAAACCGTAGTGTTAGAAACATAGCAAAGCTGTTTTTAAAACGGGAAAAACAGTAGAAAATCAACATGATTCACAAGATGCTATCTGATAGGAAAATTTAAAAATAAATATAATTCAATGTTGATCAATATGGTATGAAAAGAGGTATAAATGAATGTAAGCACAATGTATTCTCTGTATGAAAGAGCATTAATAGAAGAAAATTTTAATAAATTATATAGTCAGAGTGAGTTCTAATACAAAACTTCAGCTTCTCAGACAACATTTCTCATGACTAATAAACATAAATTATTGTGTCAGAGCTATTTTTCAAACAAACATGCTCTTTGTGAAGGTTAAAATGTCATGTGGTAGGAATTTATTTCTATATAGTCTATTTTTAATTGTTGAATTAGCTTACCTGCTTCATTAGAAAAAATATCATGACAGAGCTGGCAGATGCAGGAGATATCCTGGACCAGAGTCCCATTCTTGAACAGAGACAAAAGAGTGTCACCATGCGCATTCTAATAAATTGGTTCCTGATATACCACAGTTTTGCTCTAGATCAATTGTATTGCTCTGTCCTGTGGAAAAAAAAAAGTAAAAATATCTTCTTTTATGAGTACAACTGTTTCATAAATCTTCTTACAAGTAAGTGAGGAAGTCTGCTAAAGTGCCTAGGCTTGCTCGACTCCAACTACATTTTGGTTTTTTTCTGATTAAAGGCAGAGAGAATTTACTCTAAACTTCACAGAAACCCTGCTTACTGTAGTCTGTGCTTTAGCCAATAAGAAGTCAGAAAACTATTAAAACATTAAAGGGCTGATCCTGTTCCCTTGAAACTCCATGGGAATTTTGCCAGTGTTTTTGCAAGAATGGAATCCAGCTCCATAAATACATATATATATATTTATATACACCTCACAAAACCATCAAAAGATGCTCTAGAACACAGAAAACTTTATGTAGGAACCTTGAGGAATCTAGTTGGCTGTTAGGAAGTAGCTCAATAATAGCTATTTTTATCTTTTCTGATCATGTTTTGCCAAATATACAAAGCCAGTGCAGGACTGGAGAGAATCTAACTGTACAAAAAATGCTACCAGCAGTTAAAGTTTTACTACAATTCTTAAGACTTTCAGTGTTTCTTTCACATCTTCAGCTGCAAGGTTGGAGAAGCTGTCAATAAATTCCAGCTTTTATTTTCAAAAAAATCTTTGCAGCTTTTCTAGTTGCAGAGAAAAGACTGAAAACATCAATAAATATAATTGTCTTATACATATACATAAACCATTTATACTACAATAATTTTAGGGTCTAGCTTACAATTGTCATGCTTGGAGTGGGCAATATGGAGAGTCAAGAATATGTTGTCTCCTCCATTTCTCAGATAAATGAAACTTGCAGATATTCACACCAGAGGATGGCTCATGCCTTTCCCAGAACACACAGGCATCCTGAGCAGGTAAGCCAGAGAATAGGCAGGGGTGCAACACTGGGAATGTGGCGGACAACAGTAGCCCAGTTTTCAATGCCAGGTAAAGGCTAAACCCAAACTATGTGTCAGATAGACCCTACAGCACACGCCAGCAACTTGGCCAGCAGTGTGACCTGGCTCCCTCTCTACTCACATGCCGAAATTTTCTTCTGGAGGAATCCAGGAGGTAGAAGGGCATGAAGTGCCATGGGGACAAATATCATGCTCTGGGACAAGTATCACTTTACTTCAACAGGATTACTGCTGCTTTCTACTTATATCATAGAATCACAGAATTATTTGTTTTGGAAGAGACCTTAAAGTTCATTTAGTTCCAACCTCCCTGACCTAGATCAGAGGTCTGGAGATGAACCATTCTATGACCATCTTCATGGCTCTCCTCTGGGCTGTCTCCAACAGCTCCATGTCCTTCTTACATTGTGAATTTCAGAATTGGAACCAGCACTCCAGATGGGGTCTCATGAGAGTGGAGTAGAGTGGGAGAATCCCCTCCCTCACCCTCCTGCTCATGCTGCTTTTGATGCAGCCCAGGATCCAGGTGGCTTTCCAGGCTGCCAGTGCACGTGGTCAGCTCATGGTGAGCTTCTCAACAACCAACATGCCCAAGTTCTTCTTCTCTGGACTACTCTCAATCCATTCTTCATCCAGCCTGCATTTGTGGTTGGGATTGTCCTGACCAAGGTGCAGGACCTTGTACTTGGAAATATTTCAGGTTGAAAATACATCCAGCCCACTCTAGAGGCTTGGCAGTAAGGGCACTGGCTGCTCTATACTGCTGCGCCTCCTGGGTGGATGTGTCAGTATACATATTCCTCCCTGCCACACCTAAGGGCAACTCTGGGGATCAGGGAGAGACACTTGAAAGCCCCTATAGCAACTGCTCAGCTGTGAATTGCTACAAGGGACAAAAGCACATGTTCTAATGGTCATATGAGTAAGATTGCCTCTGTAGCAGATTAAAACCAGGAGACTTGTATAGTGCTCTGGCATTGGAGCTGTTCTGAAAGCACCATAAGGTGTGTCCTAGTGCTCAAGAAACTGTAAGGTCTTCCTAGACCCTAGATGAGAAGATCCACAGGGTCTCCTGAGGTACATTCTCACTATTGCTCAGTAGTATGCAAGTCCT
The DNA here is from genome assembly GCA_013398125.1 of Aegotheles bennettii. Taxonomy (NCBI): domain Eukaryota; kingdom Metazoa; phylum Chordata; class Aves; order Caprimulgiformes; family Aegothelidae; genus Aegotheles; species Aegotheles bennettii. The sequence continues at coordinate 61,682 of VZRW01008382.1, forward strand.
CTCATCTTCTACACTAACATCTAGCATCCAGCAGCTGAGGCTCTGTCTTCAGTTCCTGACTTGTATAAAATGATAGTTCTTACCTGCTCACTTCCAACAGTAGAGTTTGGACGACACTCTCAGGCACATGGTGTGACTCCTGCACAGGGACAAGAGTTGGACTTGATGATCCTGGAGGGTCCCTTCCAACTCGACATGTTCTATGAATCTATGAGTCTATGAAAAATCTTCTGAAGTTTATACTTGCGTTGGCTCTGTTGTCCCTCTCTAGAGTTAATGCTACCCAGAACTAGGTTAATGCAGGAGATCTGCATTAAGGTATCGCTGCACAGAAGAGTCATGTAACTCAGGACTTTCATTTGTCACTGGTGAAACTCCAAACCGATGCAAACTCCTTCTCAGTAGACTTGGGAAGTGCTGTAAAGCTCTGAAAAGCTCTAACTGGCTTTGTTAGAAACTGGCTTTGTCTCCTAAGAAATTCCTTTATAGTAAAATTCACAATTGTATTTAATTTAATCAGTGTTCAGTGTAACAGGAGCATTTGGAACCACAAGATTTTATTTATTACTTAGCTGAGAAATGCAGAGGTTCCACCAGTCTGGCTCCATCTGCTGATCAAGGTAAATATACAAATTCTGTTTATGTAAATAAAGGTTTCCTGATTGCATACTGGGGTACTTCCAATGCTTCTGTGTTCTGTGTATCTTTAGTCCTGTGACTCATTAGGCAAACTATAATTTATTGTGCCACCTTCTCATATTTCTCTCAGAAGACATTATTGCCAAATAACACTGTTCTGTATCCTTAATCTCTCCTGTCACATGGATCCTGGTCATGCCCACGTCTCTGCTTTCTGTCTTAACCACTAAGCTGGTACCATTTTCTGAGAGGAATGAAGAACAGGATGGTAAATACAGGCAGATGTTTCACCAGGCAGATATATACATAGCTTTATATAAGGTTGTTTCTAGAATAATTGATAGTGCAGTTCTGGAGGATGCCGGTTTCAGCCCCAGCTGCAGACAGACGGCAGAGAGCCTCAGCAGCATTTTCTCTGTGTTTTCTTTCTTTAGTCTTCTCTATTACAGCATTCAGTAGCAGTTACTGGTGTGAAGGGATGAGAAAAGTTGCCAAACCTCTCTGTACAAGACAGAGCAAAGGAGATCACTGCATCCGCTTTAATAGCCCTGATGCCAACAACAGCAACGCTGTGCAGTATATTTGGGAGACAGGAGGTGACAAGTTTGTTGACCGAAAGTTTCATGCTGGGATTTGGTATTCTTGTGAAGAAATTATAAATGAAGAACGTGAGTAAAACTACGTAAATTTACTTAAGAAAGTAATCAGAGTTCTTTCTACTTATCTGGTGTCAACTTCCTCTTTGCTGTAATATCATGTATGTATTTTAAAGGAGAAAGTATTCTTAAAAAGTTGCTTTTCTCTGGGAAGGGAGATCTTAGAGGGTACTATTTAGTCAATTCATAAAAAATTCCTAATAAATTCTGCAAAAAACTTTAGAGTTACAGTTTATAGTAGACGTGAAGATTTTTTATTATTATTCTTCTAACCAGAGCAGCAAGTTAAGTTACTTTTACAAGAAAGTGTTTTATTTTTCTGATGCTAGTCCCTTAGGCAAAAATCAACTTATTTGCCTTAAATGATTGCTTACAATCCCCTATGGCAACATAAAAAGGACAATGTGATTTTTATGTTTTAAAAATCATTGGAGCAGTTGGATCTATGAGAACTAAGCTATTTCATGGATTTCCTCATAGCTATTTGTATTTTCTTACTATAATCTCACCTTTCATAAGTCAAAGTAGAAGAAGATTATTTTCACCCTGCTAAAACATATTATGGAACCTTACCAGTCATGAGTGGTAGCATTTAATTGAGTTTCATTCTGTGTGTGTAAATGTCAGTAGAATGAAATCAGCTTGCTGTTAAAGAAAGCTTCTAGTTAATTTTGGATCTTTGTATAAGGTAGCTGGTTCAAGAAATAGGGCATTTATGGTAAATCCAGATCAGCACTAAGGTTTTCACCATGTAGTCCTGATCAGTTTACAAATGACAACTAGAACTTCAGAGAAATCAAATTAGCTGTCATCTGTGCTATAAAATGCAAATGTTTTCGCAGTTACCTGCCCTGAAAGTCAAGTTCTACCAGAAGGTCTTGTAAGTTATGCAATTTTAAGGGGGTAAATGTCAAAGATTAGAGCAAAATATGTCTCTAAAATACATCTTTCAGGTGGTGATTGCTATGGATACTGGAGTTGTTTAATTTGTGCATCTGCTGTGGCAGTTCATGTTTTCCAACTTGATGCAGTTAGTCGCTAAAAAAACCTGCCCTTTATCTTCAGAGCAGAACAGATTTAATTCCAACAGCTTTGTTCACAGCATCTGTTTGCGGGTCAGCAGGTCACATGGGTTTGAAAATCAAAACTTACAGAATGAAACTGGAATAAAGCTTAGAAGTAATTTGTGTGAGCAGCAGCCCTGTTGCTGTAAGGAGAACAGGTCTTCCTTCAGAGAGAGGATGGTATACAGGCTGCCAGTCTTTCAAAGGAACTGATCCTTTTCCTATTCTGGTTTTCACAGCTACAGCATTTTGGAAAGCAATTCACAGCCTTTCTCTAAGTCTTCCAGGCTGGTTCTGCCTTGAAAAAGTCTGGAAGGACTCTCTAGCTAAGTCCCAGGAGTAGGTAAATGTACCAGGGACTCTGTGTGTAAACATAAATCAGAAATAACTTCTCTTTATCATCTTGGTTTGTGCTTATATGATAGATACTGCATTTTCTGCTTTTGATTTATCAGTTTCTTTAGATCATTATAGAATACAAAATAAATCTGAATTTTATTTTAAAACACATTTTATTTTTTTAGGTGAGAAATGTAGAAGCTTCATCAGTCTGACTCCAGCTAGTGATCGAGGTAGATATGCGTATTTTGTTTGTGTAAATAAAACCTTCCCAATGACATAACAATATAAATATTCTGTATTTTGCTTTCAAAAATTTTTGCTTTAATTCAACACAGTTTTTTGTCTTTTATTTTGTTTTTCAACTTCAAAATGAAGTCCACATGACTTAAAATATGAATCATCTTTTGAAAACACTCCATTTGAATAGGAAGTTTTTTTAAAATTTCTTTGAACACAGATACTGGAAGTAAAGATTTGTAAACTTTTCCCCCTTTCTCCTCATACCTTCACATTCACAGGAATTTTGTGGCTAGCACCATGCAGCCCAGAGAGGACAGAGTTGACAGGCAGTATGTGAACAAGGGCAGGCAGTATGATGAGGAGACTTGGAGGAGATATGTTGTGGACCCAATCGAGCTTGATGGCAGTCTGAGTCCCCTCCCTGTACCTTACACAGAGCTGTAAGGAGGCTTTTCCATTCTCCTGAAAGTAGAGAGTTGACCTCTTTCTTTCAAAGAATGGTTCATGTTCCTATAAAACCTACCTGCAGATGCTGTTAAGCATCCCCCTCCAATGAAAACCCTATCACAGATGTGACCAATCACTTTGCAAGTGGAAAAAAAAGTCTTTCTTCTTCCCCAGGGGATTGAAATTGAATGTCCAGTATACTGGGATTTGAGTACTTTCCCGGATACACAATTTGAGCCCCTTGGGGAAGAAGAAAAACTCAGTATCTGAAGGTTAATCCTTCTTCCCTCTATTGCAGCTTGTCACTGCACAAATAATTCAAGAATTTTATAGTGTGAGAAAAAAGTATAAATGAGATGTGGTTCTTAAGCACGGACAGAGTCCTCAGAAAGGAAGGTTGGATTATTGGCCCTGCCCTGAGAGCTCCTCACACATGAAACTGTTGTTGGACATCATACACAGGGTTTATCACAGTTGTTCAGTACATGTGTAATGATGGCTCACTTATCAAAATGCAAGCTTCACTTATCAAGATGCAAACTCTTGTAGCTGAAGTAGCCAGTACTGTTGGGTCCTTACTGTGAGACATTAACAAGCTAACAGTAAAACAGCAGGCTGAGAAACTTCCACGGGAAGATTAACTCCTTGTGTAAAATGTTATCCAGAAAGAGATGAATTAGCAGATAACCAGAGAAATTAGTCTCAGTGAAACCTGAAGATTGTCTGAGCTCATGAAGACTTCTCTATCCAAAAAATCAAGATCCTGTTTGGTGGAAAATTAAGTCCATAAGAAAGGTTTTATTTAATGACTAGATCCTCAGGTCATGTGGCTGTGTGCATGGCCTCTCAGTTTTTTAGCTAGGTAACAGTCTTCTGGTTTGGTACATTTCTCTCTGGACTCAGCAACTGTGATGTCAACAACTAGATAATTGGATAGCAAATTTTATTTTTATATTAACCTTTTTAATTGTAATTTTAGGGTAGCTACTGTGTATAAAACCATACTGCCACACCTTGTACCACAGGCTTCTTAAATGTATAGCAGGAATGTGCAAGTGCTCTTCCACTAAATGGCCAAAACAGTAGAATGATAATTTAGGGTGTCCATTGACCTTGAAGTCTTCCTATAAATGTTATAACAGCATCCTCATAGACTTTGAGCTTTTGCTTAATGTCATGTAAACAATGTGAATGAAGAAATAAATGGTGAAAATACTAAATTAATATTGTTATTGATTTGGTTTTCTAGGGATTTTATGGCTGTCTATTGTAGCAGAGCTTCTGTACATCGTTTTCCTTCTGACTGGAGTCATTCTTATGTCAGTAGAAATACGTTATTACAGTACTGTCATTGATGGGCTAAAGATCAGCGCCTTTTCTGCAGTAGTCACTATATTAGCAGGTACGGTTAAGAATTTCAATTTATTACATCCAGAAAATGCAACATTGATAGACGTCCACATGAAAATTAGTAACTGTGTCCAGATTTCAAAATAATTACAATACCTACAGAGTAATTAACAATACAAGATGCAGCAAAGTTTTATGGAAAATATAGTTTTCCATTAATTATTTCTTAATATTATTATTTTTATATATTATATTTGTAGTTTTTACTATTTTTAATTTCATTATTTTAATTTTATAATTTTAAATTTCCTTGTCAGGTTAGTTATCAAAGATTAATAACATACTCTTTAAAATAACTTGATTTTTTATTTTCCAACATGCTAAGCATTAAATCAGCAATAGCCAAATTAAAATAGCACTTTTAAGAGGGAATAAATTGTAATTAGATAATTGTTAGTAAGGAGTATTACATCTTAAGCCAGTGCTATTTAATCATAGGCAAATTCAGTTTGGAGGAAACTTCAGAGGGTCCCTAGTCCAGCCTGAGGAATCTGGTCTAAATTCAGTGTTGAATTTGTGTTGAGCAATAGGAGTTTGAACCAGAGACTTCTGAAGGTGTCTTCCAGCCTGAGGGACTCTGTGATTCTGTCAGTATTATAGAACTGTTGCTGAGGAAGGCTGCAGTAAAAACAATTATGGGTAACATGAACAATGTTTCATAGAGTTATTAATTTTAGAGCCAGAAGCAATCATATAGTGTATTTACAGTAATTTCTTGTGGAATACATGCCAGTGTGCTTCATATGGTTGGGATTCCTTAGAGTCCAAAGTGATTTATACTTGGTTGTTCTGGTTTTGCTGAGACAGAATTCTAAAATCACTTTCCTGTTCAGAGAAACTAGTTTTGAGAGACTGCAGAGTTCATGTCTGTGAGAACAAAAGAGATGAGATGCTCTGGTGTGCAGGTTTCTGTAGTTCGAGGGCAGTTTTGTGCCATGCAGGTGCAGTGGGCCAGGAGGGGCAAAGCCCGGGGCAGTGATCCAAGCTGGCCAACCAAAGTATTCCATACCATAAACGTCACCCTCACTATAAATTGAAAATTTTCAAGGTTTTGGGGGGGACTTCTACCACGGCTGCTTTCCCGAGAGGGTGCCATCTGTCTCAATGGTCATCCCACACCTGAGGCCTCCTCCTCTATTTCCTGAGATTGCCACTGGAGCTTTTGTGCCACTCAGCCCACGGCTGCTGTCTGGAGCCGAGTCTCGTGTTGTGTCTCGTGTTGGCATTGGTGGTAATATTAGTTCATCAGTATTATTCTAGCAAATCTGTTTTCACTTCAACCCACTGGTCTCCTTTCCTTTTCCCAATTCCTCCTCCTGGATCAGGTCAGGTGATAAAGCAACTAGCAACTGATAGAGCAACTGCCTAAACTGTGACATTGGTGAACGCATATCTTTTAGAATGGCATCTAATTGCAAGTCAAACACCTGGCAGATGGCAAAGAATTAATCTCAAATTAATTAAGATTGTCAAAATTTTGGGCTTTGATCCTAATCCTAATGTTTCTGGATTTAGTGTTCATACACTTGTGATTGTTGTACCTTTCTTCATAAATTAAAAATTTGCTATTATAGCTTTTCCTCTTAAATATAATCATATGTTTAATTAATTTGCCAATCTAATTTTTGTTGACTAAATAAAGTTTATTAAGCTTCTGACCACAATTATGGGGAGGAAATAATTTTCTTCCTTTCTGCAGAAGTCTTTGTGTAGTTGAAGACAACTTTCATGTCCGTCCTTCCTTTTTTCCAAAAGAAGTGTTTAAGAAACATGTCATATGAATTCACATGTCTTTCTAAGACCTCTTGCTGCTCTAGTTTTTCTGTAGTCCAGTTTTTGGAGTATCTTCTAAGCATGCACACCCGGTCAAACCTCCAAGGACTTCAACAAACAAAATTTATATTCCAGATGGTGGCTTCTGTAACACCCAAGTTTTGCTTAACTTTATGGAAGTGTAAAACTCCTAGGGACCCTTCACTCCACCCTGAGTTAGGTCCAAGTCTCCTAAACCTTTTCTGACATTCATTGGTCTAGCCTCATCTCAAAAAAATCCCCAAGTCCCAAAACACACCACCACCACAAAAAAAAATTTTAAAAATAAATAAAAAATAAAAATCTATGTTGCCTCTTTGCTACTAAAGTTTCTGTCAACTTCCTAGGAAATCTAATCCAATTCATACTGTTCTAAAGATATTCTTCATGTCTAATCTAAAGCCCCAGCTGCTGTAATTTTTTATAGCATTTCTTTTAGTATACCCTCCTGCAACAGGGAACAGAAAATCCCTTCCTCTTTGCTGTTAACTTTTGCACATTTGAAGATTGGTATCTCAGCTTCCTGCAGTCCAGAAAACAGTCCCCGACCTTTGACACCTATGAACTCTGAGAGTCTACTGGAATATCTCCTTTCTTCTGAATTACTTTCCTGAAAATTGTCCAACTAGTTAAAAATCTCTATTATCACCACTTCTACTAATTGGTCAAAAAAGTATCTCGCCAAACTGTATGATCCACCATCATGACTATTTTCAAGAAAAGAATAGTAAGTTTTATTCAACTCTTTAGGCAGTTTTGCCCACTACTAACAACTTTTCACTCTCCTTAATAATAATAAAGATTCACTTTTATTAATAATCTTTTTTGGTTTGGTATGTACAGTATTAAGGAGGCTTACACAGCAAGCAGCAAGCTTTTCCTGGACATTCGATTTACTTCTGTTAGTAAATGCCTTGCAATATTAAAAAGTTGAAAAGCATCTGTCTTAGCTGTTAAACATTCTGTAGATATAAACCAAATATAGTTTCCCCAAATCTGCAATGAAGATGCAATTTCTTGTACGAACATGGTCTCGATTCTAGCAGACAAACACAAATTAAAATTCAGCTACTGGAAGCTGTAGCTGTGTAAATCTAGCTATACTGAAAACACACAATTAAAAACATCTGTTACAGTATGTAACCATTGGAAAAAACACATCAAAACTTGTGTTTGCTTTCTCAGTTCCCTCAGGCTTAGCTCAGACTGAATAAAATCCTAAAATATTTGTTCTCACTTGTGCAGAACATGGTGACTGAAAAGAAGAATCAGTGTGAAATTTTCTAACCACAGGTATGTAGGTTTACAATGTCCCACATACAGCTCTTGACTCTACAGAAATTATTATTCTAATTTTTGAGTGTTTTCTCTTAAACACATGCACTGCTGGTTAACTTCTCTGCTAAGAAATACACATTACTGATACCCACTGTCCTGTTGCCCTCAGTGGCCTTTGATGAATATTAATATTGACAGGCACTCCTATGTGACTATGGTTGCCTTTTATATCTATATTAGTTAAATTTTCATCATTTCTCAGGCATCAAACTGTCCTGATGCCACTGCTGAAATGTTGAGCCTGACTCAGAATTTAATCCTGGTACAAAGAGCTAAGACCAGAGCACCAGCATAAAAGCACATGTTCACACTCTAGTTCTAGGCATTTCCTGGCAGTCTGACTGGAGGATTCAGGACAGACATTCATGTAACTCAGAAATGGCTGTGACATACCACCTCTCTGTTGAGAAATGGGCAACTGATCTCTGCTCTCTGATAACCACATCACAACTTTCTCCAAACAGTTTATTAAGGAATGTGCTATCTGAGTGCCAGCTAACTACTGAATATTGTGTTTCACAGCCTGAAGCCTCTTGGCTCTGTGTTATGTAGAAAGGCTCTCCTAATTGCCTGTTGATGAGGTTTCAGGCAATACCAGTATTTTGGGAAGACCATTTCCCAGTGATTACTGAAGGCAGGTAATTGTTAGCCGTGACTTGTTATGCCCGAGGAGGTGTGTCCTAGACTGAAGGACACGGCGTGCTAGCTAGCTAGTTTTTCATGAAACAGACCTACTTCAGACACCTAACAAACTGGGTCTTGTGATGTTCGTGGGGGACCATCTGCTCTGAGAAATTAGAGTTTTAGAAAGTGGGATAGCTGATACTGCAAGGGCGTTTATGGATTTGTAACTGAAGCTGGATACAAAAAAAAAAGAATAGATGTCCACAAGGAAATTCACTACTGGAAGGTAAAACGCTAAAGGAAAGCAGATACCCTTAGGATTAGGCAGCAGTCTAGTAGCAATTCTGAAAATTAAATTATTAAATATAAAACCCTTTTTATAATCTAGACTTTCAGTGCTTTTTAATAGTCATGAAGTGTTTGTTCACTTTTTCATTGTAATTATAATGCCCAGTATTTTTGAGTGATTTATAGAATTTAGATACTTCATAAAATATTCTTCAGGAGCTCAAGGTACAACTGCAAAAAGTTGACAAAGAAAAATGTTCTCAATATATATTTTCTAATGTTCTTATAATACTATATTTTTTAGGTCTACTGGGCATGGTTGCTCACATGATGTACACAACTGTATTTCAAATGACTGTAAATCTCGGTCCTGAAGACTGGAGACCTCACACATGGGATTATGGCTGGTCCTATCGGTACCTATTAGTTTATAATTACATTTCAGTCACTTCACCCTATGTTCAAGGAATGTATACCTAATTTATAAGGAATAAGTCTACCTTATTTCACTCCTGGGGATGCAGCAGAGTAACCAGTTGTTTTTCTTCAGTTGTCTTAGATCATTGCATAGAAATCATAAACGTGTGAGTTTTGCATTTGCCAAATGTGTTCCTTTGTTACTTCCCCCTTCCCGTGGGAGTGGAAACAGAAAAAATACAGAAAACTGATACTGAGGAACCTGTTCCCTCCTTTCCATCCCACTGGGAGAAGAAGAAAAACACCCAAGTCACTGTCACTATTGTTGTTATTGACACAACTCTTGATGCCACTATCACCACCATCCACGTTCATCACTGATGTCATCACTACTGCCACTACAGTCAGCCTTCTCCTGAGCACCTGGACTAATGACTTTCACCAGGTGGCACACACTCAGGAACTGAAGATTTCATGGCTGCCCTCTAACAATTCAGTGCAGCCTGGGCCACTGAATGTCCAAAGAAATCCACCTACCAATACAAGAACTTCCAAGCTATCGATACCTGCATAAAGGAAGACATTGAGAAGGATGGTCTGTGGTGTCTTTTTTCTAATCAATTTTATGCTCCATTTTTCTATCAAGATTAGCTTTCTTTTTTCTTTTTCTCAGCCTAAATGGCAGCTACATCACCCTGTTTGAGAGTAAGCTAAAAATAAACATACAGTTGCTTCACTCCCTCCTCTCAGCTGTCTTCCTTGGTTTCTTTCCTCTTATCTCCTTGTATACATAATGTTGTCTCTCTTCTGATAACCTACATTTGTACTTCCCTTCCTGTTGTACGAACCTTCATCTTCAGCCTTGCCTAGCTGCTCTTCCAATGACTGCATGTGAGAATCTAATCTGATGCCAAGAGAAGAAAGATGCTAGAGCTATTTTGTTTTTACAAGAAGAAAGAGAACAGATACCAACAAAACAGGCGTTAATGATCATAAGTCACACTCCCTTTCTAATTACCTGAGCACCCACTTGTGTCCAACAATGTCACCAAGACCATGAGGGGAGCATGAGCAGGCAGAGGCACAAAGACTTCGCTATTTTTCCAATAGGAAGTACAGTCATCTCCTTAACAGCCAAAGAATTGGGCCCATGGCAGCAGCTTTTCGTCCCAATCACCAGACCTAGTAGAACAGCTATTCCTGCAAGAACTACTGAGCCTTTTGTCATGGATCTTCTACCTGACACAGTTCCCCCTCTGTTCTCACACCCAGCTGCTGTGTCAAGGGTTCTTCTTCCACCTGGCCCAGGAAGCATGAAGACATTTCTTCTTCCTTTACAGTTAGGGAATTGCTAGTGATGGGTAGACTCAAGCTATGTATCCCTGAATGGCTCTTCAATAAATTCCTCCATACTTCTCTTTCCTTCAGCAGCTTTCCTGGAGGTTGAAAGCTGTTTCTATTATTGGTGAATCTCTCACTCTCCTAGTGTTTCTCAGATCAAGGCGTCCTCAAAATCAAGAGATTTTTTTCTCTCTAAAGACCTGCCCTGTACTAAATTTCCACAACACACTTCAGATGGAGTACTCCGTACAGTAAAATGAAAACCCATAATCCAGCTGAGCTTCTATCAGCATTTTTCCTATGCAGATGGAGGATTAGTTGCTTTCGTTTGCTTCGTTGTTGAGTTAACCTGTTTGATTTGCCCTTCGGCAATTTCTTTCTGGGCAAAATTCAAATTGAACACTCTCCTTGAAGCTGAATTTCCACTGCAGCCAAACTGGCCTTTATTCTCTGACTCTCTCAGTGAAAAGAATTTACTCACTTCCTTTCTAAGTGCCCTCTAGTCATATGGGGGACTTTTCCCAGTTGTTTATGGAAAAGCAAAATTTCTGGCAAAAACTTTGAAGAATCACACTGATATCCTTCTTCTGTTGTCAAAGGAAACCATTTATTTCTATCCTTAGTCTTTTTCTGTATTGGTCTACAAAAGAATTCACTCATAAGAGATTAATTTCTTTCAGTCTTTGCTAAGAGACCTTTATAGAAGCTTCCTTGATGTCAGTTTCTTACTTTTATGTCATTGAGTCCTTCAAAGGGCTTCAGCAGCTGGATTAGGAAAAGCACTTTCACCAAAAGCTGTTCTACATAGCAGTTCTACCAATTTGTCTACTAATTCTACAGTGCTCAGTTATTAAAACAGAAATGCCTACAACATGAGTCAGAGCTATTGCAGACCTGCCACTTTTACCTCATTCCAGAGGCTGAATGTTCAATTCTTCTCTGCCATGGTTGGCTTAATCCACAGGTTACATACCACCATAGGTAGGCCTGCTGCCCCATTCTTGCTCCATACACATGGGGAGGTAAATCTGTCTGCTTGTGGTGATTTTCCCCTAATCTTGCAATCTCTGTTAGAAAAGCTCTTCTGTTTGAGAGTTAGTCAAGGTGTGGTTTGACTGACTTTAGAAGCAAAGATAGCTTAAGCTGCTCCCCTTCCTCCTGCCTCTAGGAGCCCTTCACACCTACATGCCATACTCCAGCACCCTCAAATTCTGTCAACACATCTGGTTGTCTGATCACTTGGATATAAATCCTGGCTAAAAATAACGCTCAAACAAAACAAAAAAGAACAATCTGAATAACATTGTTTAACTACAGCAAGCATGTGGGAACAAACAATTCCCACATTAAACTGATTTCTCGATCAAAGCACACATTTCATTAGATAATCATGACCTTGCCATGTTAAGAAAGGATCTGATGAGCAAGTTCCTCCACTGTGAACTCCAATTAATTCCACTGTGGCCATATTTTTAAGTTACTTTTACACCTCCAACATGCATTGCCCACTCAGTAGGAAGTTTCAAACATTTTTAGCAAATCATACCTAAACATAATTTTCTATGTCTATCTTCTTATGGTATTACTTTTTACATTTCAGGGTTGATGTCCTTTCCTCTCTGTTTAGTCATGACCTGTATTTTCTCAGGAATGCCTCTCAGAGCTCTGGGCCTGCTTTAGTCAGCTTTCAACTGTACCTTCTCTTTTTAACCCTTTTGTATAACTGGCATGCATTTTTCTTAGTGTCACCTGTGAGATTTTCAGTCTTAACAACTGCACTTTTTCTCTTTTTATACATCCTCATTTTTTTTATAGTTCCTTTTTCTGATATTAAGCTCTAAGTAGAGTAAACAGCAAAATTGATGGTAGGGCTTCATTAAACAGGAATGTTGAATGTGACAACTATGACCAATATGTAGGGGTCAACCATGTTAGTCAGGTAAGTGAGATATGTGGATGGCCATTAATGAAGAATCTTTCTTCCTCCCTCACCCTGCTCCTCATAATATACAGCAATACAATCACATGTATGCAGTATTTTAAAAAATAAAATTGAAGGACTTGGATATTAAAATGTTCTATTAATTTCTGATAAACCTTTTTGTTTATAGCCTTGCATGGGCTTCCTTTGCTTGCTGTATGGTTGCTGCTGTCACCACTATTAACAAATACACAAAAACTGTTTTGGAATTCAAGCACAAAAGAGAAACACTGGAAAGGAGTTTAAAGATTAACTACAAGTTTCCTGATCATACAGCTCCAGAGAAAGCTTGCAATGTGTATGCGAACTCTTTTCACAACAGTACAGAGGACCCTGCACATCCAGTAAAAGGTTTGTATCACCTGGCCACTATTTCAGTTCTGTAAATTTGAACTGTATCTCAAGGCATCCTGTAAAACATAATACTAGATCAGAACGCAACAGTGTTAATTAATAAAAATGTATATTTGTGTAGCATTATTTGATGTTCTTAATAAAGAAATTACATTTGCATGGATGTTTCAAGGAAATCTTAGTATTGGAAAAGTAAATTCAGGTGTCTCTGTTCAGAAAAAGACAGTGACACAGGTCCTCCACTGCTCTGATTTTTAAACAGTCTCTAATGGTAATACAAAGTATGTGAATTTGTTAGAATTTCAGAGAATTATGGCTTTCCATGCTAATTCATTATTGGAAAAACTGTAAAAAATCCCATCCCAAATCCAAACCTCACAAAGAACAGGCCAGTAAATAGGACAGCACATGTGTAGTTCATAATTTGAATAATTTGTTTGTTATTAAAGGTACAATTTGTCCAGGAAAATCTGTGTATTATAGCTTATGATTCAAGAGTTTCACCATATGCATAGTCATAGGATTTGCTGTGAAAGAAAGGCCAGCAGAGGGAAGAGGCTTTCAGTGTAAATACTACTCATGTAAAACAGCTAGGAAGGCAAATAAAAGCCTGGAAGATACATGGTTGCAGACAGCACACAACTCATCCATGAAATTCTCTAGGTATAATTATGAGAACAGTTTCAGAAAGAATAAAAATTTAATTTGTGGTTATTATTATTAATCTACAATCATATTGGGAAAGAAGAGTCAATTACGATCCTCATAGATCAGGAGTATGCAGCTGCTCCACTCTGAGGATCAAAGTGGAGCTTCCCCACGGAACTGAGCCACATGTTCCTACTCTGTTGGACACTAGTTTTTCTTCATTGTTGTATGCATTCTCCTTCTAATGAGCCTGCTAGGAAACACACATGTGAATCCTGGCTGACAGAGGCTTTACACAGTACAAGGTGCAAGGTGACAAGAAAGAATGAGACCTCTGGAAACAGGGTAAAGAAATCTCACCTCAAGCGTATGTATGCAAATGTAAAGAGCCTGGGAAACAGATGGGAGGAACTAGATCTCCACACACAGTTGAAGACCTGCAATATCATTGAAATTAGAGATGTGGTTGTATAAATGGGCTGTTTTGGTTGTTGACATGGTGGAGAAGGACTTGAGGTTCTTGTTGAACTGAGACCACAGCAATCTGTGAAAGTGCCTGACAGAAAGAAAGTCAACAGCATCTTGGGCTGTATCAACAGGAACATACCCAGTAGATCCAGGGAAGCGATTATTCCTCACCACCTAACATTCATTAGATGACATAGTGTCCTGTTTTGGGCTCGACAACACAGGAAACAAAGGAACAAAGTGGATTAAGTTTAGCAGATGGCAACCAAGATAGTGAGGGGGCTGGAGTACATGTAATACAAGAAGAGGCTGAGGTTTTTCTGCCTGCAGAGGAGAGTTCAGAGGGACCTGAAGCCCTCCAATGTCTACAGTGTCTAGCAGTCTTCCAGTTTCTACAAGAATGTTACCTAATTATATGGAGACAGGCCTTTAACACTGGTGCATGGTAGGAAAATGAGAGACACTGGGTATAGGTTCAGATAAGAGAGACCTGGACTGGGTATAAGGAGAAACTTTCCCATTGTGAAGAATGTCAAGCTGCCCAGAAGAGGCTGAGCAGTCTTCCTACTTGGAGGTTTTGAAGGCCTGACTAGGTCAAACACTGAGCAACCTGGTCTTATCTCATAGCCAAAGACACCCTGATGTACCTTCTCACCTGAGTTATCCTACAATCCTTCCCCTGCTGCCTCCCAAAAATGGAATCTAGTATTTGAAAATATTTGGAACCTCTTTTTTCAGAAGTCAATTTTTCTGTTCTCTTTAGTACTGATTGCTTCTCTCTGAATACTTCAAATATTAAATGAACCTTTATTTTCACGGTTCAAGTTTTGCCCCTCTACCCAATAGTCTATATTTTCCTATTGGGTCCTGTCCCATAATATCATCTGATATGAGACATTAACTCTGGGTAGTCCATATCTAGCATAGTTGTCTAAAATGAGACAAGAGTCTTCTCACTTCTAAGACTTTATAGTCTTAACATTCTTTTAAATTCTGCCTTAGTTAAAGGGCCCTTGTGTTCAGCAATGTTATTTTTTTTGGCCAACACCAAGAAATAGTTGATTACCACAAAAGAAATGTAAATTTAAAACAGTTCAACTGAAGCTCATATTAAAAGAAAAGTATGTGACCTTTAGGCATATGAGAAGATTAAAAAAAATTAAAGGAACTGTAATTTAATACCTTTATCCTATGACTTCTACAAGTAAATTTACAGGCCTAGTTTTGTCTTTATTTATAAAAGTTAGTATTATTAAGGAATCTACATAGATTAAAATACGGCTGAGTGAGGCTCACAGAAAATATATCTTAATGGATGAATCTCATAATGCTTCTTTTTATTATCATAGTGTTTTTTATATGCAACATATATGCATAGGTATATAGGCAGTGAGGCAGAGATGGAAAAATGAAATAGAAAACTTCAGATTAAATAATAGATTTCCCCAGAGAGAAAAACATTTCAGAAATAGCAGTGGAGAAACTTTTAAAACCTTTAAAAGGTCACCTAATCCTTCTTTTCCTCTAAGCAGGATAAATTAAAGCTAAATTGATTTTTTACAAATGTTTCATTTATCTCTCCTTTAAAGCTTACAAAGACAGGCATGCTAAACTTCCTCTGGCAATTTATCCTTCATGCTTAAGTATTCTTAGGGAAAATTATTTCCCTGTAAATCTTTGAAGTAATTTTAGCACATTGTCCTACTAAAGCAAAAATGGAGAAGAGTGTTTAGTTCTATCCTCTTGGCATTATGTTTTAAGTATTTGAAAACTGTTTAGGTATAACTTTCTTCTGCTTTCTAGATTTAAATACATCTGTTCTTTAAAAATTTCTTGATAGCCGCAGTTGCTATTTCACCTTTGTCACTCTCACAGCTTATAACTGGTTTCTTGACCTGTTCCACCTTTTTAAAGTGAAATATTAAAAAACAGTGAAGAATTTCTGCTGATATCTAGAAAGTGCAAAGTGCAGCAGAAGGATTATTCAGCTTATTTTAACATGCAATCCACTTGTTTTTACAACAAAGCTAGACAATAATGATCCATGTTTAGCTGTGATATTCTATGAGTCTACAAGGCCAAATGCAAGGTCCTGCACCTTGGTCAGGGCAATCCCAATCACAAATACAGGTGAAGAATGGATTGAGAACAGCCCCGAGGAGAAGGCCTTGGGCGTGTTGGTTGATAAGAAGCTCAACATGAGTCAGCAGTGAGTGCTTGCAACCTGGAAAGCCACCAGGATCCTGGGCTGCATCAAAAGTAGAGGGAGCAGGAGGGTGAGGGTGGGGATTCTCCCTCTCTCCTCTGCTCTGGGAAGACCCTCCTGCAGTGCTGGGTCTGGTTCTGGAGTCCCCAGCATAAGAAGGACATGGAGCAGTTGGAGTGCATCCAGAGGAGGCCACAAAGATGATCAGAGACCTGAAGCAGCTCTCCTATGAAGAGAGGCTGAGAGAGTTGTGGTTGTTCAGACTGGAGAAGAGAAGGCTCTGGGAAGACCTTAGAGCACCTTCCAGTAGCTGAAGGTGCTCCAGAAAAGCTGGAGAGGGACTTGTGACAAGGGCAGGGAGTGATAGGACGAGGGGGAATGTTTTCATACTGAAAGAGGGGAGATTTAGGTTGGATTTTATGAAGAAATTCTTTGCTGTGAGAGTGGTGAGACACTGACCCAGGGTGCCCAGAAAAGCTGTGGCTGCCTCTCCCTGGCAGTGTTGAAGGCCAGGTTGGATGGGGCTTGGAGCAACCTGGTCTGGTGGGAGGTGTCCCTGCCCATGGCAGGGGTTGGAACTAGATGATCTTTAAGGTCCCTTTCAACCCAAACCATGCTGTGCTTTACCCCTTCTTCTTCCTTCAGTGGTTTGTGACTCCACACTAAATTAAAACCACAGCAAAAGTCAATGTGCTTGAGGGAGTAGAGTCCTGGTGAAGAGCAAGAATATTTTGGACAAAGTAGATGTTTGACTTCATGGTTAAGGTATAGTCAATCAAACAAGAGTAAAACCCCAGTGCTGCAACAGAATATAGTTAGAGCAGATACTGCAGGAACTGGCTACTTCTCACTAGTTGTGAACTGCTTCCCTAAGTGAGGTAGAGGCATGCATGTTTCTTGAAGACAGAGCAACTGAATTAGAGATATAAGAAAAGGTCCCTGCATGATGACAAGCATGTATTTCCTTGCACTGAGAATTCCTTTTATGTTTGGTGATTCTTATTGAGAGAAAGAGTACAGGTGTTGTTGAAAGTTACATGAGCAATGGGACTTGTTGTAGCAGCAAGTGCAGTTTGGTTGCAGTTTTTTTGAGTGAGTATTTCCTTTGTAGGTATTCTGAAAAAAATGCATTTTGACAGTGTCTGCAAAAAATCAGGTAGTCATGATCTCTGTGAGTACTGATGATGGGGAGGGTTTGGGAGATATAATTTAAGCTCTTAGATATAAAACTGAAGATCAGGATAGCCTTGCATTAGCTTTATTTGTATTCTGATTTACCTCATAAGATGACACAAAAATAGTGTACATCCTCAGCATGAACTGGGAAAACATGATAGGGAAGAGAAGTCTCAAATGACTAGGAGTGAGAGAACTTTGGGAAAATATGGAACTTATACAATCAACATGAATAATGGCCATGCTCATATTGAACATCATGATTAACTACCACACATGGCAGAGTAAACAAGGGAACTCAATGCTCTGTAGCACTCAGAAAAATATCTCAAAACCAGGAACTGGCATGATATGCAAAAGAAGAAAAGTGAAAAATCCAGGAAGCATCTGTATGCCTGCCTGTGAATCCAGATTGTTCATCTATGTTCAATACAGCATGCAACAGCAGCCTGTCCATTTAACAAAATAAAATACAATAATTTTTAAAAAATAAATAAAATAAAATAAACCAAGAAAAAGTATAAAGGATGAGAAGAGAGTAAATAGATACCAGGACTCCCCAGCTTTGAAAACAGGTAACTGCATAACTGGGAATGAATGAATATACCATTATTTTTTGTCCCTCACAGTAAAAGAAGTAGGAGATACCAAAGAATATTATTTGACACCAGATGTATTGGGTTGACCCTGGCTGGATGCCAGGTGCCCACCAACACCTCTCTATCACTCCCGTCCTCAGCTGCACAGGGGAGAAAAAATATGAAAAAAGGCTTACTGGAGTAAGGACAGGGAGAGATGATTCTATTACCGTCATGGGCAAAACAGACGGGACTTGGGGAAATAAGTTCAATTTGTTACCAATCAAATCAGAGTAGGATAATGAGAAAAAACCCGGATCTTAAAAACACATTCCCCCCCTCTTCTTCCTGAGCTTCACTTCACTCCTGATTTTCTCTAACTCCTCCCTCTCAGTGGCACAGGAGATGGGGAATGGCTGTTGAAGTCATTTTATCACACATTGTCTCTGTCGCTCCTTCCTCCTCAGGGCAAAGGACTCCTCACACTCTTTCCCTGCTCCAGAGTGGGGTCCCTTCCACAGGAGACTCCATGACTTCTCCAATCTGAGTCCTTCCCATGAGCCCACCTTCCCAAACTGCTCCAGCGTGGGTCTCTTCTGTGGGGTCATAAGTCCTGCCAGCAAACCGCCTCCAACTTGGGTTCCTCTCTCCATGGGTCCATGGGTCCTGCCAGGAGCCTACTCCAAGTAGGCTTTCCATGGGTCACAGCACCCTTTGGGCAACCACCTGCTCCTTCATAGGCTACAGGTAGATCTCTGCTCCACTATTAACCTCCATGGGCTACTGGGGGACAGTTTGCCTTACCATGGTCTTCACCACAGGCTGCAGGAGGATTTCTGCTCCAGCACCTGAAGCACCTTCTCATCATCCTTCTTTACTGACCTTGGTGTCTGCAGAGCAGTTTCATTCATGTATTTTCACTCCTCTCTCCAGTTGCAATTGTGCGGGTTTTCTCCCCACTTCTTAAATATGTTATCACAGAAGGGTTACCACTGTCATGAATGAGCTTGGCCTTGGTCAGTTTTGGAGCTGGCTGGCATTGGCTCTATTGGACATAGGAAAAACTTCTAGCAGCTTCTTGCAGAAGCCACGTCTGTAGTCCCCACCACCACAAAAACCTGGCTACATAAACCCAATGCACCAGGTTTAAAGTAAAATTAAGGAAGTCTTTTCTTATATATTAGCTCCTTTGCTCAGGGATGGAATGTTTCAAATAGGAATTTGAAAAAAAAATGTGTGAAACCTTGATAGTTTAACAAGATGCAGAGACAGATTTTGTTTCAAACTGGGTAGCAGTCCCAGCAGAACCCGGGATAGTATAATACAGGGAGTCTCTCCCTATTTTTGTCCCATTCTTATAATCTATCTTTTAAGCATGTATTCCAGGGTCCTGTTGAGGATGAGATATCAAACTAGATCAGCCTATATTTGGGCTCACTATCTGCATATCCTTCAAGTACTTCCAAAAAGCACATCTGAGGAACACTGATCCAGGCTCTAACCCCATTTTCCACTGACTTTTAATCCTCTGTCTCCCACATCTCCCTATTTCACAATCCCTTTGTTACTGGAAGTTCCCATCAGTCCTAGCACTGACACAATATTTTGATAAATTGCTGCAGGTCCCCAAACTTTGATCTACTTCTTTAGATTGGGAAAAACTCTTCTAACAGTGATAGAGTTCCTAGTAGAGTTTTACCCATAGTGTTGTAATGCAAAAAATGACATCTTGTCATATTCACTAAATCCAGAAGAGTAGAAGTTCCACAGACAAATGTGTGTCAATGGTAGTGAATCACTGAGACATTGGCTGGTTCATGTTTAATAAATCTTTCTGCTTTATTCTACCCACAATGAGAAGCAGAATCATTGACATTTGAAACATAAGCTTTTTGTCAGGTCAACAGCAGAGAAAAGAACCAAACAAAATTAATTTTCTGCCTCTGTCTTCAGCTTTTCTCTAATCCCTGAGGAAACAATGGCAAAAAACAGCTCAGGGAAGAAGGTGCGAATGTAAACTGCTGCTCTGGGAATAGGGTTGGCCAAAAGTACCTCCTGCTTCTTACTGCACACTGTGCGCAAGACTTCCTCTGCCACCTCCACTGGGTGCACACCATATGCCACCTTTCTGAAAAAGACTGTGAATCAAACAGAGAGGGGTGAGAGCTACAGACAGACAGACAGACAGATCTGAGGTGGTGAAAAGTTACATAGTTCATCAGTCAAATTAGTTAAATTCCTACACTCCTTCCCTTCCCCTCATCAGTATGTCCCTAAGATATTTTTGCTATTTTGAAGTAAATTCCTCACAATCCTGAAGTGAAGGAACAACTTGAGTGCAGTGGAATTCTCCCTTGGGAATTTTCATGCTCTGCTCTACCTCTATTCCTCATGCCGTGGTGTATTTATTTTCTCACATGATGTTGTCTCTTTCTATGTTCTTTCTCTTTTCACCAGGCTTATCTTATGTCCAGTCTCTCTTTTCTTTTTCTCCTATAACCTGTTCATTCTTTCATCATTCCCATTCTTTTCCCTATGCTCCTTTCTTCTCCCTGGGAAAAGTCTCCATACTGCTATATGGGCATCACCTACCATCTCTTTTGATGCATAAAACCTTACATTTCCAAATAGATGCCTCCCAGTTGCCAGGTGCTTGTTGACGATGGTAGGAACAGATGAAGGTTGGATTCACAGTGCTGACAGAAATATCAAATTCTTCCATTTCAGCTCTAAGACAATCAAAAAAGCCTACAGCCGCATGTTTAGAAGCAGCATCTGAAAGAATGAAAGAAGTCTCACAGCCTCACATATGTTTGTTTGGACATGTGAATGCATGGATATAGATGAAAGATGAATGTTTGCAAAATTGAGCATGAAAAGATTAGTCAAAAGACAAAAGAACAGTGAATTATTTCACACAGTGAAATTATCATATGAAATATTTAAAACAAACAAAAGAAAATTATTTGTACAGGACATTTATGCATGAGGTATGAAGTCAGTTGCCCTATACATGTCAAAGAGTATGTGTCTGGATTTCCCAATTAGAAATATTAAGTCCAGGGTTAAGGAATAATACTTCTATTATCTCTACAGTTAAAAAATGTCTTTTGTGGATGGACAACTGTCCCTGAGATGAGTCTCCACACCATCTGGTGCTGCAGTTTGTGACACATCAACAATATGGAGTGAAACACATACTAGTTTGCAAACTAATCAGGCCTTTGCCCTGCAGCAGCAATTCAATATGCTTTTAATATTAATTTTAAAGTAACTGAATGTTAAGATTTTTTTAACTGATCTTAGTGCCTTGCACTCATCCACCTTGTGTTTGACTCAGTGTGCAGTGAAAATAAACCTGTGCTTAATATAACCAAAAAAATGAGAGGTGCTTCAGGAATGGAAAGAAGCTTTTCCTCTCATTTTGAAATTCCTTCTTATATTACCACAGAATGGTTTGGGTTGGAAGAGACCTTATAAATCATGTAGTTCCAAACACTCTGCCATAGACAGGGACCCCTCTTCTGATAGCTTCATGCAACAAAGATATTGGTAGAGGCATTGCAAAATCTATCTCTGTTTTTTCTGCTACTCATGATTTTATACACATACAATATATTTTGACACAATCGCCTGTTTAATTGATGGAAACCATTCCAGATGTCCCATCAATGTATTGTTTCTTGTCTGGGCCTTTTTTGTAGTTCTTGTATTTCTTTTGAGATGAGGGACCAGAATTGTACACAATGATCAAGATGTGGGTACTGCACAGATTTATGTAAAGACATAAAGACAGGATTCTTTTTTTTTTTTCTCTACTTCTTTCCTTACAGTTTCTGTCACTGTATTTTGCCTTCATGGAACTATATGTCACAATCCTGAGGTTTCACAGACCTTTTAATTCAGAGTCCATCATTCACTCTGACCTCCTGTCACAGTTTAAAGTGTCTATTTACATCTATCTTATATTTTCTGTCCACTAAATTTGCATTTTATTACTGTAATTAATTTATTAATCTTTCATCATAATTCAGAACAGCTTAGATTAATTATGAGGTTTAGATGAAAGGTCTTCTTGAAAATTGTCTGGAAAGCCAAGCAGAATGCAGTGACTACACCTCCTTTTCAACTCCTGTACCTAGATCCATTAAGTGCATGAGTCTCTCTTTACAAAGCAGTAGATAGTATCTACCATTATGCTATATTTATACACTACTTCATTCTTCATTATGGTTTCTACTAATATGCTAGACCTACAAGTTTGTTGTTTCCTGAATGTCTTCTAAAATCATTAAAAAAACCCGATTGATATCGTCTTGTCCTCAAGCACCTTAGGCAGTAGTTTTACTTCAAATATATTAGTTTAACTATTTCTTCTTGAGCTACATTTATTTGAAATTTTTTCAATCAAATACTGCATTAATAGTTAGTTAATCCGAATAGAATTAGGATGCAAATTAACACTTTTAAGAACTTATTATCAGTGCTATGGAATACTCACAATTTATCCATTAGAATGTACATTTTTGCTATGTATAACTTACAAGCTGCACGAAATGGGATTCCTATTTTTCCTTGGATACTATTAATTAGAACAATCTGGCCAGTTCTTCTTGAGATCATATTGGGAAGAATGGCTGAAAAAAAAAAGACATAAAAAAAAGAGCTACATAAGTAGAAGAACCCAATGTATTTAGGAAAAAAAAAAGGCAGCTGAAGTGTAAATAGCACAACTTTAAAGAAGGCTGTCTCAAAACTGCAATCAAATGTATCACAAAATTCCGTAGCTGGAAATCGAGTGTCTTCTAGATTTCACTTGGATTCTACATGCAGATTTGGGACAGTACAATGTATACATTATTACATGTATAACATGTAATTGTCAGCTTTTCTGTATCCTTGCAATTGTTTTTAAAACAATTGCCTTTGTAACAAAGACAGCAAGCACGTAAATCAAGGAGTCATCATATGGAAATTACAATAAGCAGATATTTGAAAAAATGTTGGTCCTTCAAACATCTGTGTATATATTTCTTGACCAAACTATTTCCAAACCCAGGCATTCTGAATTTGAATCATAATTGTTTTTTTAAATAATTGTTTTGGATTATAGTGAAGAAGGAAAAGGAAAGTGCAAATGAAAGAGTGTGATGCAAATGACTTGGATCTCAAGCAACAACAGTAAAACAGGAAATAGAATTAAAATACCTTTGGTTAATGTTATAGGTCCAAAATAGTTGGCATCCATTATCTTTTTATCAAGTTCCAATGAAATGCTCTGCACTGCTCCTTTCACCTTCATACTTGAATTGTTGATCAGTATATCCACACAGCCATAGCAATTCAGGATTTCCTTAGCTATATCTCGAATACAATTTATGTCTGAGATATCCAGAAGTATGAGTTTTGGTGCGTATGTCTAATAAAGAAAAGATTTATTTCAAGGATACCTGTTATATAAAAATGCATTTATATTTACTTGTCTTGTAAATTAATTTACCTTGATATCTGAAGAAAGTGCTTTCACCATTCTCACAAAATCTTTGATTTGTACTTTTAGAAAACAGGTAGTTCAGCAGCGGGTATTATAGAATCATAAATCATAGTATCATAGAAGAGTTTGGGTTGGAAAAGACCTTTAAAGATCATCTAGTTCATTCCCCCCTACATTAAGCAGGGACATCTTCAATGAGATCAGACTGCTCAGAGCCTTTTCCAACCTCACCTTGAATGTTTCCATGGATGGGGCAACTCTCACTTCTTTGGGCAACCTGAGCCAGGGTTTCATCGCTCTCATTGTAAAAAATTTCTTCCATATATCTAGTCAAAATCTATCCTCTTTTAATTTAAAACCATTACCCCCTGTCCTATCACAACAGTTTGGGATAAAATGTCTGTCGCCATGTCATAGGCCCCCTTTAAGTACTGGAAAGCTGCTCTGAGGTCTCCCTAGAGCCTTCTCTTCTCCAGGCTGAACAACCCCAACTCTCTCAGTCTGTCCTCACAGGAGAGGTGTTCCAGCCCTCTGATCATTTTTGTGGCCCTCCTCTGGACCTGCTCCAACAGGTCCATGTCATTCCTGTGCTGAGGGCTCCAGAGCTGGACACAGTACTCCAGGTGAGGTCCTACCAGAGCAGAGTAGAGGGGCATGTCTACTTCCACGGTAGCTCAGCAGTAATGAGGAAAGGGCACTCTTATCCATCATGTGCTCCCATGCATTTCTAGCTGGGACTTCTCCAAAATGCGGGACCACTCAGTTGCTTTACAGTAATTGTCTTGAATTAGCTCAAGAGAGCAGGATTTCTGACTTATACTTTCAAAATCATGCTCTGAAGACCTTCAAAGGTGTTTCTCTCTCTCTCTCTCTCTCTCTCTTGCCTGTGTTAGGTGTCTTTCCCGGGTGACAAAAATCACCATTAACACTGAATCATACTTCATGTAGCTTGTTTTACTGGACTTCAAAGTCCTTTGTGTACCTGAACAAGGTGTTTACCTCACATTGTGAATTTTCAAAGCAGGGTGAGGAAATACTTACCATACTGGGGTCTGCCACAGTAATTAAAGCATCATACAAGCTTTCTAACTTTTCCCATGTGCTGCCACACAACACAAGCCTTGCTCCTCCTGTATGAAGCACCCGGGAACATTCTAGGAGAGAAATAAGTTCAAAAGAACTAATAACAATTTGATTTTGTTTATTTTGCTTTAAATGGGATGCTGGTTTTGCTGATGATGTTGAATCTATGCTTTAAAATTCATTCATTTTGAAAGAATAAATATATATGAGAAAAAATAAAGCACTAAATGGCAATAATATATATGTGAGTAATAAATTAAAATTTAATGTAATTCTATAATGCACAATTAATGGTACAGCACAATAGTACTGTTCAATCATGGGATTTAATAAAAAATAATTTAAAAAATAACAATATGCCAGCTAATGGAAAAAAAAAAAATTGTTCAAATTATCTGTCTTCCTTAACTCTCTGCACCTACAGACACACTTGAAAAATATAAAAAAATATACACACTTAAGGTCATTACAATATAAACTGCATCTTTTGCCAACCTTCATGTCTACTGTAGTATAAAGAAGAAACCAACAAACCCCAGTAAATAGTAAAACTAGCTCTATATGCAACTCTTGGCAACATGAGGCTTGTACACAACTTTGAGACAGGGCAACACAGAGAAACTTACCACTCACTGGGGCACCAATGAAAGGTCTTTGTTCTACAGACCCTTCCCTTCTTATGTAATCCATCTCAAGACCTTTATCTCCTCAGTATTAGACCTTCCTAGTAGTCAGTATTGGCATCAGGAACTGGCTTGAGCTATCTCATTCCCTGAAGCCTTCCTGAAAAGGCCATTGAGAAGTTTCTGGGTATGCTGGCTGTCACTGTTTTCATCCACATATTCAGGGATATTCTGAGCTAGGGGTTCGCCGCAGTTTAAGCATGATCTTTGGGCATGATTCTTCTCCCTTTCTTATGCAAGTGAACTATGACTGTGCTTTTCTGAAAGTAGGGAGTCACATAACAAGAGGAACTGCAGTCAATGTTATCCATCACCCCAACCATTGCACTGGCTACAAGACTGCAGACAACTCATGTCTTCCTTGATCAGCTCAATACAGATTATGAAATACCAGGCTGGAGGATCTTGACAGCATGTGTCTGGTCTATTTTTTTCTCTAGGTGGTGTTGAGGGAGCATATATTCTTCACTATCCTGTCAGTCTGATCCAAGAAAGGCATTTAAAAACATGGAGCATAGATATCTCATGGGTGTCTTTTAGGAATTAATTGTCAGTTGTAACTCTCTGACACAACTGATGATGTGTCCCAAACCAGAGATTTTGGTTGGGTGCAGCCAGATCATTAGTTAACAGTGGGCTATGTGTGTTGGTAGGATTGGAAATCAAGAGATATTTTTCCTGTCATAGTTTTTTTCCTGATTAGGACTTCCAAAAAGCTCTCAGCCTTGGAGACTTCATATTTGATTCCTAAATCAAATCTGTGTAAGTTACATAGTCAGCATGAGAAGAACAGGAATATGGTCTTACAGTTACACTTATGCCTTTCCAAGACTGTTTGATTTGCCTTAGCTTCTGTGTCTGCCTGTCCTCCAAAAAGCATTTTCTTCAGATTTCTATACCCAGAGGCAGTGGGTACCCAGTTATACTAACAGAATCATTGAATTGTTTTGGTTGGAAGAGACCTTTAGGATCTTTAGTCCAACCATACATGCCCATCCTAGATTTGTCAAATGCTCATATTAGACTCTTAATACATGTAGGGAAGCAATTCTGGACCTACTCTTCTATTTTTGTAAACCTGTGCAGTAATTTTACAAATGTCTTTAATTTTCTTCTCTCAAGCATAAAAATTTTTTTTTATTTAAAGCCCATAAGTTTATTTGTCACAGAATCACAGAATCACAAAATTCTAGGGTTGGAAGGGACCTCGAAAGACCATCTAGTCCAACCCCCCTGCCAGAGCAGGGTCACCTAGAGTCCATCACACAGGAATGCATCCAGGCGAGTTTTGAATGTCTCCAGTGAAGGCGACTCCACAACCTCTTTGGGCAGCCTATACTAGGACAACTACAATAGTATTTTTCCTATAAACATAACAGTTGTGGCAATCTAGAGAATAAAACGTGACTACTATGTGAACAGCAATAAAAGATAAAAAGGGAAAACAATCATATTCTCCTCAAGAACTGTCATGGAGATTTTGTTTTACCACTGAGAAGAAACAGGAAACAGAAACATGAACCATTGCAGACATCTTCAATCATCACAGTTTTCATTTTTCTTTAATAACTTCAATGAATGTCTTTAGCCCAGAAATCCTGGCTTGTGGGAAAAGGAATCTGGCTTTTGTCTAATGGCTCAAATATGCAGCAGTTGACCAGACAGCTGGTACTTTAAAGCTCTGGACAAATGACCATAGCACATGCATGAGTGGAATGCACAGTAAATTCTGCATGATTTGGAATCATTCAAGCCTACAAATTCAATCCTGGGGTAGGGACAGGCAGCAGACCTGCCTGCAAAATGTGTGCTCAAATGGAAGACTTCCTGCAGCAAGTGGCTGAGATGGTGGTGAGTAGGGCTGTGCAACATCAGGGAGGCTGAGAAGAGGCTAGATATCTGGTTACAAGCGCAGTCTTCAGTGGACTCACAGCCCATGCCCAAACAGCCAAAAACTCCCCCTGTGGCACACATGGAAGGGAGGGGGGGCAATAATGCAGAAGAATGGATGGTTGCAACAGCAAGGACCAGCAGGAAGAAGCAGCTTCCCCTGAAGCCTGAGGTGGTTTTGCAGGATCACTTCACTGCTTCAGTCTGCAGACTGAAGAAGAAACACTCATCACATGGCTCACATATACATATTTGTGTCACATATACATATTTGTCTCAGGGATTTCACCAAGAGACTCCCAAGTCTCATACAGTCCACTGACTATTATTTGCTGCTGTTGTTTCATGTGGGCAACAGTGATACAGCCAGGAGCAGTTGCAGGAATATCAAGAAGGATTACAGAGCCCCAGGACCAGTGGTTAAGGACTCTGAAGCACAGGTAGTTTTTTCATCAGTCCTTCTAGTCAAAGAGAAGAGGCTCAGAAGAGCCAGTCAAATCTGACAAGTCAACAAATGGTTATAAGACTCGTGCCACAGGCAAAAGTTTGGCTACTTAGACCTTGGCACTCGCTTTGAGAATCCTGGTCTGCTAGGGGCTGATGAGGTCCATCTGTCAGAGAAGTAGAAGTACCTCTTTGGTCATAGGCTTGCCAAGCTGGTGAAGAGGGCTTTAAACTAGAGATCTCAGGGAAAGGGAACCTCAATCCATCCCACTTGTACCAATTTGATGCAAGTGGCAGCAATAGACACACAGAGGCTGGAGAAGGATCACAGGTCTGCAGAGGAGCACCTGAATTGCAACACAGAGGAATTCCAGCCACTCCAGCCAGTAAGTCAGCTTCATCGGACGCCCAACTTAAATGCTTCATTGCAAATGCATGCGTCACAGGAAATAAACAAGAAAAGTTAGAGATGTGCATGTGCCAGCGGGGCTGTGATCTTATGGGCATCACAGAGATGTGATGGGATGGCTCCCATGAGTGTTGAAATGGAATGTTACAGACTCTGCAGGAAGGACAGGCAGGGGAGATGAGGAGGGGGTGTTGTCCACTGTGTCAGTGAGCAGCTGGAGTTCATGGAACTCCACCTGGGGATGGATAAGGAGCTGACTGAGAGCTTATGGGTTTAAAGGATTGAAGAGAGAGCAGGGGACATTATAGTGGAGGTCAGCAACAGGCCACCCATCAGGAAGACCAAGTGGATGAGGCCCTTTATAGACAGATAGGGGTAGCCTCATGTTCACAAGCCCTGGTCCTCATGGAGGACTTCAATCACCCCAATATCTTTTGGAGGGAGAACACAGCAAGGAATGAGCAATCCAGAAGAGTCCTGGATTGTGTTTATGATAACTTCCTTCTCCAAGTGACAGAGGAGTCAACAAGGACAAATGCTGTGCTGCTCCTTGCTCTCACCAACAAGGAGGGGCTGGTGAGGAACATGAAGATTAAGGGCAGACTTGGCTGCAGTGACCATGAGATGGTGGAGTTCAAGATCCCTAGGACAGTGAGGAGAGTGCACAGCAAGCTCGCTACCCTGGACTTCAGGAGAACAGACTTTGGCCTCTTCAGGGTCCTACTTGGTAGAGTACCATGGGATAAAGCCCTGGAGGGAAAAGGATCCCAAGAGAGCTGGTTAGTATTCAAGGATCACTTCCTCCCAGCTCAGAAGCGCTGCATCCCAACAAAGAGGAAGTCAGGCAAAAACACCAGGAGGTCTGCATAGCTGAACAAGGAGCTCCTGGACAACTTCAAACACAAAAAGGAAGCCTACAGAGGATGGAAGCAGGGACAGGGAGCCTG
>VZRW01008383.1:6402-166308 GCA_013398125.1 Aegotheles bennettii
TTTTTTTTTTTGTCTGCTTTTAATTTGCCTTATCCACAATGTTGTCATCTGGTTGTTTGCTTAACCTCTGCAAAAATGCTTCCAGTTTTCCTTGCCTTGCTTGTCAGACAAGGATGGAGTTGCAGTATTCCCAAATCCACTCCTCCAGACGTGCACATGTATTATGCTGTTATCTACCTACACATATAATCTTAAAAAAAAACCCCAAAAGAAACCACAAAAATCCTTCACTTTAACTAATCCGTGTATGAAACCACCTACAATGAGTCTATGCTTGCTTCAGAAGTTTCATGCTTTAAAAACTTGAGTCTACCTTATGGACCTCTTCACACTTTCATGATCCATCTGTTCATCTAGCACATCATCTTCTCTATTCCTTCACACAGTCTTAGGCTGTTGAAATGCAAGACGCCTTTGCAGATCCTTTAATTGGTAGTAATCTTTATTTTTGCTTCTCTTTATGTATTTCTTTAAAAAAACCAACAGCGACAAAGAGCCCAACCCAAAAAACTCTACCCCAAAATCTTATGGTTTTGTTCTCCTTTTTTTGTTGACATTATTATTATGAGGGATGTTTTAAATTACATGTCATTATAATGTTTTTATGCAACCATTATTTTTCTACTTAACTGTGAAATCTTGTTTGGGTACAGCTTGTGTTTAGAGACAGTTATTTATGGAGCACTGTAGCTGTACATCGTGATGTACAGTCAGTAACATGTTGATCTGGTAAGTCTATAGACTCAAGCTACTACTTTATGCAGTGTACCCTGTTATAAAACAGAAAACCTTGAAGTGAGGAGTGGCTAGTGCTGATGAATTGCTTTGTGGAACAGGTGGGACTTCAGAATTTTATTTTGGCTTGAGGGAATATTGCTTATGCAACTGTTCCATCTGTCCATCCATCTGTCCATTAGCCTGTCTGCCCACCCTGCCAGTAACTTCTCAACCACTTGCTCAATTCCTAGTTGACTTTGGCAGAGGGGCAGTGTTCTCCAGCTCTGTTGCAGATATACCTGTCTTACGGAAACAGGCAGATGGTTAGAGAAGAGACTGGGCAACAAACAGGGGGAACTCCATTCTGTGTCTCTGTGGTCAGCCTGTAGTAATTTCTATCAGCGCATTTGCTGCCTTTTGTCAGGAGAGCGTGCAAAGTAAAGGTAGTATGGAAAGTGAAGCTGAGGTGGTAGATTATTTCGTTGTGCATAATGGGGGGGATATAATGGCGACAATAATTTGGGGATGTTACTCTAGGAGGGAATTAGGGGCGCTCCCATGGGTGGACATGGGACCCAGAGTTATTGTGGGAGACATGTTTCAAGTTGCCCGAAGTAGGTTAGGCAGAAGTGTAACATGTTTTTAAAGAATTTATTGTCTTTAAAGGAATTGAGGGGAGAGCTGCTCAGCTTAAACCTGTCATAAAGAGTAAGGAAAAAAGAGAGAATTGTAGGTGGAATAGAAAACATGTCATCTGATGTACGTGGGTAAGAGGCTGTACATATCCTACAAAGTCAATGACAGAAATAGGAACTTGATGCAGGAAGAAGAGTGGCAGCCAACCAGGAGGAACTTCAAACACAGAACCTCATATATGGAACAGAGGGGGATTATAGAGAAAGGAAGTGCTGTAGCACAGCAAACCAAAATGAAATCACTAAAACATTTCTTGAAAAACTTGGAGGGCTAACATGTTGTGTTCAGTTTAGGATTTCAAGAATTGCAACTTCAACGCAACAAATGGGTTGCTTGACTTTCTTTAACAATGGTACTACACCTATAAATAAGAATATAAAAAATAAAAAAAGATTTCAATGTGAAGGTGACAGTGTGGGATGCCCACAGAAATAGTAACAGAACAGTATTTTCAGAAAGTGAACTTTGACTCTGCTTTTCCTGACCAAATAGCTATTCTTGTCATTTGGAGATCATCAAATCTGTTTCAGTAAATTCTATACATATTGATGTCTTAGTTGCCTGATGCTCTGAGTGAACAGCATATTTGAAAACATTAATATCCTTGCTTCTGTAAGCTAGTTGTCTTTCAATTGCTTGTGCTGACTCAAATTATGTAATGTAACTCACAGAATAAAGTCCATGTATATTTGTAAGTAATGTACTTGAAATTTAAGATTGTTTTATCTATAAATTTGGGTAACGGGAGATGTTTTGTTGTTTGTTTTTTTTCTTGTGGGATAAGTAAAATTTGTTTATACAAATCACCATAAAATATAATGACTAAAATTGTGTTGCAGATACTGTGTATGGATGAGGAAGATAGTTGTATTGAGGCCAAAGTCTGCTTGCCTTTGATCATACAGAGTACTGAACAGCCCTGGGAGGCCAGGAGGCCTATCCTGTATTTTTCCACACCAGTAAAATGGGTGACCTTTTGTTTGACTGTTCCAGTTATATTCACTTAAAATAACATTTGAGCTATTGTTGGCTATCTCACTGAAAATGGAATGACAGATCAAGCTTGTTAGCTTGCTCCTCTTCAGAGAAATTAACAAAGAGGAAACACGCTGTTCTTTTAAGTAATGTGACTGCATAAAACTTCAGCACTAGTGAAAACGAATTGTTTAATTACAGAAAATATGAATAAACAGTTTTACTGTAGTAAGCTTACTTTCCCACTCTAAAATCAATGGCTATATATATTTTAAATACTAGTTCTTACACTCTTTTAATAGCTCGGATTTTAAAGGAGTTTATTAACAATGGTTCTAACTTTCACGTTATGACTATCAACTAATTTTCTGGATTTTTCTTACATTGGTTGCGGTTTAATAAAACTTCTTGCTCACTTCCTGATTGTGATCATTAGTTTTCCTTTTGATTTATTTTTACCTTGTAAAGTTACATCAGAGCTACAGTTACATCAGAGCAGTCCCCACCGAAATGTGCAAGCTGCCGAGCCCCATGCACCTTTGCCATCCAACATCCATACATACCCCCGGATTTGATGGCCGAGCTGTAGTGTAAAATGGGCAAGGGTGATGGTGTAATGCATGAAAATGATGGTGTGTTTTCATACTGGCGAATCTTGAAGGTAGGGGCCGTAGGATGGGACCCCATCCTAATTGGTGTTTGTGGAAGCTGCTGTACAGATAAATGACCGCTTCCAGTTTCTTTCACTTGTTGTGAATATAACTTAGAAACTAGGAACTTAGAAATGAAAACATGGTATCTTTCTTATTCTTGAAACTGTTTTTTCATACGATCCTGAGAATTAGATAGTGGGAGCTAGGTTGCAGTAGTGGAGTGGAAGCAGGGATCAAAATTAGACTATTTTTATTGAGCGTTTTTACAGATTTTTCGTCTGCTGTGGAGCCCTGACATTGGGAGACCTATCTGCTGGGGCTTATGGAAGACTATGTATGTGCCTTATGCTGGGCCATGGGGTTGAAAAGGGTCTGTCACAAGGCTGTGGTGAGAGGTTGCCCTTGTGGATAGGTCTCCCACTAGCCTCGAGCCTCCCTGCTCGCGGGGAAACACTGCCTGGGCAAGCTGTGCTGCCCAAGCATGGCATTATTGAGTGGATAGCGGTCCTCGTGCTGCGCTGCTCATGTCTGAGGGGACGCATCATGCTACAGGTTTAAACTGGGGAGCTGTGAGTTCAGTCTAATGTTCAAGGTGTGAGATTTGACAGCTCCATATGTAGCACAGATATTTGTGTGATGTTAATTTATGGGCACTTTTATAATTTCATGGCTCATTCATATTTCTTGAGATGAAAATCCAGTCCACCTGTGAAGCTGAAATAATTGGATTTTATTTCAGGTGTGATGATAGATGAAGACTAAAATGAACCTCTAGAATAAATTACATTTGTAAGGTGGATGGTGAATTTTCCCTAACTTCTTTATCCTGGTCTGGTAGACTTTACCTTTTTATTGAGGAACTGCGGGATGGGTTAAAAGAAGTTGTAGGCTTTCATATTCATTATGTATGGCAGACTGTGGTGCTGAAGTTCCTCTGCTGAAAACCAGAAATAAATTTGAACGTGATGTGAATTGCTTAATGTCTCCCAATGCCTGGTAGTTATACAGAACAGATTTTCATCATACCACCACAGCAAAAGTGACATTATAGTATGCTTTAACTTTGAGTTTAAAACTAGAAGTAAAATATCAAAAGCTGAGATTGTTTTGAACATGTAATAACACTGGAATGAAAATACTTTTGTTTAGTTGCATTTTGCAGGTAAAAGCACAAGTATATTATTCAGTGTAATGTGTGCTCATATTTAGGTTCTGTAGGGCTAGTGGTAGAACAGTAAATGATCCTGGATGTGGAAGTATATGTAGGCTATAGAATTTCCTGTAATGCTTGCATTAAGATTGACTTTAAGAGTAAAAAAAGGTGCTGTAATGCTCTATAGTTTTATTATAAATAAAACTGTTAAATTATTTGTTACAAACTCAAGATTTTAATTTACAAAAGCCTTATTTCATACTGTACTTTATCTAGCTTGGATAAAAAGTGTCTCTTAGGGATATCTTGTTGCTGTTTCTAGTATTACTGCATGCCACCGATTCTCATATGGACCACATCTATAGTCATTTATGATCCTTTATGTGGGACTGTCAATGATGATGTATTGATATTGGGAAAATACTGGATTTTATTTTTTTTTCAATATAAGGAATGTACCTTTTGTGCCTTTGATGTGGAATATTTAAGAAATAGGGAGAATGATACCATGCTAACAGCTTATTTTCTCCTGATTGTTTTTTTTTAGAAAAATGAAAATGCTTGTATAAAGGCCACTGATAATACTGATTTTTTTTTTTGTGGTCTAAATATGCCTCCAAAGTACATGAACTGAAGAGAAATTAATCCAAAAGAGAGATGGAATACTGCAATATGAGGGGAAGTGTTTTTAAGTCTTCTCATGGAATATGTGCATACCGTATTTTTTTTCTATTAACGTCTTCAGTTTGATAAGTCTTTTCCCATTTTCTCCAATTAAATGAAGACAAGTAGACATTCTGTTTCGAACACTGTTCCTTAACATAACAGAATAAAGTAATGTATGTTTTGCTTGTCAGTTTTATAGTTATAACTCATTAAGATGCTTTATAGTAATTCCACCTGAGGAAAATAATACTGCTATTTAATTAATAGCAAAGAAAAAAATCATTGAAGGAGGAGAAACATAGCTCAAACTAATCTAAAAAAAGATGGAAGCAAGTGTTGAGCAATCTCACTACAGTACATAAGAGAAATGTAATCCTCTTGAAGGAGAAACATAAAACTAAGTTTCCAAATTGATTGTTAAGATATCAGTAGTGGGGTGAGAACACTGTGCCTGTGTTGGTGCTAGCTATATATGGTATAGCTGTGACTGGAATGCTAAAAAAAGTGGAATATAAGTCAAGGTAACAACTGGACTAAATTCCAGCTGACTAACAGTTCTAGTGTGCAGCCATTGACTAACACTTACTTTGGTTCAAATTGCTTAGCTTCTAAAAATACTGTGTACATATCATGCCAGAATTAAAATCTGAACACTATTAAACATAAGTCCTTCTGACCCTTTACTTTCAGAACAGAAGGATTAGGTGGAAATAGGACTTAGTCCTTGGGTAGGGTGAAACAGGTTAGTTAAATTGCCAGATAATTAAGAACTGTTTATGTGCATTTGTTACATGTTGAAAGCTGTATCAGCACTTTTGAGAGCCAGTTTTTGCAAACAAGTAGTCTGAGCTTTTTGTTTAAAATTAGACCAAAATTACAGGACATCAAGTAAGCATAGTATATATGCTTATAAATTGCCCTTATGCCTTCAAGGAATTTGGGTAGTAAAGCATTATGTGCCATTGTATGAGTGTCTATAACCAATTATTTAAAGACATTAAGTAGAGTAAATAATGTATTAAATTTTGAAAGAGTGGAAAAATAGATGTGGTTTTAAAAATCTGTGCTTTATAAGGAGTTGTGCTGAGCATGACCTGAAACAATAGAGTTCCACGAATGGACCTATTTAATTGCCTTGTTTTGCATGTCTTATTTTAAGAGGTTTTCAAAACAAGTTGGAGAGGTACAAATTGGAGCAAAGTCTGAGAAGACAAATCTATAGCATGCTTCTGCCTTTTGGTAGAAAGTGTAAACATCCTGGTCTGTATCTGAACTTGCTATGTGGTTTTCATGTTTTTTGCTTGGCTCTGTTCAGAGTAGTGTCTTTGTTCTTTCCTGCGCCGCTATTCATAGGCTGTCGTTTATACAATTTTAAGGTGGAAAAGTGGTCAGTGTTTTCTTTGACACTTAGTTTTAATGATTCTTCTAGTTAAAGAGTATAATCATCAAGTAGCGCTTTTGCAAAATAATAAGATTTCCCCTCCCTCTAATTATATGGTACTACTATAAGCGATCCCTATATTGTATTTCTTGTGGTCAAGGCACAACAATTGAGTCAGAGCTGGAAGATGCGAACAGCGAAAGTTTTCATCTATGCTGCTTAAGAAACCTGAAGGTGCAGCTTAAGTGGAAGTGAGTTTTGCTGGTGGATGTGCTGAGAAGGCATTTTAGGTAGATTTTGCAGCTTTGTCAATGACATGAGGCAGTGTGTTCTGAGCAGGCCTCAGAGCATCGCTGCTCCTATCTCGGTATATAGAAAGTTGTTTGGAACTTTGTCATTTTTTTCTTTTGAATTGCAAGGATTGCGGAGTGCTTGACTCAACATTTGAGATCATGGAATAGAAACCAAAACAAAAAAAGGCTCCTTAGGTTGTAGACGGCTTTTAAGATAGAATACTGAAGTATGCTGAGCTCCTTTATTCAGTGATAATTGTAATTTCTCCCTAGAACTTCCAGTAATATGTACTTCACTCTTTTGTCCATTTGCATTAAAGAGATGAAAGGTTAGGATGGTGCTTCAGGGGTTTTGCTTGTGATTAACGTATGTTTTGTATTTTTTTGTTCTCTGTTGCAATTTCATGGAATCTTGCAGGCTGACACTTCTTTTTGGGAAATATTGCTCAAATTATTAATGGCTAACTGCTTAGTGATGCACTTTAATGAAGCTTACCATTTTATGATGTGGTTTGCTTGGAACAAATTTGCTTATTTCTAGAACCTTGGCGTGTCTTCCACTGACCTTCTAGAAGCTATGATGAAGATGAGTGGTAGAAATGGCCGTTCTCTTGTGTCATGGTTCTGGTTTAAGGTTGCTGCCATGGAGAGCAGAAGTTGAATAGAGTAAATTCAGGAAGTGAATGAGCATTATTTTATCTATTAACAATTATTTTAGTGTGAGAATGAAGGTGTTACTTGCCACATTTTTCTGGTTTTGTTCCTTATGGTTTTTAATGTGCTTTTCAGTAGCTTAACCATTGACTTCTAGAAGTTATTAAGACTATATGTTGAATTACTGTTGAAGGGAATTTGTGGATGGTAGTCCTTTCTCTAGAGAATAACCAGATCTTGTAGGATCTGTCTGTGTTCTTTTTTGTAAGACTTTGCCCTTGATATCGTAATGTATATTTATTGAATATCAACCACAGAGCTTGGAGTTCTTTTATAACACCTGTATTTGCAGTGTGTGTTTAATAAGTAAATGCAGCAAATGTTGGGTGTTGGATTTCATGGCCCTTCTGTGCTCAAACTCTCTGTGCAGAGATATATTTTTTTTACCTAACTTCTTCTGG
The DNA here is from genome assembly GCA_013398125.1 of Aegotheles bennettii. Taxonomy (NCBI): domain Eukaryota; kingdom Metazoa; phylum Chordata; class Aves; order Caprimulgiformes; family Aegothelidae; genus Aegotheles; species Aegotheles bennettii. The sequence goes on from VZRW01008383.1 coordinate 14,052, forward strand.
TTTGCAAAAGAGAATAACCACCCCAGCACCATAACGAAATAAAGCTGGAGTCCCGAATCCATATAATGTTCAAAATTTTCTGTTTATCTGAAGGTTGGGTTACAATACTCTGATCTTCTGAGAAAATAAAGCATTTCTTTCGTGACTCTGGGTCGTTCAGTAACGTAGTTGCTTAAGAGGGTTTCCTGTGAGAAGCAAGAGGTTATTTTTGGGTTTATTGCGAGCACCTCAGAATCTGAGCTGTCCTTTATATAATTTATTCAAGTGGAGAAAATAAGTCAGTTATTCAGTACAAATTGTGCAATTTTTGGTCATACATTTAACAGTTGTGTTCTTCTAATTAGGACCCCAAAACCCACTATGATCTAGATAGCACTTTTTTGTCTTGAAGAATAAAGGCCTGGTAGTAATTAAGTAATAATTAAATAAACTTTACATTCCTAGCTTTGCTGTTCAGTTGTACTCTTGTGTATCAGAAAATAAAACAAATGAAGTTAGAGTATCTCTTCCTTAGAAAACATGCAGGTAGTATGTATTTGGGTTTAAGCAAATAATTAACAAATGAGGTGGTAGAATGTGAAAGTACCAAGAGGGAAAGCGTTGCTTGTGAGACTGGGGAAGAGAAGGAGCTTTGTTGCTGTAGTACAGCTATAAACACATTTTACAAATACTGTAATTTAGGACCAGCAAGCTAAATTGCTTTTTCACCAGTGGGAAATATATCTTTAGTGAGATCTGCTTTTACACTCTCTTTTACAGACAGATTAATCTCTGTGGTTCTTGAGTTTTCCAGTGTAGATTATTCTGTTTAGTAGGCTTCTACAATTCTGATTTTTTATTTTTTATTTTTTTAGGGCTTCTGCAAATGCTGCAGTAAATTAGGAAGAGGAAGAAAAAAAAGTCTTGGTTGGGAAAAAATCCTTGTGAAATACCAAGCTCAACAGTTCTGTGTTTATTTTGGCAATGAAATTCAAGAACCTCGTGCTTAGATGCCAGTTGTGTGCTGTCTTTTATTCCTGCTGCTTTTTTGACAATTACCTTGAGATATTTACAGTACACAGACACATTTTTAAGAATAAAAAACTAGCCTTACTGTCTTATTTTAACGATATGGCTATGATAGCTTATCCATAGTGGTGACAGTAATAAAATGAAATACTGAACTAGAACTGTTCCCCAAAGTCTTATTTGCTGTCAGATATCCCATATAAGAGTGATGCAATGTGGTGTAATAGTAAATCATATTTTCTGCATAGAAAGTTTACCCCAAATTAACTGGAAAAGCTGATGCTCATTTTGTTGTTTCAGATGCAACAATGCATTGATCAGATACTGTGAAAGAAGGGAACATGTTAAGAATTCATTCACCTCTAGAAGACTGATATGTATACATAAAATTGACACTACTTAATGGTCTCTGCTAGTGGGTATGAGGTGTAGCAAGTTCTGCTTTGCTAGTGATCATCTACACGTGGAAGCATTGGGTTTTTGCTGCACTTCCCTGTGGCTAACATCTTAATACATGGTGGTACTATGAGATTATGATCAGCTGCTTTTAAAAATTTTTAATTCTGATTTTTATCAAGTTGTATTTCGTATCTGCAACTCATACACTTACTTTCTATGACTTGTGAATAAAAATTCACTGTTATTGCCTATAAGGTTTGCTTTACAGCATAAAATCGTGACTGTCTTCAATATTAATACTTTATCAGTGTTTTTCTACAACTGGGTCTGTATAATACTTGTTCAGTCTAAATATTTATGGCAGATACAAGACATAGTAAAGAAAATGTGTGTATTGTTTAGGACCAGCTCTTTCTACAAGGCATAGATTGTTTAATTTGGTGGTGAGTACAGGATTCTGTTGTTAATGTCACGTTTATGTGCTAATCAATGGAAATACATTGAACGAGAACAGAAGATTATTGAGAGTGGTAACTCCATATTGTTCTGTGTCTTTTGTATCGGTTAAGCAAAGAGTTGCTTTTAAACCAGAAAGAATAAAGTATCTCTTCAGATACTTTACAATTGCTTACAATTTCTAAATATAAACCACTGTATTTCTACAAATTGATATTAAAGCAATTTATTATAACTCTTGTGACTGTTGAGATGAACGAATCAAGTGATCTGAACTTCTTGAAGTATTGAAAACACACCCTGTTCAATTTCCATTCTAATTCCAGTTAAACCGATGAAATAAATGGAGAGGCAAAGAAGAACAAGACTGCTGCTGTGCAGTAACTTGATGTTAGTGGTCAAGGTTCCTTACCTAGATGGGATATTACACTTAGTAGCTGTCAGATTGGTATAACAGTAGTGTATTCAGAGGAGAAAGGTTGAAAGATAGTCACTGTTGTTTGGATATTACAAATCTGTGAAAACCAAAGGGACAAAAGAGTTCTTTGAAAGGCATAAACAGATAATGGATGTTCTGTTTCTATTAGTAAACTTAAATGAAAATTTCAGTGTTGAAGTCTGTTGAATTTTGGAACAGTTGAGGGGGAGAAAGGGAATTCTTTTTCACTTGAAAAAGGATTCTACATAAGTCTGCAATAAGTGTGCTGTTTTCCCTTTTTTCACTGCCCTGTTCAGCTCCCTTCTTGGACTGAGTTCTAATTAATCTGTATAGCTGAATTGCTACACTTAAAGGCATTGCCTGATAAAATGAGACAGTCGCTCCCGACCAGATGCAGTCATAGGAACACAGATAAACTGTGACTACAGCTATAGCTTAATAACTTTCGAAATTTCTAGGTTTGTGTGTGCTTTCAGACAGATACCTTTCAGCACTATTTTTAATATTCAGTGAAATCAATCTGAAGAATGGTAGAACTGGAATGTTCTAATTGTTCTGTGCTTATTGTGAGCTATTATAGGTGAAGAATCCTGTAGCCCTTTATTAGTTTCTCTGGGATCCTAACCTTTTCTGTTGGCATTTGGGTGTAACTGATTTTAGTTTTTCAAACCAGCTACATGTTTTATGGCCTTTTAGTAATGAAAGTGACATTCTTAGAAGAAAATATTTGGCTGAATTATTACTCAGTCTTTTTGGATTAATTGTTGTGACTCTTGGTTAGCTGCAACAGTTTGTTTTTCAGCTTGTTCTGTTCCTTAGAGCTATATTCTTTTCACCACAAGGTAAGGCTAATAGGTTGTAGTTCCTGGAGTAACTACTGTAATCAACTGCCTTAGTCTGCTACAAACCAGTTTATAAACCTCCATCCAGTAATTTGTGTGTATGGATAACAACATCAAGTTTGAGCTAACTAGTCTTTACTTGCTAATCCATATTTGGTAAACTATTTTTGTATTAAATTACTCTTCTTGTTACCACAATCTTATGGTCAATATGGCATGAAATTATGCCAGTTTTAGCTTTTGGGCTGTGCTGTTAAACAGGTATTGTTTTGTTAAAGTGCACAAAACAGGGCTGTACTGAAATCTAGATCTGAGGAAGAGATTATCCAACTTGGACAAAAAGATGTTTGGAGGGGGTGTCTGTATGGGGCAGAGGCTTTGGGAAAATATTCAGGGTTGTCTTTACATGCTTGTAGTATTCTTACGCTATGCTCTGTGTTCTCTTTTGGCTGCTGTCAGAAACCAGATGCTGTGCTTAAAGAAGTGTAGCTATTTTAATGTTCTTGGAAGACTGGATCTTAGTAAAGGTCCATTTTTTAGACAGACAACAGTACATTATATAGACTCGTGTCGTCTGTTCCACAAATCTTTGAATTGCCTATGGTCTGCAGGTCTTACTAATGTTAATTATCTACTTCTGGTTTAAAAAAAGATAAACTGTAGGAGCATCTAAAGAAGATTTAGAGAAGTTTCAGTAGCTTCCACCTCTTCTTTTAAAGGCACAGATCCTATGCTTAGGAAAAGTGCGTAACACTTTTTGAAGGTGCTGCCTGTTTTCTTTCTTGTTTGGGGAGGCTGAGGAGGGATTTTTAAAAGATACTGAAAATTTGGTGATCTAGTTACATTGATTAGATCTCAGGTCCCTAGTCTGATTCTGTATTTAGCAGGTACTTTTTTAGTGTTACAAATAGGATTTTTACCTTCTTCATTTAAAGTCTGAATTGGTAGCTATGAGGAAACCTTTTGACTTGTATAAAACAGGAGGTGACTCTCAAAGGAGGTGGAAGAACCAGTACTAGACGCAAATAGAGGAGGAAAGAGTAACAGTATCTTTCCCAGCTCATTAACTGAAAAGCAGACAATAAATAGATATTTTATTTTATTTTTTTCATTAAAATGTTTGGAATCTTTGCATAAGCTGTGAGTCTTGTGCCTGGCTATTCACTGTGTGAATTTCTGAATTTATGGTATTTTTTAAGTAGGAAGGTCTGGGTGTTTGTGCCCATCTTTTAAAAATAATTGAATGATTGAGTGTAATAAAAAGGCATTTTCCATTTTCTAGTAGTGAGAAGTAGTATATCTGCCTTGAAAAAATTCTGCAAGCAATTCTAGATAAGGAATTCACTAACTGAATTTATTTAGCTCTTAAATGAGTTTTTTGCATACTACATAAAGTACATTTATAACATGGAATGAAGCAATGTGTTTTGGACAGATTAATAAATTGTGGGCAGATGATCATGTGAGGAGGTTTTTGTTGGTGCTTCTATCAGTGCTTGCATGATTTTGTATTGTGTCAGGACCAGGGTGCACTAAAATAACTTTTAACACTGTGCTGTCTGTCAGCATTTAGAGGATGTAATCAGTAATCACATTTCATTATGAACAGGATGGAGGAATTTGAGGCTACTGGAAACTTCAGGAGCTCTGAGAAAGATTATTTATTTTTTTTAATCCATTATGATGGATTAAGTCATTGTAATGAAAGAGCCTTAAGGAGATCAAAGGTGATTATTTCGATGCCAGTTGTACTCAAACTACATACCTGGGGAAAGGACCACAAATAGTACCTCTCTCTACTATTTAGTGTTGTTTTATTTGATGTAGTATTAAATATTATAGTAGGCACATCATGTCTATGAATGAACATGCTTACTTGGGCTTTTTCTTCCTCTACTGCCTCACTGTGGGGAAGAGATGTTGGTTCTTTGATAAGTGGATGTGATTTGGTAGCCTTTGAATTGTGCCTTGGCAGTCTAATTTTAAAAGGCAAATAGTGCCAGCATCCATTTCAAAACTGAGTTAAGAAACTTAATCTATTTTCTTAGAGCTATCTCTTCAAGTGAGTGTTGTGCTGTGTGTCCCCATATGCTGAAATGGGAGAGGGATATTGGAGAAGGGACTTTGTAAGCAAACCATTTTCTCTAGATTCCCAGGTTACTCAATGTGGCAAGTAGGTGAGAAAATAGAAGCCAACCACCATTCTGTGATTATAGGGGGCTGTCCTTCTGATCTGAACAACTATTGCCTAGTCAGCACTGGCAGATGCCAGAGAAATCGTAAGTATGCTTAGAGTTAAGTAAGCAATGGAAAGGCAAAAACCTGTTGTTCTTGTGGGAATGAAAATACATAGTCTGGTCCCTTTCAGTAACTTCTTGCTGAAACCTTTTCTCCTCTTTGGTGTTCCGAGTAGTAAACTTTTATCCATCATTCTGCATCTCCACAGACTAAAGACTAAATCCTAAGGAGAACCTGAGATGATGATGTATTTTTCCATGTTTGGTTCACGGTTAGATCAATGTCCTGCTTGTATGTTTGAGGGTTTATAGCATTGTATCGTAGTATTTGCAGAGTTATACTCCACAGTGTTCTGTCATGGCTTTTTAGATTTGACAGTCCTCTCTTTGTAATATGAAGTAGAGGATTTAAGCAGCTAAGAAGTCATTTGCTGTATAGATAAAAATCACAGAGGGGATAATCCACTGGTGAAGCAAACACTGGTAACCTAGAATGTCTTGAACAGTTATTTCAGGCTGTGTGCAACATCTTCAAGGGAAGTTTAAGTTCATCTTGTATCTCTGTTTTATTTTATGGTTCTAAAGGAAGGTGTCATAGCTTCTATTCCTTCTTCCAGTGTAGGAAATTAGCCCGGTGAAATCATTCCATTCCTGGGGACCTCTGGTAGCAATTGTAAGTGAATAATCTATTGCTTTAGTTTTATTAGCATTTTGGCCATGGATCATCAAAACTGTTTCAAACAGAAAACTGCTCACTGCCTTGAAGTGTGGGCAGGAGCAAAAGAATGTCTGAAGGCTAGGGAAGATTATGGCAAATTAAAATGTAGGGGTTAATCACAGGCCAGGGCACCACAGAAAAAGAAAGAGATAACATGAAGTTTTCCCCTCCTTCTGTTGATTTTGGGAAGTACCTTCCTGTTGTCATGTAATACCCTCAGGCACATCATGCACTGTAGTTTGAGAAAACTCCAGAAGTGTTGAAGAATTGGAGTAGTTGAGGCTAGAAGGCACCTCTGAAAATCCAAACTCCGCTCTCAAGCCAGGTCACTTTGATAAGGTTGCCCAGGGACTATGTCCAGTCATGGTTTGAGTATCTCCAACACGGAGACTCTGCAACCTCTCAGAGCAACCTGCTCCAGTGTTCAGTCCTCCTCACTGGTACAGTGTTTTCTTATGCTCAGACAGAACTTCTTTGTGTCAGTTCATGTCTGTTGCTTGTGTTCTTTCAGGGATGCCTCCAAGAAGAATCTGGCTGCTTCTTTACACCTTCTTTACTCTGGTTGCCTGTCCAAAGCCCTTGGCACCCTAGTGTAGGGTAGGGAGAACAGCAATGCCTGTTAACTTGTAAAACCACTTGAAGACTTGAGCATTCCTGGAGTTGCAGTCGCACCATCTCAAGTTGAGTGATGGTGTAGTTGCAATTCATATCGCCTCTTAGGTTTTTGATTCAAAATTTTGACTTTTTGATTCTTAGAGCAATATTATTTAATAATAAAATCTCATTGTGTTTATGGGTCTTTACAAAGAAGAGGTATTTTCAAAAGTGAATGTTCAAGATTCATTTAATCATATTTATGATAATAGCATGTGAATACCTCACAAAATCCCCAAACACTCTCAAAATGACCTTGAAAAGTTATCTGCATTTATATGTCACTGAACTGGTTGCTGTACTTGATTTGGTTTTCAAATTTAAAGGAAAAAAAGTTTCTGTTCTCCAGCTTGCGAGATGAACCCTGCTGATTTTCCGTGTATTCTGAAAGTGCTTTGAGTGGCTGAGGAGAATGGCTTGAGCGTTTTTTTCTCTCAGCCATTGGAGAGATTCACAGATGTTGCTTATGCAGTTAAACAATGTTGCTCAGCAGCTTGTAATCTGATCACAAGACATTACCATATTCTTTTCAGTCCCAGGAAAACATGTTCAACCTGCAGCTGGTTAATTATCTCCTAAGCAGTTCCTCTTTAATTCATTGGTAAACTCTGCTTATTTTCTGTTTCTATGGATTAAGCTTCTGAATTAACAAAATGACAAGAGGAACATCACAATCTTAATGACATGATCATGATGATGAGAGCGAATGGGTTATTCCATGGCAGCATGCCCTTCATGCTGATTTTTCATCTTAGAGGCGTGAATTGCTAAAGATTCTAGTCATGAGCAAGCAATGTTATTTTCGGTGAGATTGCCATGGTGATCAGGTAGGTTGTGGAGCACAGTGAAGAAATACCTTTTCTCAATTTATGATTTTAGGAGGAAAGGGAGTTTGGGAAGCCTTGTTAATCTGAACCTGTCAGGATTTTTTGTGGCGTGCTAGTGCCATTCTACTGTCCTTAAAACTGCAAGGGGCAGAGCACAGTAGCCCTAGTGCTATTGTGCCAGTGTGAAATTGGCTAACTGATGCTTGCATTGAAGTTTATGGAGCATCCTTAGTTTGCAGCAGTTGCTGATGGTGCATGTCTGAGTAACTAGGTAACCTCAGTACTCTTCTGCAAGGGTTTTGCTTTTTATCACGGGACTTTTCAGCCACTGCTGAAGCTGTGAGGTTTCTAAGTCTTTTTTACCAGTTGACCTCAGCCATTTCTGCTCTCCCTCTTAAATGCACACAAAGCAAGGAGCATGAATGTAACTTGAGGAAAAATTCTTCACACTGAGGTTTTTTTTTTAATGATCTCCTATTGCTCCAGCAATTGATCCAAGAACTTTTATGCTGCTAGTGCAACTTGCTTGTTATTACTGAGGCTGACTTGCAAGGCATTATTTTTGCTCTAAAATCGTAGTGTGTTTGCAATGATCATTGGTATTGTGGGATAGTATAGATGAAACCAATACTCTGTTTATAAATTGTTGCTGTTGGTACAGAAAGAAGTAACTCCTAGTATTCTGATGGCAAGGTTGCATTATGAATCTGTTTAGGTGTCTATTTATTCTTGCAGTGTTCTGCTGTGTAGTCCTTGAAGTAGGTAGGGGGTAATGATGTATAGAACTGGACTATATAGAAGGGCATTTAATCCAGCAAAAGTGCTTAATATACACAGAAGCAATTAATTGAACTTAAGTGAGTCTATGCTAGAGTTGCTGCGGGAATACAATTTTTGTGAAACAAATGGTACACAACAGTGTATTGAACTGTTATTTAAAATTCTGTTGTTACTGCTCTGTATAGACAAGCTCAGCAACTATGCTAGAGACATAAGCATTGTAACAGTGGTTTAGTATCGTATAATGCATGATATCCAAGTTAATGATATCTTAGTGTCTTCTCTCAGAACTTTGAGTATGTACAGTACTGAAATCAATGAAATAACTGACTATTCTAGTATACTGGGTTTTAAAGGTGAACATCGTGCCAGAGCAGGACAGTTTGTAGCTATTTTGAAGAAGGTAAGTGATTATTGGGATCCCTCAATTTTTATTTTTTTTGTCAGAGCAAAGCAGTATAGAGAAAAATACGAATGCTGGAATTTGGGTATTGCCAGTAATTAACTGGTGTATATGATGAAATATCTTTTGCTTTTCTCCGGGGATTCTGTTTCTAGGTTCAGTTTAACTAAGCTGTAAAACAGGTTCCATGCTCTATTTTTAAACAGTGTTTAACTGCTGAAGATGCTGGTCCCAAATACCATTCTTTCATTGATTGTGTAACATTTTCCTCTTCACAGGAACACAAAGGAAGTTCCAAAATTGAATCTGATAACTTTAAGTTTTATAATTGCAAGTAGAATTTCTAAATTAGGAAAACACGTTGTCACAATTAAGCATTTCTTTGTAATTGTTTACTGTAGTGATACTATTATATAGTCCCTACTGAGCATGTGGATACAATGAATGATGTTAAGCCTTACAAGAAATAAGTATGGTAAATGAACATTGAGTCACATTTTTTTAGCAGATATACGAGTCAAATTATCAATATTAATCTGCAGTGTTAATCCAGGAAGCAGAATTTGTTAAATGCTTTTCATGGTAGTGAAATGACAAAATTAGCATCACCCAGAAATGAGTTTTGAGGGCTCTGGTGAGAGTATGCGGAGTCCCTACTTAGTACAAAACAATATTAAAAAATTAACATGTTTCTTCTCAAGCTGCGGAGTTGTATTTATTTGTTGTGACAGAAAAAAAAAATCATGTAAAAATTTTAGGCCAAATAATAATAAGCTGTGATAAAAATGGATATAAAAGGCTAAGGTTTGAGGGGTTTTATCCCAGTTACCATTGTAGAAGATGCCAGTTCTACTAATGAAACTTCTGTTCCCTTCAGGTAATCCTGAAAATGTACTACTGAGTAAGCAACTGGCAGTCTACAGTTTAAATTGCATTCACATCTGTTTTAAGTCTGTATCAGTTTGCTGATCTAAGTTTTGTGGTAAAGAAATTACACTCATGCAATATCTAATGAATTGAAGGGAGTGGTTCCCCCACCCCATATGTATGATTTGAATCACTTTCCTTGGGTAATTGCCTTTCATTTCGGAGCCCATTATCTTTCCCTTCTCTTCTGTTGTATTGAGCTTTTTGTTTTGTTACGGTTTTCTTTTATTTCAGCCCTTACTGTTTCACCAGCAGCAACTCATCTGTTCTTGATTGTGGATCTCCCCTTTATTAGATCTAGCAGTAGTCTAGTGTATCCATGATCTTGCCTGAACTGCTCTTTTGATTTAACCTCTGATTTCATTTCATTAAGTGAAACTTCTGAAGTAGTAGTATTATGCAGGAAAGAAATGCTCACGTAACTGATACAGGCTTCTTGTTATCGTTTTAAATTTACAGTAGAACAGAATACAGCTTAAGGAATTAAAAAACAACAACAACAAAACAACAAAAAAAACCCAAAACCAAACAAAAAACCCAGATCTTGGTTTAATGTTTGTGCAAAGGTGTTGGGTTTTCTAGTTCATAGGTTTTTCGAGCCCACTGGCTGCTCTGTTTATGATTTGCAATCCTTAGGCTCATTTTAAGAACTTTCTTATTTTAAAGATCAAAGCATATATATTTAAAGTAGTCTTTTGTTTATCTTGCAATATCAGTTTTATTTGTCACTAAGAGCAAGGGAATCGCCAGTTCTCCACTGTATGCATCATACTGAATCCATCCCTTTCTCTTTGTCTCAGATCTCTGTGCTAAATGGAACAAAGCCTTCATCAATATCATGGTTGTCAGTCTGAAATTTGTCAATTTGATAATTGAATAATGTAACAGTACTCATATCCTGTGATGCATACAGTTTTGGAGATAAAATGTGAGATCTATTAGTTTAGAATAGATGTTTATTTATATATGTGTGTGTGTGTGTATGTATATGGGAGTTTCTAAGCTTATTAAAAATACTGATGTTTCTTTACCAGATGCACAAAAAGAGGAAATGGAAACATCTAGTCGTCTTAGTTTTTTTGGGGTTGGGTTGTTTGGGTTTTTTTGGTTTGGTTTTTTTTTTCATAGACAGGTCTCGAACTGCTAACTATAATTAAGGTTCCTAAAGCTTCCCCTTAAAGACCCAGCTTTTAAACTGCTCGTAACTTCTGCCGAATGTGTCTGGGCTGACTGTTTTTTTTTTTCTTCCCTCCACCCTTTCTTTCTATACTGGATGACTGCCTCAGCCTGATTATTTTACAGATTTGCATGTGGTTTGGTTCTTACTCTTTAATTCAAACCAAAACAGTTAATTGTTGAGAAAGAAGCTACTTTAAAAGAAAAATTTAAAAGTTTTCTTTTAAACACCTTCAGTGCTGTTACAGTATTTAATAAGGAATGGAAGGGTCACGTTTCATGGTTATGCATTTGGTCATGTTTTCACAAATAGTGGTAAAAACCTGGCAAGGTTTCATATACTTAAATATTTATATATCATTCCTGTTTGAATGTGTTTATTGCCACTTGGAATTTAGCCATTACCTGGATCCAAAGATGGAAAACCTGACGAGAGTAGAAAATCGATCTAACTAGATATGGAGATGGACTTAAGGTATAGGATAACTGCGTGGAAGGGGAAGGAGAAGAAGGTATTTGAAGACAAGGTAGAGCTGGATTAGTGAGACTGGGATAAAAGAGAACAAAGTTGGGAGAAAAAGTAGTAACTAGAGCCTGGTGGAATGCCAGATTTTGGAAGGGAGTCTCTTCAGTCTCCCTCTGCTGTGATGCTTGGTGGCAAGATATGTCTCTTATCTCTTTCTAGTGCTGTTTCTTCACAGAATGCAGACTGGTTGAGGTTGGAAGGGAACTCTGGAGGTGATCTGGTCCACCCTCCTTGCTCAAGCAGGGCTGCCCAGCATCAGTTGCTCAGGCCATGTCCAGGTGGTTTTCAAGTATCTTCAAGGGTGGGCACTCTGCAGCCTCCCTGAGCAACCTGTGCCAGGGCTTAGTCACCCTCTCAGTGGAACAGTGTTTCCTGATGTTCACATGGCACCTCCTGGCTTTTTTTGTGTCCCTTGCCTCCAGTCCTGCTGCTAGGCACCACTGAAAGGCTTCTTGTGAAAGCTCACTTTTCAGTGGGAGCAGCGATTGTTTGGATGACAGTGATCTGTCTGGGGCAGTCCAAGGTTCTGACAAGCTTTTGAACTATCTATGAGCATCATGTGAAATGACTTAATTTGCTCTTCAAGTTTGTACATACCATCTGGAAAACCTATGGAGAGGTATGCACGTGTTCATGTAGGCAAATTATTAAAAATATTAAAGTAGCTAAATAGAGTATTCAATTAAGAAATGAGAAAATTAATGTGCCTGTGGCTTCTTAATTTGTAATCTACTGTATTTGCTTTCAATAATCATATGATTGCATACTCACACTGAAGAGGAGTTAAATGAAATATTGAATAACTGATTATTAAATGAGCCTTGAACATTGTGCAAAGTGAACAAAATGGTAAAGAAAACAGTATTTACAGTGTTTGAACACTGACAGGAAAGCAGAGTTGTTTGCTTTCTCATAGGCTCCAAATGTCTTGATCACTGTATGGTATGAGTACTTGATACAGTTCTCCAATATTGTGTTGTACTTGGAAGGGTGGGCACTCCCGTTTGACCAGACTTGAGTGGGCACAAAGTTTAAAATATTTTTTAGTATTTAATACCTTATTTTAGCTATCTCAGCTTTTAGCATTCATTTAGTACTTCAGTACTGGTTTTGCTCTTCTTGAAATCAGTTGCTGAGTGCTGTACATGCTTGGAAAAACCTGCTTAAACTATCAAGACAGGAACCCAGGGAAGAATGACACAAGAATTTTTCCATGCTGTACAGATATTTTTTTTTGGTAGCATATTATTTATGCAGTTTCAGTGCAGTCTATTTGGAAATAATTAAATTTATTGACTTGTTTGTTATGTGCTACAGCTTCTTGAACTTAATTCCAGAAACGTCCTGGCCATGTAACTGGCTTATTTGTGCTGACTTTTTTTGCTTTTTAGAGGCTATGCTTAGTTAGTGGGAGAGCAAACATATTTTAATTTTTCTTAGATACTTTTCAGGAAATTTGGGTCTTCCATAATAGCTTGCCTGTATTAGGGGGTTTTTTATTTATTTTTTTTTTTACTGAATAGTTGTGCGTCCTGGTACAGATTTTTCAAATGCTTAAGTAACTCACCATAAATGAAGGAAAGATAGACTTCCACTTCTTGAATGCTGTAGGTTTTTTAAGAAAAAACGTATCTATTTTTTCAGGCAGAATCATAATACTTCAGTGTATTTATATCCTCCTACAAGTCTTAAATATTGAACTTAACCAAAGAATATTCTACTTCAAGTACTAGAATAGTGTTATCCCTTTCACAAGGAAGGGATGGATGCAGCATCTTCCTGATAGTTACTTTCTGGACGTGTATTCTTATATAGATTTATGGGGATGCTAATCAATTTTTATGCTTTCTTTTTGCTTTCTCCAGTTCCCTCATCACTGTGCCATAATGATCTAAATTTAGTATCTGTAGGCATTGAATTAAACAGCACAGGGTAATGATATACCCAGATTTAAGTATGTTACATGGCAAACACATTTGTAGCTGTTAAAACTAAGCGCGTTTACTGCTTTTTTGAAAGTACTTCCATCTTTCTTAATATTTGTTTATGCTAAGCCATGTTGTACTGGAACACAAACATTCATTTTTTTAACACAACAAGTAGGATTTTTACCATTGCAATTGTCAGGATACTAAAAAAAATTGTCAAGCTATGAATTTGTTAATGATACAGTGGAGACTTAGTCACTTCTGTTAGCTGCAGAGTTGGAAGACAATATTGAATGAATTAGTAATGTTGAAATATTAAATGTTAACCTAGGCTGAGTTATGAGTAGGTGTGTGAGGATCCATGTATTCTAGGTAGCTTGAACTGTGAATTGTCTTTGGTGACATGTGGCTGGGATTGTCATCTAGCAAGAGAAAATAGTAACGGGATTCTGCGAAAGCTTTAGTCTCTTTGCTTGGAGTCATTGCATGAAAAAATGTTAATCTAGCAACATGGGGTCCAGATGGCAGAGCTGTTCCTGAGTATCCCCTTGAGTCTGCTGTGATGGTGGCCTAAAGGGAGAACAAAATTTATTTATTTATTTATTTATTTTGGTGGGGGAGAGGGGGGAGTGCTATCTTCATTGTGTAAATTCCTCTGAATTAAAAAAAATAATTTTTGGGGGGAAATAGTATTCTAATTTCAAAGAAGAAAGCCTAATAAGTGTGTGGGGATTTATTCTATTTTTTAAAAAAATAATTATATATATATTAAACCAAAATTTGTGTAAAAACTTAAAATAGAAGAATTGGGGTTTGAGCCCTGAGTGGTAGCGGTGGTAGAAATAGGGATTTGTGATCAGCTATGGATTTGCTGGCAATTTTATATGGATCAGTAGCAGCTAGAATTGCATATCTGATTGTGTCCTAAAACATTTTACTATTGTCTTGCAAATATTTGTGGACACTTTTTATTAGTTTTGGTTTCCAATTCTATGACCTTCTATAAACTCAAACAAAAAAGTCTAGTGTACGGTACAGGCGTCTATAATACTTAAGGAAAAACAAATCCCTGCTCAAACACTAAAAATAATATTAGGGTGTTTTCCTCTTTCAAACACATGCTGGGCTTAGCATGGTAGAGACTGGTTTTTAACGATGATGCCAACTTCTGTTAACTTCTACCTGAGTGGGTCAACCTCTGCTTTTACAAACCAACAAACTGAGTTTTCTGTGTCTGCAAGGTACATACATTTTTGTTAGTTTCTCTTCTTTGAATCAGGGCTTTTTAGGTGGGCGTTTTTTTTCCTTATAGGATTACATTATCTATTCCTTAAGGTTATTTTTTGTTGCTATGTGGAAGTTTTCATATAGTAGAGCCCTGAAGTATTTTAATTGGGAAGTATATTAGGGAAATGGGAGGGGAGATAAAGGTGAAGACATGAAATTAAATTATACCAAATTTATGTAGACAATACTTAAACAACATCACCTGAAGATTCTACATTAGACTAACTGAGAGTTAATACTAATTAATTCTAATAAATAAACTTTGAAATATCCTTGTAATGACTGGAAAAGTAATGTGTAGATTTGCATCAAAACCCACATAAATTGAAATCTGAGTAATCAGTAGGGGATATGTTGCTTCATAAGTTTTCTCATAGAAATATTGGAACATTAAAAATTATAAGGTCTTGGAACACTTTTACTTAGATGAAGTCAACAACTTATGCAAAGCATTTGACACTGTCCCACATGACATCCTTGTCTCTAAACTGGAGAGTCACAGCTCGATGGATGAACCGCTCGGTGGATAAGAAGTTGGCTGGATGGTCGCACTCAGAAAGTTGTGGTCAAGGGCTTGATGTCCAAGTAGAGATCAGTGATTAGTGCTGTTCCTCAGGGGTCAGTATTGGGACCGGTTCTCTTTAACATCTTTGTTGGCAACATGAATGGTGGAATCAGGCGTACCCTTGACAAGTTTGGCAATGACACCAAGCTGTGTGGTGTGGCCGACACACAGGAGCGAAGGGATGCCATCCAGAGGGACCGTGACAGGCTGGAGAGATGGGCCTTGAGCAACCTGGTCTAGTGGGAGGGGGGTTGGAACTAGATGATCTTTAAGGTCCCTTCTAACCCAAACCATTCTGTGATTCTATGATATTGAAGTCCAGATGGACTTTGATGCTGATACTGTTTCATGCCTATTTGCCTGCACTGTACTGGCCTGGCAGTCATTACAGGAATCCAAAGCCAGTTATATATTACAGTTTCATGTATAATGAGACTTTCGGGAGATTTGATTGAAAAGATAATAGAGGATCAAAAAACAGGGCATGTGTTTGTATATGGCATTTTTTTCCTTCTGTGTTTGAATTCGGTATTCCTTTTTTATGAAGACTTTTTTAAGAGGTGCACTGCACACCTGTATGTATACTGAATACTTCTTTCCATGTACAGTATGTTACTGATTTGAAAAATAGAACCAAACCTTTTGTAACAGCAAGAATAAATGTTAAACTGTACAAAATCAATATCAGCAAACCACCTTAACATAAAATACTATACTATTTTCAAGGAAAATAAAATCTGTAGTATTATTGTATGACTAATGTTTAAAAATAAATACTGTATGCCTTGCAAAATATCATCTGTTCTCTTGAAAAGAAACTTTGTCAGTGCCTTTTGCTTACTGTAGCTATTTAATTTAATTGACTGTTGTCACTCATTACAGTCATTATTCTGGCTACTGATGCAGTTATTGTAGAGCACAAATCTTAAAATTTCTTTCAAGTAAACAAAAATATTACCTTAAAAACATGTTCCTTTTTTGGGATTGAACAACATGAAAATTCTAATAGCAGGTTATTTTTCCTGGGCCTGGAGATAGTACAGGCTTTATAAAATCTTGTGTGTGGAATTTCCAGTCATCTGTTTCTCTTGTGGCTTACTCATATGGACTGAGCTGTGACTGCTGTGGAAAACTTGCCAGCAATGGGAGAACACCTGAGAAAGCACCCCACAATCTCATTTGATCTTGTTTAATTATTCAGCTCATCTAGGCCCTAGCTTCTCCTTCTGGAATATGTTTGTTGTGTACTGAACTAATTTAAACAGGAGAAGCCAAGTAAGCACAGGGCTTTTTAAAATGGTAATTTGGGGGATAGGTAAGACCTCAGCAGTCAACTGGGAACCCCTCCAAGCCTGCAAATCATGATGCAGATAGGAAAGGTGCTTGTCTGAGTGCAAAAAAGAAGCTAATCAGCCAGAATGACACTAAAGAAAATAGATGAGATTCCATTTCAGTTTACTGCAGAGAAGAAAACCTTGTTTTTCCTTTAGAGATTTTTCAGGACTAATTGGGTGTCGTTAGAGAAGCTATTGAGAGGAGGAGATAGAACGAAATTTAGAAGTAGTTTCTTAATCTTCAGTTTTCTTAGCATAGGCATATTGTAATGGGTTGGTGTGATATTGGGAGATAGTGACAACAATTAAAAAACCCCGAACAATAAAAAAAACAACAAACTTTGGGCAGTTGAATGAGCTTTTTGTTAAATGTAAATGTATGAATGCAAGAGTGATCAGTACAGAAGCTCCCTTGAGACGGTTGAATAATTATCTGTGCATCCTCACGCTATTACCTTCGTTGATGTGGTTTGGGTTTTGTTTGGATTGTTTCCTTGTTGTTACTGATTTGGCTGTAAATGCAATACAGCATTATTTTTTTTGCTTCAGATACTACAGTCAAAGCACTTCTGTCGTCGTGTTGTTCTGGCTTGCTTTGTTAGAAATGCTCTGCAATCCTAATAAGGATTATAGGCTGAGTCCTGAGCAACCTCATTGAATACGTTTGTCCTGCTTTGAGCAAGAGCAGACCAGGCATCGCCTCTTGTCGCTTCCAGCCAGAATTATTCTGTGATTGTAATCTGGTGCACCTCCTTCTTCATAGCTCTGCTGCTCACTTCTGGAAACCAGTTTTTTTTCTCAGGCTGGGTGTGGCTATTGGTATGCCACCCAGACATTCTCAAAGACAAATGCTTCTTTACATTTTCTCTCCTATTTTTCCTTATAACTGTGTACACGATATAGTATGTATATATTTTTATAAATATGCTTGTGTATATATAAAAATATATACTGTGTATATATGACGAAGTAGTGCATTTCTGGCTGCTGACGGTTGGTGTGTCTAGAGCTTCTTGCATCTTTGCTTCTACTGTCTGACAAGTTATGTGGTGTTAAGAGTTTATTATATGAAAGCTGATACTCGCAACTTCAATTATGGATGTTTAGAAGCTGGTTAGTAAATTGCTGAGTGCTTTCCAGTGAATTAAATTACATGTTATAAAGGTGAGCATTTTTAATTAAGGCAGTACATTCGAGTGTAGCTGGTTTACACACTGATGCCAAATAGCTTGTGCGTGTTCAAAAGCATGGTGATCTAAGTTACTTGTTGAAAGAGAAGCTCAGTGTAGGTGTAGCTTTTCTCAAAGCCAAGCCTTTAGCAAATGTTGATTCCTTCCTTCCAGCTGTAAAACCTCTTATCTAACTTTTCTAAACGGCATGGGTGCAGGTACTTGTTTTACTCCTAGTAAAGATGTCCTTGGCAGATGACATTTCTCTGGTGTGGTCTCACTGCTGTTTTTTCTTTCCTTGTATCTACATGTACACAGAACCAGAAAGACTTTGTTGGTTTGCTGTGGGGAAAATGTGCATGGCTCTCTCGCTGAAATGATGGATTGTTTTCTGTTGTGCCCTAATGACATGGTATTAGATTGGACAGTATATCTAAAGGTGATGTAAAACTCTGCTGCTGGTAATCTCACCACCCAAAACCCCTGTTTATATTTCACTTTTAAAGTAACTTACTTGGGGGAATATTGAGATTAATGACTCCTCTGAGCTAGGTTTCTGAAGTTGGTTTTACTTACTGCAGCAAATCTTTTTTGCTAAGGAGGTTAGAGCCCTAAGAGGGTGTTGGGACTGAGATCCTGTGTGTCTACTAACGAAGGCAATGGAGAGGACTGGAGCCTTGTGCTCTCTTCTGTTGTCTTGAGCTGCTATGTGAAAGGTAATTGGTTGGTGTTAATTGAAGACTTGTCAAGGGTTTGGTTTCATTTTTGGGTGGAATTTAATAGACATTAGAGCCTCTACTGACACAACTGAGCTTTGCTCTTCGGTGCAGAGTTGGTCTTTATGAGAAGTGGGTTTTGAGAACTAAAAATATTTTATCCGCTCAAAAACTGACTTGGATTAGATATAAAAGAAAAACTGAAGTAATCTTGGGGTGTTTTTGTTTGTACTTGAAGCTCTGTGAGAGAGGAGAAATGGTGTCTCAGGATCAACATGGATGGTCATATACTTTGGCGGGGTGTGGATGTTGAGGTCCTTACTCTCTTCAGTAGATAGCTTGCCAGTGAAGATGGTGAATGCTGTAGTCCTACACCTGTAAATGAACTAGAACACACCACCAGTGGCTGACGCCTTATATTGTGGTGGCTTTGGCTTGTAGACTTTTCCTAAGTAGTTTACATAATCTTACTGTAAAGAATATTTTCAGTACTGGACAGATTTTACTTCTCATGGCAGTAGATTTCTTTTAAATATTCTTGATACCCTTAAATATTGTATAAATTTTATTGGGGAAAATCTTGATTTTTAGTTTAATGTAAATCTGCCATCACAAAACTTTTAAATAATTAGGTTAGAAATGAAAATAAATCAGCCTTTATGTATTAAAAGCATGTTTTCCTTGCCATATTCAAACTGGCATGTTCTGTGTCCAAACAGTTTATGTAAACTAAGCTGCATAAATTTGAATCAGGCAAAGAACTGCTAAAAGCTCTAGGTTTTTATATTAATTACATTTGCTTAGTGTGCACTTGACAGTACCTCTGTTACAACTAAAATACGTGTTGTATTACGCCTAAACTTTCAGTTTCTTAAATTCTTGAACTTCAAAGGTTTAGTAGTTTGATGCTTTATTGGATGCTTTAGACGGGGTTAAATACTATTTCTCCTTTTAATTTTTACTAAAGGTTCATTTCGTGTTTGCTGAGGAAGTACATGTAAATTTACAAACGGCTTTCAGGAGCGCTTGCCTGTGTGTAGTGTTTCTGGGGAGGGGATTTCCCTTTTCTCTTACAAAAGAAGAGAATGTAAATTATTTTTGATGGCATGGTGCATTTAAAAAATAGGTGAAGATATGAAGTCTTTTACTTCTGGTTTTGGAATCAAGTACTGCAAGATTTCACTGCTTCAGGTTTTTGGGTGCAAAAATATTTGACTTCCTAATAATGAGATTTGAAAGTCTGTGTTTTAATTATTCATAAAACTATATACTGAACAGAAATTAACAAACGTATGTAGAAAAAGTCCATCAGCACTTCTTTTAGCAGGCTTAAAATAGTTGCTTTTGTTAGCAGTTTGAATATCTGTGAATCTTGGATTAAATATTTTGCTAACCTTTTTCTTGTGTGATGGATGTATGTGTTAATGTATACAGGGGAGTCTTTCAGAGTGCCTGAAGTTAACAGTGTTCAATGTTCTATTTCTAATGTTATTTAGCTGCTACTGCTGCTTACCAGCGGAATTAGAAGTAAGATCATAGCATTTCACCACCACTGGAGCTAAGGGTAAAAAACAGTTTTAAGTTCTCAGTTGGCCAAGTTCTCAGCTTGCCAAGAAACAGTCTCTAATAGTTAGGAAATGTGCTGATGGATTCCTCCCCCCCTCTACATTCAATTAATTGAACTTCAAGCGATAGAATGTATTTCTGAAGTGAATTGAAAGTGTATTATTGGAGCAGATTCAAGTACTATGTTATTCTAAGGGAAGAAAAAAAAACCAGAAGGCTTGCTTTTACATAAGTAAAAGAGGGCTGATACCTCCTCCTCACACCCCCAAACAAGATGAGAATGGTATTAGATTATGCATCTTTAATTTTAATTGCAAATTAATAAAAATGGCAGTATAATCTGCTTTCATATTTCAGGGTAATAATGACAGACTTCATATTTTGAGAAATTGCCGCTTTTAGTGCTGGAGACAGTTGACCCTTTCCTTACAGTTATCTTCATTTAAGTGACCGTTGTTCTCCAATATGCTGGACAAAGCTCTTAGTTGCTGCTCAGATCCTAGCAGATCATTGTGTGATCAGTGTATCTGTATACCCTCATGCAGGTGCAGTTCCTTCGTTAATTCATAAGCTATCTTTATATACATCTTTAAATGTATAATTTCTTCAGACCAAAGTATGGCTTTATTTTACAATTGTTTTATGTGTACAGCTTTCAAAAAAGCAGTCGTCTGTATCAGTCTTCCCGTACACAGGTGTGTGTGGGGTCTAGTTTTCTCTTGGTTTTCTTTGTGCTTTTTGTGCACTGAAAGAGTTTATTACTGTAATGGCTTAGCCTGTTGTAGTATATCTTCCAACCATGGAGGAAGATATTCATCAGACCCTTTATTCATTCTTGGAGAGTTCAGCTTGTGAACTTACACTAAAAATATGAAATAAATTATCTTTTTCTTGCTTTGGCAAATTGGCGTGTGTTAGAAGTGCTAAAAAGAGAGTAAGTTTCAATTTGGAGGAAGCTTTTGGCTTATGTATGATTGTATGTATGATAGAAAGCAGAGGCAGTGGAAGAGGTGATCCGATCTATTCACGTTCATTTTCAATAAAGGTGATCATTTAGATGAAGTTCTAAGAAAATAAATTTACTGGAAGAAGGAATTTGTCCCGTCATTAGAAGTAGGTGCATGCACGTGTACATGCAAACTGGAGCATAGGAGGTTCCATGTGAATATCAGGAGAAACCTTTTCACTGTGCGAGTGACAGAGCACTGGAACAGGCTGCCCAGAGAGGTTGTGGAGTCTCCTTGGCTGGAGACATTCAAACCCCGCCTGGATGCGTTCCTGTGTGATGTACTCTAGGTGAACCTGCTCTGGCAGGGGGGTTGGACTGGATGATCCTTCGAGGTCCCTTCCAACCCTAGAATTCTGTGATTCTGTGATTTGTGTGTGTGTGTGAATATATATATATATGTAGAGATTAAAAAACCCCAACATTAACACTGTATGTCTGTATAGCTGCTTGGAGTGTATTTGTGAGAGGTTTTGGCCACTGGTTTGCATGAGAACCAGTTACAAAACTTGACTGTCATTTCTAGAAACAAATGGGCCAAATCCTTATTTTGTCAAGCTATGTGAAGTGTAATGATGTTTAATAAAATAAAATAAAATAAATAAATGCCCCAACATAAGTATACTGTCCTGTTTAGAGAGGTTGGGGGTTTGAGGAATTTTAAACAAGAGGACAAAGCAAATGAAATAAAAGCCTGTTTAGACTGGACCATTGTTTGGACTAAAAGACTTAAGATGGCAAGAGATGTTGCTTTGTAACTTTTTCTTGTTGTATTTCTTGAAAAAGGCAAAGCTATTGCATACTCCTCCCAGTGACAGCAGTGACAGGTTTCAAAAGTTAATCTATAAACTTAGCTGATACTTTTTACACCCTCTTTTTTTACTTCCCTTGAATTAGCATGTTGGACTGTTCTTTACTCCTCCTTGTGAAGTTAACTGTTAGCTTTCTTCCAGATGAAGTAATTTAAAGATATTGTAAATTCTCTTGCAAGCAGGGTAAAGGAGAAGAATAACATTAATCAGGTAATGCTTGACTAAAATTTGGAAATGTTAATAAATATGAAAACAGGCATTACTCTTTGTATTTTTTCTGTATACTAAATGCAAAAAACAAAACAAAATCAAACATATCCATAAGGTGACAATAACAAATTTTATGTCCATTTCACATTACAGGCAGCTAATTAAATTTATTCTTTTAGAACAATGAGAAAGCAAGCAGTGAATTTGGCCTTTTTTTTACCATTATTCAGTACTAACAATGGAGAAGAGAAGGTAGCTTCTAAAGTTGGGTATTTAATGCAAATTCATTCTCTTGCATAAGCTACAGAGCAGTAGAACATAACACTGTCATTAAAACTGACTCATAGCATTCAACAGAAGGTGTGTTTCGAGCTTTAAAAGTGCTAAGAGAATTACTGCCGTCTAGTAAATACCTTGCAGTGGGAAAAAATACTTTATCCGTGTTTTGTTGCAAAATGCTGTTGTATGAATTGCCTTGAAAGTATTTTGCTTTTTTTAAAAAACTGCATGCAGGCAGAGAAATGGAGTTATTCTAAACTACTAAGTATTTTGATCAGTTGGAAAATGGATGCAAATAGACTATGAAATTGATTTAATGTTCAGGATGGAGACTCTTAGATTACTTGATTGCCTTTTAGTTCCGTTCATTTGGGGCATGAGTGATGTCTCCTATACGTTACAAAAAATGTCCCTCTAGCAGTAGGTATTCAGCTCTGTAAATTGGTGTTTTGGTGGGTTTGGTTTGGTTGGGTTGGGGAATAGGAAATGTGTGCCTAGCACCACAAGAGGTTTAAGTGTTAAACTTGCATTTAAATTGGTCTAATATGCAGTTTTAGCAGCAAAGAAAGTGGTATAACCCAAACAAGGTTACAAGAATTATTTCTGGATTTTTGTTTGAGTAAATACCATATCTGCCATTCCACCTGGGTTACAAAGGAAAGTGGAGGTTGTGCTTTTTTAACACTGGAAAAGTAAAGAGAATGTTAGTGGAAAGAAATAACATGGTGCAGTTAAAACTATAATCTTACATGTTCTCTCCCTACCTGTTTGGCAGTGGCTTCTTTGGTTGTGTGTGCTGGGCTAGGCACAGGGTCAGTGTGTTTCTGCTTTGTTATTACTGCCTGTGGTAGGTGATGGAATGTCTTGATACGCGCCCATTCCATTATAGTTTCTTGATGACCAATATTTAGTCCTGCCGTTATATGTATATGGTTTTGCACAACTTGCTTAATGCAAACCGGACACAGCTGTTTCATCTTTTCGATTTGAAGAGTCTTTCACTTCAGAAGCAACCTAGCAGCCTCTATCACTGGGTGTAACTGAACTTCAGGAAGTTCTTTTGAATCCTCCGAGACGTGGTATGCCCTTTACTGTTGTCAGTCTTTATTTTCTTAGGTTTTTTTACTTTCCTTTTACAGGAAATAAGTAATAATGTTTTGCTGGGAGTAGACTTTTGTGTTCAGATCTCCCCATGACTTCTATTTCCCTTAGTGTTACCAGACTATTTGTGTAGGAAATAAATAGATATATTAGAAACAGGAAAGTCAGTTACACAAATATTGACTTTTGGGTGCTGCAGGTCTTTATTTTTTTGGTAAGCTAATATAAATCTCAAATCTCATTATTAACTCATTGCTCGTGCCTGAAGCATCTTCTCCTTATATTTTTGTTTTCCTCTTTTCTTTTATTCCAGAATTTACCGATATGCCAGCCTTTTACTGTCTTCTTCTGTGGCTCCCTGGAGGAGCTTCCCTTACCTTCCTCTTTCACCCATCCTTCGTGCCCTTTGCCAAGGGCATTGCCTTCCTTCTTTTCTTCCTTTCTCCTCCCCCCACCCTCCCCACTCTATAATTAAACTTAGAAGACTCAAAGGATAAAGAAACACATGATGGATGAAAATCAAGTTTATGAGATTTTTTTATTACCTTTCATTTGGTAAGCCTGCCAACATTGTTTACTGTTTAGATGCATCTCCCTTTTCTCAAAACCTGTTTTTCAAGCCTTCTTTTGGGTCACTTACAAATCGAGACATGCTTTTACTGCCATGGGAATCTCCCATGCAAGAAGCTGTCAGCATACCAGAGAGAAGCTTTATTGGAACTTGTGAAGCAGTCTGCTTGGATGAAAGGCTGTGCACCTGCCACTTCCTGTTTACGTTTAAGTATTTTTCCATTGATACATAAATTTCTAATCCGAATGATTCTTCACTTTAGATTTTAGTGACTAACTCGTAAATACTAGTCTTGCACTTCTTTTTTTGAGGTAGCTTGTGCCTTTCAGTAGAAAATGCTTCTCTTTAGTTTAGGAACAGTTTTGCCAGAATAATACTGTTGACTATGGCTGTGACATTCTTTCATTGGGCTTTTATTTTAAATACTAAACTTTTTGAAAAAAACCCAGGTTGAGCACTTGGTTGGATATGTGCGTTTTGCCAGTATATTGAAGGTGGTGGATGGGGGGATAGAAGTAGTACAGGCTGCATCTGTGTTATGAAAGTTTGTCTGAACATTCATACTCTAAATTATGATAGTTTTCATGTTATATGAGATTTAAAATAACTTTTTTTTCTTTTAACTATTAAATGGAAACCACTAGGCTGAAATTGCAAGAGAAACTATTACTTGATTTTATTTTTAAAAGTAATTATGGAGACTGGCATTGAAACATCATTGTTTATTATGAAAAAAGTAAAATTATTACCACATCCTGTTTCCAGAGATGAATCAAATTGCCTCCTAATGTTATTGAAGTTTTTTTTCCTGAGTCATCTGGTGAGACTTTCATTTTCCTCTAGACTCATATTTTACCACAGCAATTCTGTTCATGCAAAGAAACCAGTATCATAGCATGGTTTCAAACATTACATCTTTATAACATTTTATAACAACACCCAGAGGCCTTCAGCACAGCAAAAAAGCTTCCTTATCAAAGAGCTTAACATCTAATTAAAGACAAGACCCAAGAATGCACCTAACAGTTGAAATAACAGGAGGGAAAAGTGAACGTCGTAAGGGATTACAAGTCTTTGCAATTAAGTTTTGTGATAGGGGTTTTGGAGTCCATTAAGTTTGAGAAATAAAATAATAATCAGAATCTCATCTGTTCTAATACAGAATTAGAGATATGACATTCAGAAACATTAAATATTTTTTCTGCTGTAGCTTAAATTCATAGCATAAGGGGAAGGACATACAGGGGGAAGTATTCTGTGAATGTTAGTAGTCCTCAGTCTCTTGGAGGAAATAAGCCTCTCCAGTGCTCCAGGCCTGGCTGCAGGATTCACGTTCAGCCTTGCTGTCATCCACCTCAATCCTTGGCTAATAGGAACAGAGTGGCAGGCTGTCAGCCTTTATAATTATGTTACTAGTTTCTAGGTTTCCTTTGATTTTTATTTAAGGTAGTTCTGCTGGTTTCTGCCTGGCAGAACTGCTCCCTGCCTTGTATCATGTGTTAGGCCAGCATGTGTCTTCCCACCTGGAGTTCACTTGCAACTTAGCAATTTGGAGCATGATGATGGCTCGCTTGTTTCTTTCTGAATAAGAACTTCTGCATTAGCTAATGCTCTAGTTATTTTAAATCCACAGCCACTAGGATTTATAAATTTTGAGCTGCCAAGCTCTTTACTACTGTGATTGTAGTAGTTTTATTTCATGCTATATGAGACTAAAGTGGATCTTTTGATCATTAAAGAGATTTTTGAGTACACGTGTTGAAAAGTAGATAAAAATCACAACAGCTGTTTTCCCCACCACTACCCAGTTTTGCTGTAACTTCAATAGAACTTAAATTTTGTGTTTAGGTAAAGCAAATAGTACATCAATGAATATGGATAAGTGTTGCTCCAAGCGTGTTTTTCCTTCTATACGGATGAACTCTTGATTAATATCCATTCACTGATACAGTTAGTGGTGGAGATAAGCATACAGTCTTGTGCAAAAGGTAATATTCTGGTCTTTTTGATTGTCTGACTTGATTTTTGCTGGTTTTAGATCAGATCATTAAATTGAATGTGTATTTCTGTTTCTGTATTTGTTTGGTTTTTTTCTCCACCGAAAAGCTGTTTTCACATTTTGCAAATTGACTTGGTCACCTTAATAGATCTTCCAAATACATTTGCTGTAATTTAGGTAGGAGACTGAAGTTCCCCAACCTGAAGGTGTTCTAGGTGGCTCAGCATTAGGGCATCTGTTTTAACAGCACAAGTGATTTCTCTGTTGCTGTACTTTCTCTGCACTGGATTTTCACTGAACACCAATTTATTTAAGGGTTTTCAGTTTAATGTTCAGAGTCCTTGCTAGAATTGCCCTTGGTACCCGATACATTGCTACAGCTGCTGCTTCTGTGGTGCTGCATTCCAGAAGACTCAAAATTTTCATCCTCTGTTTCAAGGAAGCTTATGTAAATTGAGAGAGGTATTGTTGGGACTTTTTTTCTTTTTTTCTTATTTATCTGCAATGTGAATCTTTTTTTATTGGACTTCATCTTGTTTTAATGGTCATAAAGTCCTAATGCAATCTGAGCCACTTTGGAGATTGATCTTTTTGACTTGGGTTTCACTTGATTTATTTGCTTGTGTAAGTTTATCAGGTTTTTTCAGTTGGACAATGTGGCAAAACTCACATTTTATTTAAACATGGTTAGTATTCAGTTACTCAATAGACATAAAAAAATCTATGAAGTGTTAAAATAAGCACATTCAAATAATTTCAGTATTAATTGTACTCACTGCTGTCTCTGAAATGTGCAAAATTGGAGCAAATGTCTTGTAATAGACTTTCACACCTTGAAATAGTAGCAATATCTTCAAATTCAGAAGAAACTTCATATGGAGAGATGTTTCTATGTGTTTCAATTTCTTTGGGATTTTTGAAGCAAGCTGCTTTGATGTTGATCAAGTTAGAGGGTCTCTTTCTAATTTCAGAAAAAAAAGACAAACCCAAACAAACAAAAAAAACCCCCAACACTCCCCACAAAACCCCCACTGTACACCACTTGCCCACCATGTAGTTTAATCACTTGTAATGACTTTTGTGAAAGAAGAACCAATAGTGAAAAGCCTTTGAGTTGTTTCTTTAAATGTTTCCTGGCATGTGCTTGCACACTAATATGAATTTATTCTTGAAATGACCTGTCTTTGGATGTGTTAGTAATTGAGCTGCTTCTTTTTTGTCTTTTATTGAAAACTTTTGATGGCATTCTTTGCAAGATTAGCTTTGCAAAAGATGGATTAGTATTATTTAAATAAAATGCCTCTGACAGTTTGCCTAGAAAATACATCAAAAAGAAATTACAAGTATTTTTTAGTGTAATTTAAATATAATTATGCTAATTTGTGTGTGTTGTATAGGTATATTTGCATGTATATGTATTTATTTAGTATTAGATTTTGGGGAGCTCCCCCCTCATATTTTTGTTTGTTTGTATCTTTGATGTGTCCTTTTATATCAGAAATATTTCCTGGGGTTTTTTTCTTTTTACTTTATATAGTGAACCAGTAATCTGTATTTAATGATATATTTGAAGATTACAAGGAAGAGTAGTCATTGCAGTTATTTTGATCTGCATTAGAATGCCCAGAGAATTTAGTTTCAGCATTCATTTGCTATTTATAAATACTTTATATTCACCTTTACTTTTCTATTCTCTTATGAGAAGCTCCATCCCAGCCAGAGCCAGTGCAGAGAGGCACATCTGACTTTTAAACTGTGAATTGGAGTTATTTTTAGAACAATGGAGACAAAACTGGGTTGGTAGGAGGGAGAAAGAATTAAAAGAATTTTGGTCTCTTTTTGTTAGGAGATGGTCTTTTTAAATCACCTTTATGCTTTGTATGTGCACATCTGAAAGTTTTGGTGGCTGATCCAGTTAGGGATGCATCAGAGGACTTTTTCCTAAGTGGCCTGGTTTTCTGCATCCTTTGTTTTGTCTGCGGCAGCATGGCGGTACAGGGTTGCTGGCACAGAGTCAGTGGCTGCTGCCATTGAGAGAGGAACCTGGCAGCACGCTTTTTGACAGTAGGCTGCCAGAGAACAGAGGGACTAGAGAGAATGGTGGAAGAGGCCCTTTCTTCCCACAAATACCCTGCTGAGCTCAAACTTTAGAGCAGTCCTTCAATTGACTGCCTGCTCAGTGCTTCTCATGTGTTCCATTAGAGATAACTTGTTGTACTTTTCTTGGACAGGAACTCCCTCTGCTCAAGACTTTGAATGTAGGTTTCTTTACTATTTTTTGTGGTAATGGAGGAAGACTATTATGCTCAATGCTACTTTTTTTTTTTCCTTTCTAAGCATGAATCTTCAAACACAAATATGGAAGCTGAGTCACAAAGTGAGTCCTAATGCATAACACTTCGAAAATAGTAGCTTTTTTTGGTAATTATTAAAGATACAAAAGCTATACCTGTAATATTATTTTATAGCTTGGAAATTTAAGGTTCATGGCAGAGTGTCAAAGATAATATGGGACTAAGCAGTGTGACAAACAAATCTAGGATATTATGGGAGAAGAAAAGATGAAAATGAAAGAACCAACTTCCAAGGAGACCACTACAAATATTGTCAGATAAAGAAATACTAGCTTCATCCACAGGAAGATATTCTATGATGAAGGAAGACCTTCTTTTATCTTAAAAAACAAAATATTTTTTTTTCCTTGCTCCCCTTTGCTGACAGTATCTCAGTAAGCACAAGGGTGCTTTTACTTCAACTACAAAGGTTGGGCGCTTCCATTTGATACCAGTGAATGCAAAAGTGTCAGGTTCCTTGTGTCAGATAAAACTGCTGCAAAGCTTTGGATTTAACAGGTTGCTGTTGAGTGTTATCCTCTGAACTCTGGTTGTTTTTCTTCAGAGCTGCTACAGGTATGGTGAAGGCCGCCCAGCCTGCGTAAGGACCAGCATAAACTGCGTAAGAGGCGTCACACCCACCATAGACATTTGTTAAGGTTCTTGTCGGAGAGGAAGACTAAAATGGAAGCAAAATTGTCTTTCCTGTCCTCCTGTTATGACTCATGGGAGCTGCTTTTGTGCTCAACGCTTTGATAATCAGTCTGCTTATTTGTCACTATGGTCTTAGAAGCATCCTGCTAAGCACCCACTCTTTTGAGTTGGCCACAGCTGTTAGAGAAGCTCATAAATCCTGCGGTTTAACTCTGAGAAGTGAATTTAGTTCATGTATCCAGGATGAGCTGAATTTATTTTTGAATCTGTACTTGCATACAAAAGGAAGAGCACTTGCAAAACAAAATAAAACAAACCAAATCATTATTGGTGTCCTGGTCTTTCTTCAAGCTCAGTTTTCATTTAGAAGTTTAACCAAACAGATATTTTTAATAGTTGGGAGCTGATTCAACCCTTTTCCTAGTTGTGTGCTTGCTGGAGAACAGGTAATGTGGTCAGGTTCTTCTGCCCTGCACTCTGGGCCCTGCTGCCATGGAATAGTGCTGCCTTTTAGGCCACTTATGTGACAATGGCTTCCCTTGGTACATAACTCATCAAAATGAGCTTCTTGCGGTGTTCAGCAATTAAAATAAAAAAAAACAAACAAAAAAAACCCAAAGAAAGCAAAACCCCTCCAAAAGCCAGCAACAGTGAAGTCAAGTTGCGATGATGATATTAGCAATGTCAATAAAAGCTTGCTGGAGCTGAATTTTAAAACCTGTGAGCCTGTGTAAGCAACCTTGGTGTTTTGCTTTTATATAATTTGTTCAAGTATGACAGTTATCTGAATTTTGTATTTGTTTTCACCAGCTGTTCTTTTCATTCCTAATTTTTTTTTATGAGCAGAGGAGGATAGATTGAAGCTTCGAGTATGAAAAATAACTTGCATAATTGCAAGTTCTTGTTGATTTTTATCTCTTCTTAAGCGTTTTCTTTTTTCAATTTCCACATTGTGGGTTTCTTCATATTATGAAATATTGGTGGCTTTTCCTCCAGAACCTTGTCCCATTAGAAGGTCTGCTGTCCTTACATAAAATGAAAACGAGTGGTATATTTTTCCAGATGCAGGAGCAAGATTAACAAAACTTCACTAGCAATATGATTGTATTTTTTTTTCCTCTCCATTCTTAGTCAGACTATTACTACTGGCTTCCTCCTCACAGCCATTCAAATACTGAATTGGTTCTTCCTAATCTGTAATTCCTCATAATATTCTTGGCACATTCTTCTGGATAAGTAAATCCTGAAAAAATTCTCCAAATATTTTCTTAACCCTGTTGCTTTTATATTCTGCTCTAATACTGATTCAGGTGCTTGTAACTTTTTAATTAGAGGTTTTCTGGAAAATCTGAAGAAATAAAACTACACTTATAAAGGGGAGGAGAAGGAAGAGGTGGTGCAGAAGTGATACATCATGACTAATAGGAGGCAGTTAATTCTTCTTTTCATGTGTATGCTTTGTACGGTAGAAGACATGCCAGGGTTTGGATTAATGTGTAACCATCAAAGACAGATACTTACATGGTATGAGTTCTTTACATCTATTTAGTGACTGGCTGTTCTATTAGTGAACAGATGAAAATGTACCCAACCTCTAGAAATTTAGTTGTATATTCTCAGTCAGTAAAAACAATAAATAAATAAATTATTAAATTTACTTTTTGTTTTAGGAGAGCAAGAGGGATGTATTACCTACTGGCAAGAAGCTTGTTTAAAAGCTAATGGATGACTTTGAAGTCAATTAGAAGTTTGTAACTGACCTCAGCAGGGTGCAAATGGCACTCTTTCTGTCTTGATATGTGAAATCAACTGTATGCTTGTTATACAGTATACTAATATACAAATCTAATTGTGTGTTTCTAGAACAGAGTTTTATTTCTCCAAATTTTGTGAAGATGAATGTTTACCTCAAGATTTTTTATATTTCTCACTAAATGTCTGCATTAAAATCTAACTAAGTAGAGTTCTTCCTCCCACCCAGCTATTGATGATTATGAAATATTGAATAATTTAGAATTGAGGCCTTGGAGTGAGTGATTAAGTTGGATGTTTGGGATGGTGCTCTAAAATTCTTAATGATCATGAAGGGAAAAGGAACTAGGGAAGAGCTAGGGGTTTTCCCCATTTGATTTAAATGCAAATGATCAGGTACCATAATGCTATATTAGTCTGGATGTTCATTCCCAGAATGTTTGTACAGTTTTTGGTTTACACATATAAGCCTTACTTGCAAAGCAACTATATCTGTGTTAAAATCTCATACTGTTATCGTTCTGGGTTAAGTAAAACTAATTTGTTCTTGCTCATTTAATGTTGTTTAATTTTGCTGAATTGACTCTGCATATTGTAGAATGCCATGGTAACATTGGGACCATCTCAGAGATCTGTTGGTTTAATTCATAAGTTGTTGATGTCCTGTGAATCTATCTGCCTCAGAAAGGGGTGTTAGCAGAATGAGGGTTATTTCCCTACTGAGAACCCTTGAGAGGGAAAGAATGGCCTTTTTTTCCCTTCTGCAAGAGTTACCATTCTAGCAAACAGGCAACTTATTAAAACAGACCTATATGGTGCTCAGTGCTAATGACAAAATTGTGGTTGCTATTAATAAGGTTTTCCTTGCTATTTCCGGTGTTCATCTTGAAAGAATCCAGCCTGCCTTCATTAAGCTACAGAATAATGTAATTCTTGCTATGGATAACTTTCTTGAAATTACTTTTTTTGTTAAATCTTGTAGATTTTATTCTTTCTTTACTTTTATTATTACAGTAGCTCACTCTGCCACTCACAAGACTGTCATTCACGGAGTTTGAGTTCATGTTACCAGATTCAACAAGAATCAATGATTTAAAAAATAGTCTTAACAAGGCCAATGCTTTTTGAAAAGCAGAAAAATCCCAGAAAGTTCAGTGGGTGCTGCCACTGAGCAAGTATCTTTCGCAGTTTCTCTTTAATCTTTCAGGAACCTTTGAAGGCAAAGATCTCAAACAAATATATACGGGGTGTATCAAAAAGATGGACCCCTTTGAAATGGACCTTCAGTTGATACTGGGTCCATCTTTTTGAAACACCCTGTACATCTTATCTAGGGATTAGCTCGGTCTAGCTAGTCTGAGTTCACTAATGTTGCAGGAGAGAACTGGTTTGAATTACTGCCTTTTTTGAGGAGATGTGGCAGGAGAGCTAGGGCGAAAAGTGTTTGGGTATGAATCCATGCTACTGTTGCATGCCACTTGAAATGAACAGGAGAGCTAATGAAAAGGGTACAAGATTAGGCTCTCATGAAGTGCTTTCAGCAGAGTTGTGCATGAAGATGACTTTGGAGCTAGCGCGGAAGAGCTGGGTCACTCAAGTGTAGTTTTCCTTTGGGAGTCCCCCCGTATGTGCATCTGTATTAGCTTTGCTGTCAGTCATGATGCACTTCAGGGAGAATTTGAGGAGCTGGTTTGTGTGTTTCTTTGGGCCAGCTGAAGTGTATCGCTGATGGTGAATGAACATCTGTAAGTGATATGACAGGCTTTTACCTTTAGGGTATTACATGTGGATGCTGATCTAGGTGCTGTGTGTCTGGGAGCACCAGTGTGACAAGCAGCTCAGCTTTCTGTGCCTCTTAATGCAGTGAAAAGGGAAACTGCGTGATCAGCTGGGAGAGGAAGATGTGTAGTACTGAATTTCAGAAGAGAAGGTCAGCTGCTTGCAAATCTAACCTTTATTTCCTAATAAAAAAATAGGATACGTACTGAATACACTTGCAGGAGTCTTAAAAATAAAAATAGTGGCTCCCAAGTTGCAAGCCTGTATAGCTTTAAGTAGTTTATGAGAAATTTGGAAATTATGAATGAGGAACAGTGGAAGCTGCATCTAAATTTCTTGTTGAGTTTCTGATACGTTATCTCGTAAGCTTCTTTGTGGTTTTTCATAGATCCAAAAAGTATTGTGTAGAAAGACAATGTATTGTAATACATTAATAGATAAGTAATGAACGCTATCACAAAATAATTTGTAGAAAGCTTGTCAATGAATAATGTTAGGAACTGAAGTGTAGGGGATTTGGTGATGTTATTGAATAGTGAGTAATAGAAAACAGAACATGTGTTTTCTGACTGTTCCTTTCTTTCCGGCAAGTAATTTTTACTGATCTGAGTGTGCCTGACCTGTTTTCTTGTGTCTTGCTTACATTATGGCATTAATGGTTCTTTCAAGGTTTCTGTAGCAGTATTTCCATCACTCATGTGCAGTGTGGGCACAGGCAGCTGTGCCTGTGTGTCTGGCACCAGCCTGTTCCAGTAGAAAGCCCAAGCAGCTCTGTGGGCTCTCTTCTCATGCTGATGGGTGCAACTGAGCAGATGCTCCTGCTTTTCCAGGACCAAAAAAATTAGTTTGGTACTGTAACCAGAAAGCTGGGACAAACAGCACAAAAGCTTATGTGAGAAGGAGATTCCAAATAAGAGAGGAGGAGAGTATATGGAAGGAGAGGGAAAGGGTGTTTCACACAATTCACAAGTGAAGAACAAATTGATTAATTAAAATAGTAAATAAAACCACTGAAATAATCCATTAAGGAGTGGGTAACTTTTTTTAAAACAAAACAAAACCAAAAAAAACCCCTAACTATTCCTTTAATTTGGAACTCACTGCTTTATTTTCCAAGTTGGTTTCCAAAATACTGTGGTTGGTTAACTCTGAAACTGCATCTAAAATAAAAGCCCATCAGATTATCTCCCTGTGTCTTGCCTGAGGCCAGTGTCATTGTGATTTCCCTCCACCCTTGAGTCTTCTTTTTTGTCATGGGTGACTTACTCAACACGGCACCCCTAGTTTATAGCAAAATAGCAGCGAGACTGAAGTTTGTGTGAGCTGAACCCAATATCATTAGGTCACGCTCACCCATTACATATAAGTAAATTAAATTAATTCAATTCTATCCTGCCATCTTGTTCCTCATGAGTAGTCCTATTTTTGAAGCACTGAACTGTGAAAATTACATATTCCCAATTCATGGTGACGCTATTTTAGCTCTTTTTTCCCCATTTTTGAATGTTGCATGTATGGCTTTAATGTTAGGTGGAAAAATGCAATCTGAATGAGAAAAAACAAACTTAGATGTGTTTAGTTTATCAGATTTAAAAGATTTTATGAGAGATGTGGTGAGCCTAGACCAGATAGACACAAAAAACTTCATTCTTTTCCCTGTGTGTAGTTGCTTGATTTGACAGATTACTTCAAAATTTGTGAAACATGAAAGAAAAAAACACCTTTGAAAACATTTTTTTTATATTTATTACATTTCCATTAAATAAGCGGGTAATGGAAATAATTTTATAAATCTGATTGCTAGTCAGTCTAGCAAATAAATTCCTTTTTTTTAAACAATCACAGAAAACAGTACTAGAGGAGTATTTTCTGTTGTCCAGTGTTCTCTCTACCTTACCCTTTTTGTCACTACAGCAGACGAAAATAAATTATACCTAGGTGTCAACATACACCAAACTGAGAACATAAGTAATTATAGGTGCATTTTTGCTCACTGAGGTAATTCCTAGCAACATTTTTTATTTGCTTCTGTTCTGTAGAAAATAACTCTATGTAAGTTAGTTATTATTGTAAGAGACATCCTAAGTATGGGATTACAAGACCAGCTGTTCTGTTGGATAAAAGTTCTCAATTGGTTCTGTCCGTTATACACGTTTTCAAGCTCTCTTGATCATAAAATGTAGAAATAAATTAATTCTGTGTTACAATTGTTAGACAATATTTGTGTGATGTAGATATACCACTGCACTCTCTTGCTGAAGTAAAACAAAGTACTAATTGCAATATTTTCTCTTCTTTCCCCAGGAAGCTACTGACTGCCTAGACATTAAGAAAGTGTGAGAGAAATCTGGTTGATCAAGGTGGAATTATTTTTTTTCCAAGAGCTTTTTCATAATTGCCTTTTTCAAAATCTTTGGACGCACCCTATTGTGCCATGTTTTGTGGCTCTCACCGTAAGAGGAATTTGTCTTGATGAAGATTCCTAACATTGGTAATGTGATGAATAAATTTGAGATCCTTGGGGTTGTAGGTGAAGGTAAGTAGTGCCTTAATAAGATACAAATTAGAATTTTATATAGATTTTGCTTAGTTCTATTGATGGTAGTAAATTTTCATTTGCAAAATATTGCTTGTATGCAAATCTTAAGAAATGTCAATTTATTCTCTACAGCTCCTTCTAATTCCATTCTCAGTTGGAAGGAGAAGATTGGAAAAAGAAAAGAAAAAGAAATAGGACAGTTTTGGGGAGGGTGTGTTAGTTTCTTTTAAAGTTTACTATATTAATTTTTCTGTAGTGAAAATGGGGAGATGAAAGTTATCAAACTTCTCTGCAAGTATATTTAAAGAAAATTCAGCGTTTTAAAATCAATTTACTTTCAGACAATTTTTGTAAAATTGTTTCAGTGCACAGAAATTTGGTACAGTACCCATATGTGCAAATTCTGGATGATAATACTGGGAGCAATATTATTTCTATAGCCAGGAGGAGACTGAAGACTGTTTTGTCTTGCTGCTTGTTTTTCTGCTTTGAGATAGTTAATCCCTCTTCTTTGTTTCAGGAGCCTATGGTGTTGTACTTAAATGCAGACACAAGGTAAGTAAATTGTTTTAAGTCAGAGATAAATATTCATATTTGAGTGAAACAATGACTTTTGATGAGAACTGAGATGTTACTATGTATGAGATGTGGCAGCTGGAGTGGACTTTTCTTCAGTCAGTTGCTCAGGTTTTTTTAATTGCAGTACTGTCAGAGGAAATTGCTATATCTAGTGCCAAACCTTCGTTTTTGGGAGGTTTATATTTTTCTGAAGTAGATGAGGTATTTCTAATGTTTCATTAATTTTGACTAAGAAGACTTTTTAAAAAAATAGAAAAAAGGAGAGAAAAATTGTTTTGGAAGCATGTAGTTTACGCTTGAGCAGTCTCAATTAGAATGTCAAATTAATCGCCAAATACTGCTGTATAAGCACTTACCTGTCTTTGGGAGGAGGGAAGGAGTGGGATCCCTGTGGAATTTCTACAGTTGTTGGACAAACTGTGGTAAGAAAGCACTAACTTTTATGCTTATTAATTTTAATTTGGAAGAGGAAAAAATAAAAAACAGAAAAAACCCTGTTTCAGACAAAAATGGTCTGGGAACCTGTCTACACTATTCTAACTACTGTGTAAGTTGGATATATCTGAACTTGCTGCTCATCAACCGAGAACTCTGACATGAACTAATTTGCTGTATTTGCAGCTGCAGCGTAGTCATATAACAGAATAACTTCTACTGCTCTGAAACAAGACGTTTCAGAATCACAGAATGATTTGTTTGTAGTAATCTGAGAATATGTAGAAGTTTTTATATGTAGTTCATACTTTTTTTCTAGAAAAAGTTGGCGCTGTGCAGAGTATCTGTGTTCCTGCCATGGCTTTTAGCATGTGTGAAGAAGGACTTTTGCTTGGGACATACAGTTATATTTGGAATGGCTTCCATTATTATACTGATTTAGAAAAAAAAAAAAGGAACTTGGAAAGCTCCTGTCTCAAGCTGAAGCCTTGTCTGGAGACTATAATCACTCAATAGAATGGCTTTGGTAAATTGGATATTTTTAGATAGTTATGGAATAATAATTCAGGGTAAATAGTTTGAGAACACCTGGGTAGTGACAATGCAGTTCACACTAGACAGCTCTCTTCTTTATGGAAGGTAACTTTGCCAAGACTCAAGAAGTTTTTCGGATTTCCTGCATTACTGAGTGAAATTTAAGCTCTGCACGTCTCTAGTCATGTCCTTATCTGAAAGAGTTCAGTACTGTAAGAGGATAGTATGGTAAACTTATCTGAGTTCCTATAAGAATACCTTGCAGTATAGCTGATGTTTAGAAAGGGAAGACTTTGCTTTAGCAGAGTGAAGTGCTTCTTCCTACAACCTGTGTAAGGATGCTGGGTTGCATGTGAGGATCTAAATTTTTAGGTAGTCGCACCATTTTTTTTCTGCATTTTCAAGCTTAATCTGTATTGGAGTTCTAAAACAAAGTGTTATTTAGTAAAGCTTCTAGTAAGTGAGGTAACTAAGACCCAGGGTTTTCAGTATTTGAAGACCTGAATAAGAAGTGAGGTATGTTGCTATTTTAAGCTTCTCGCTGATTTACGATTCTCACTTACTTAAAACCAGCTGCACCCAACCTCTAAGAGCGGGGCTTTAGGGGCTATCTGTTATAGTAAAAAAAGAATATCTAAAAGTTTAACTTTGACATGCATCTCTTTTCTGATCCTTCCTTTGGCTGTTTGTCATTATGGGTTTTTCCTTTTATGCCTTGGTAAAATATATTGAGAGACCTGTCCCCAGATCTTTTGCAAGGTGCAGATTCAGAGCAGACATGTCCTGCTTGTTGCCTAGATATGCAAGGTTTCTTAGGAAAACATTTCATAATTGCCACAAGAGTTTAGTTCATGCTTAATTATAGGCATCAAAACAAATAGAATTATTTACTAGTTTTTACATTTTTGATGGATTTAATTAGGTTTTTTATTGGCTTATCCCTTTTAAGTATGGAGGAAAAGTGACTGGCTATAAAGGAAGAGAGTTCAACAGATAGTATGAGCTGGAGCTTGAAGATGTGAAAAGATGCTGCCTGTTTACTCCAGATCCAGATAGAAAAGATCTAAATTACAGACAAAAATTTTAAGGCTCTGATGTTGATCATTGACTAGAATGAACATGACAGAACTGAAATTGTAGAGAAGCACCCTTTTAATGGGAAGGAGAAGAGAGGAAGAAAAGGGGAGAAGATTCTAATTCCTGTGACATCAAAGATGTTAAAAACTGAAAGTGTGGGTTTTAGGGAAGACTTAAAACCAGTCACTAACTGGCTCAAAATGGGAACTTCTAACAAACTGTGATAACAAAGGTTGTGCATTAAGAAAAGTTACTTGTAAATAGAGGAAAAAAAAACCCCAAATGTATTTCAGGATGGCATATGTGGTTGTTTTTCTTGGGCAGGAATTGTTTTTTAATACAACTTTCCTACTTGTATAGGAAAAGAGTTTTAATTCACTTTCATGAAGTGAAATTACCTGGAAATGCAAGGATATGTGGGGTTTTATTGTTTGGTAGCCGATGGGCATACTTTATTTAGTATGGATGAAGTTAGTAAGAATTTCTGCCACATGATCTGTCTGCAGTTTGAACAGCACGGAACTTTGAGTGCAATACGTAGTAAGTCTGTTCAGCACCACATAAGAAGTCCAGAAACGGCATTAAAAACAGAGAATGTTGGAGTATTTTTAATGTATGTGTGGTATGTACCAGGCCATCCTTGGTCACATTCCCTCAGTGTGTACGGCTTTTCTTTTTGTGCAAAGCTAGTGATTATATCTAAGAATTTGAATGTACAAGTATTTATTTTCATCTTTATAAATAGCGGCAACATGCCAGGATCAAATTCTCAGCTATTGTAAGTCAATTTGTCTCTATCATATTGGCAAGAGGGTAAATTTTCTGTAAAATGAGGAGTTGGCCCTAACTGCAACAATTTTCCTACATATAATCCACTAGTGCTTCAGTGATTATATAGCCTTTTGCCCCAGTGCATTTAAGTGGCGTGTGTATAGGAATGTAAATTGGAGAAACTCGCAGAAGGAACAAATACCTTGTCATTATTATGCATTTTTTTCTTTGCTAAGGGAACATTATCAGGAAAGCTAAAGTAGTTCCTCTAGAATGATTGTGTTTACACTATTATACAGCATGTTTTTATCACAAATACTTTACTCCTAATTGTAGTCTGTGCATAAAGATTACTTCTTTATCTGTTTTTTTCTAATGTGAAGCTAATACAAATACTGTTGAGATGAATTAGACCTGATGTTCAGAAAAGCTTTTTACTTTTTTAATTAGAGGACTTTTCATAAGGAAATATACATTGTGTTTGAAAATACTGGAGATACATTTTATTTTCACAAAGTATTAGAATAGGCTCTCTTGGCTTATTTACTGGATCTCAGCTATGCTTTTCTGAAATGAAGAGCCACTTGAACAGTTCAGCAGTGTCAGAGATCATGGCTGAGGAAGAGAATCTTCAGTTATGTTTAAGACTTGTCAAATTACTTGCCTTTTAAATAAAACCTTTACTTCATAACGTGGGTTTGCAGCTTCACGCAGTTATCCATTTCTAATAGGGAATTAGGAGCAAGTGTCATGAGGACTCTGACATTAGATAGAAAGCTAATAGGACAGTATTGTGACTTAAAATCAATAAAATGATAGGAAGGTGCTGTGGGAAATCCGTAGTTGTCCAAAGATGGGCACACTGCAGAAAGAAGCCTAGAGGAAAAAAAGAAGCTGAAAATCAGTGTGAGAAGGGAATGTATTGATATTCTGAGAGATATTAAATTGTGTATATGGGGGAAACATTGAAAATTGTAGCTGCAAGTCAGAGGAGTTTGTAGAAATGACGTGAATGCATCCTTGGATGACAGATAAGTGGAGACTACGTCTAGGTAGACAAGATGCTAACACTGGAACAGAGGGTTGTGCATTAAAAGGAGACAGAGCTCTCCACAAGGCTAGGCAGAGCTCTCCACAAGGCTAGGCTGCAGAGGAAGAAGGGTTCATACTAGTAGGCAGTCAAACCATAACTGTACTATTAATGCTCTGTGTTTAGTCTGAAAGCAGTGATTCTAGTTTCTGTGTTAGGTCCCATCCACAAAGCGTGCATGGTGGTTTGCTTTATTTAGCAAGGGTCTTACCAATGTTCAGTTGAATGTTTGAGAAAGACCCAGGTGCAAGTCTGTATAAATAAATAAAGAAAGAAATAAAAATATTATAAGAAATGAGCATGAAACACCTAGACACCTAAAGCTCATAGTTACTTGAGTAATAAAGTGCCAATGGTTTTCTACTTTTAGACTTGCTGGTGTGGGGAGCTGGCAGAAACCTGCAGGAAAAAACACTGGAGGAAAAAAAAAAAAGGGAAGATGCTTATATACCTGTATCTCTATATATAAATTTAAGGGGTTTTGTTTTAGGTTAGCTAGATGTGTAGGAAGGTGTGTGGTGATGCAAATTGTCTAAAGGCACAGCAGAAATGTGTAAAATCTCCTAGACCCATCCCTTATCTTGCTATGTGCTGTGTGTTATCAAGAGTCCTTGGAGCCTGAGGGGATGCAATTTAATGATTCAGAAATTTAATGACAGCTGTTCTTGTACATACAACATCGCCTGCCTAATAAGATGTTTTTTCTGGTCTTTTATTTTAAAACTGTCTGGTTTTGGTTGTTTTTTATTGTATGAGATGTTTTTAGACCTTCTTTTTTTAAGATAAACACCAGTGAATTTCCTTATTAAAACAAACAAAAAGAAACCTTATAGAATTGTTTGGCCACTTCAGTGCGTTGAAGAATAATGAAGAATAACCTTTTAATACTTCCAGACAATTTTCTCTTATTTTAGTATCTGATTTTGTTCTGTTTGAGCTTTCAGTAATACTCTTGCATTGTCTTCAGATAAGTTTTGTGTGTGTGTGTGTCAGAATAGAGAATTTTCTGAAAGAAATATTTACTGACCTCTTAAAGGTATAGTTTACTCAGTAGAAAATGTAATGGATATGTGTATGTAACAGATTCATTAGATTTCATTTGAGTACCTCAGCCTTTTCAGTGTCTCTTATAACTAGATTGCCTACTGACCAGCAGGGTCACGGTTCCCTTAGTTTTCCCTTTGAAACCAATGTTTTTCTGTTCCTCCAGGTAGGTCATCTCCACTTCGGCACTCTTTGCACTGCTTGTTCATGTTTGAGGTCAGTCAGGAATTCCCCATTTACCAATGCTGACCAACCCGAGAAACTTTTCCCAGCTTACTGCATGTTGGAGTGGGCTATTCCTGTGCTTTAAGGAAGTCATCCTTGAAGAACAACCAGCCCTCCTAGACCCCTTTCGCCTTTAGGGCTGTCTAAGTAGGTCCTTCTACAGCGTGAAATATGTTCTTGTGAAGGTCCAGGGTTGTAATTCTACTGTCCATCTTGCTTAGTTCTTTCAGGTTCTTGAATTCCACTATATTACGGCGTTGCATCAGGAGATGCTGTTCTGTTGTAATCCCAGTAAGGCACTCAGACTCTGTAAGTTGTCACGAAGTGCTATTTCTTCACAGTGTTAGCTTTAATAAAGTAAAAATGATACAGGTAATCTTAGGTCCCATTAGATGCTGGGAACCTTGAGTTGTGCAGCATCAAATGGATCTCTGATCGGGGTCCAGCATACTGTGCAGACATTGTCTGTAAGAAGAGGTTACCCCATTTCCTTTACTCAAGCTATTACAAGATTTTCGTATGAGAACTCTGTTAATTGTTTATGCTATCAAACAGAAAAGATGTTTGTGAGACTGTCTTGCTGTGCTTTTAGATTAAAGGCAAGGCCACACAGGTGATGTGGTCACAGCTGCTGAATGGAAGCTGCCTGTGGGCTCCCTTGTTACAAACAAGTGGCTGAGTTTATCCTGCTGCCAAGGGGATTGTGGAGCACAGCACAGTTCTGGGCTTCCTCAGGTGAACTCTTAATGTGGATCGCTTAACTTCTTGGTGTACCAGTGGTCTTCTGGTCAGGGTAACTACATATTGTCACTGCCTCTGAGGTTATCATCAACCTTCACATTGCTATTGATTCATTGGTCAGCTGTGTCAAGAAATTGCCTTTTGCATCTTCCAAAAGTCTTCTGATTGTCTCCATCGTGCTGTATTACCCTTTTAGCAGATGCTGGAGTGCTCTAAGTCGTCTGAAAAAAATCGTCTTTATTGTAAGGCTTCCCTTAAGGCGGCTTTATCTGTTTTGTTCTCTTGATCAGGTGCTTTGAAGCAGATGTCCACCCTAATGACACCTGTGTTGTTGTCTTCTAACACTCAGTGCAAAAAAATTTGACCTGTTTCTTACCCATTCCAAAGCAAATGTCCGTGTATTCAAGCCTCCCTTCCATTTGCAAAAATCTCCTTACCTTCTTAGCTCATCCTCCTTAAAATGTCCTGTATCTGTTTGTGGCAGTGCTCTGATAATGCAAACTATCCCAACACATTTTCTGTGATCCTAATGAGTGATATCATCATCTAGGATGGTGGGTAGTTCAGATAACATATATTTCTATAACTGCACTGACTCCTAGTTCATTCTGTTTGCTTGCATTTTGTGTACAGACTCTGATTTCACAGGGTGAATGAAAGGGCTTTATACTCAGAAAATCTGGGTTCTCTCTGTTACCATGAAAATGGAGTTCTGAATTTGCCTGGTAGATGTTAGAATTTCTTCTCAAACTCACACATCTGCTGATGTTATTAATGAAACTCTTCTCACTGAAAATCTGCTAACCCTTCTTTTTATGTTGATGAGTTTCTCTTTAGTGTCAAAATTAAAAGGTAGATACTTATTTGTAAAAGTTGTGATTACCTTCAGTGTATTGTGTTTTCTGACATTCTGGCTTTAGATCTGACTTTCAAGGTTCCTTAGCTCTCCAGCGTGTGTTAAGCCAAGTGCTTGGACTGGAGAGTAGAGTTTTCATTGCAGTTTGTCTTCAACTTTTTTTCTGGTATTATTTTCTATATTGAAATGGATACACCTCTTTTTTCGTCTGCTTTGGATTTTACTGATTTGACAGTAGTTCCTGTTTGGATGACTGAGAAATTAAATGATGAGTAAATGAAAAGTCTTGAGTTCCCCAAATTAGCACAGATTGCTGTCCACATTTTTTCCCCCCTCAATATTCTAATCTTTCATTTGATGGAGGTAATATGAGCTGATTTCAGATTTTAACTGCGTAACTAGAGAAGAAAGTAGCACTGTCTGGTATTTGAAGCCCAGAACACTAGCTGTGATGATTTGGAAGTTTCTGGTTCTTGTTTGTATTTTACTAAACTTGTTGTAGTACTGTGATAATTCCGAAAGACTGTGCCAATATTCAGAAAGATTATCTAAACAGCAGAAGACTCGTAAGTTCACATCACTCTAAGGCTTAGCAATGGAAAAGTCTTGTCAGACAAACCAGATTTCTTACTTTGAATCATATGACAATCTACTTATATGACTGAGAACTGCATGAGATACTAAGCAATGTCTCTGTATAATTTTTAAAGCAGTGTGGATTTGAGAACTGGCTGATTAACAGACCTCAAAGCAGCTGTGAGTAGGGAGTCAAGGAGAGGTATTTCTATCTGATTTTGACAGTAATAGATACTAGGTACAATATTGCTATTCAACGTTTTGGTGACTGATAAGGTAAATTTGAAAGTACTGCTGTTAAAAGTTATGGACAACAGACTACAGTGGTAAGTAATAAAAGATAATTATGCAGAGCATTTAGCATTGCATGGCAAGTGATTCAATTCAGGCAAAGCATATTTTAAATATTTGTATGTGTTTCATATGCAATTGACTTTCAAAATTAGAACCTTCCAGCAAAATTTGGATTATGGTAGGAGCATTTTGAGCACTTGGTTTTATAATTTCAGAGTAAAGCTGAAAGCTGAGCAATGCATAGACTCTTTCCAATCTACTACCCTGATATACACAAGAATGGTCATTTTGAGTCAGGTGAGTTCAGCCAGCTCAGTATCTTAAGTGACTTTGTTAGAGGTAAACAAGGGATTAAGGACAGGGTGGGCATGTTGTGATATTCCCCACACTATTCACAGTCTCTAATTGGTACCGTGCTCCTGGAAAGTCATTATCACCAGAATATTCTAGCACAGATTATGCTAGCAGTGTATTTTTTGTATTACTTTATCCTGTGCCTAAAGCCATCTGTCCTCTAAGTCTTCTACTTGCCTGTGCGTACTGTTTAAAGTATTAACTGATATTTCTGTGTACTGTGTAAACTATTGTGTCCTTATGCATTTTATTTTTTTTGCTTACCATCAATTTACATATAACTATCCTTCACCTAAAACCAGGTAAAAAGTATAGTGCCAAATCCTACTGATTATGTCTAAGATGCCATATGTTCTCTTGTTATTATTGCTATCTCATTGCTGCCTCTATTTGGTTACATCCTCAAATTTTTTGTTCAACTTTTTCTTTGATTTTTTCATGTAAAACCAGCATTGCTAATTTTCACTACTAAGCAAATGTGTTTTGGCTCTGTGGCAAGATTTTTGTTTTTAATCATGGCCAAGGGCAAGTCAGAGTTGAGATCTGTCTTGAGTATTATGTGATGAAAACAGAGCTATTGGGCAAGCTGTAGTGCTGAAAATCATATTAACTCTTTAATAACCATTTGCTTCAATTTCACCTTTAGGCAGTGAATAACCATTTGAATTCCTCACAGAATGCTGGTTTGAAATATTAGGTATTTAGTATTTCTCTCATGGGCTTCCATACTGTGCTTCTGTGGTGTTCCCTTGGGTGCAGCAGGGAGTGGCAAGCCTGATTAGTGCTAATTCACTTCAGTTATTGCTTTTCTGTGTGAGTATATAAATGACATACAATTAATATCTTGATATGCTGTGTAGATGCTAATGTGGTGTTGAAAGTTTCTAAAGCTTTCATTTTCATTGATGCATTGTGGCATTTGTTTATTCCTGAACCTGAGCCTCCTCCATAGTCCTTTCAGTTCCCTGTGGCAGAAGGAGACAATCAGATTAGCATCATATTAATATTCTTT
This sequence comes from Aegotheles bennettii, assembly GCA_013398125.1. Taxonomy (NCBI): domain Eukaryota; kingdom Metazoa; phylum Chordata; class Aves; order Caprimulgiformes; family Aegothelidae; genus Aegotheles; species Aegotheles bennettii. The sequence continues at coordinate 58,632 of VZRW01008383.1, forward strand.
AAATGTAAATTATGTCAATGAAGTCCCGATTAATATTAAAGTAGTTTCACATATATACTGTTACTGCCCCAAACATCAGATATGCAGAATGGAAGGTAGAAATGAAGTTGCTGAGATCACACAGGTTGAGAAGGCAGCTGACTGGTCTCTCCTCCCCTCTCACCCCTGAGGTGGGCTATAATATTCTCTGTATCACAAGGTTGCAGCCTTTTATTTCTTTTCCTTAAAGTCTTATTCCCTAGTCTCATCTTTCTGCAATTTTTTTAATGAGTTGTTTCATAAGGTATCACTTAATAAAAACCATTAAAAACCTAATTTTGAGGAAACTATCCACCTCTAAAATGACTTACCCACTACAGTGGAAAAAAATTAGTGCTGTGCTTGATGTTGTCCAAGTCCTGGGATTAACTGAAATAAACACTTGTTTTTCACACTTGTAAGGCTATATAGGATGAGATGATAAAGCAAGGTAGTCCCACATCTCCTTTTGATTGCTTTTGTTGTGTTATGTTGTCTCTATCTGTTAGTTCTGCTATAGATTGCCAAGGTATGCTGTATTTCAAGGATTTAATTTTTTTTTATATAAACTTTTTCAACCCCATGCAATGACTTCTTTAAGAGGACCTGGCCAGGTTGTACAAAGCTGGCATGAAAATAAATGCATTATATTTAATGATTTTCACTATTCACATTGGTCCAGTCAATGGAATGGTGCTGCTCTGATGTCTGAAGTTGTGTTGTTTCCTTTTGAGTCTTTTGTAACAATCCGGACTTTTCTATGAAAGGTCCCTTGTATGATACTCTATTCCCTTATCTCCTTGTACTTGCTATGTTATGAACCATGCTCAGATGTGGATGGTATTCAGTATTCAGAATTGCCATCCTCTCCCTCCTCTCTTCCCAAAGGCTAATTTAGAAATGGAAGGTGCAGGGGAAAGATCAGGACTTTCAGAGTGCAAAAACTAACTTGGTGTGTAAGGAGATACTAAGATTATTTTTTTTCAGGTGTGTTGAATTTAAAGCAGTGTACAGTGTGAGTGTGTTACTTTCAGTGCCACAAGTTGGGATGGCTTAAGCTGTTTTAGCTGTGGTAACATTGGGTAACAGAATTTCATGCAGGACAAAGCTGAGATGCAGAGAGAACTGATGTTGCAGATCTTCAAAACTAGAGGCAGGGAAAGAAACAGGGGTTCACCCTTATACTCCAGTAATGCTGCTAACTGAAGGAGGCATAGAAGCCTGGGTTAAAAATAAGAAGTGGTTCATCTTACCTTGGGAAGGATATGTGAAACATATTACTGATGATTTTCAATTTAAATTAAGTCAAAGATAAGTAATTTGTTACAGTGGCAGTATCTCAGATTAGTACTTCTTTTAGTCATACAGCTTCTTTCAGTTCTTCACACTAATGGCTCTAGATTAAGTAGACATCTTCACACTTTTTCTTCTGTTTCTTAAAGAAACTGTATGTGTTTCTGATAGGCTTTCACATATTACGTTGCAATGAATTCCTGCTATGGGTACTGGTTTGGCTAAGTGAGAGGTTACTGCTTATGCTGCAAATAACGTTTTTTCTTGGAATATTGCCAAAAATTAAACAAGCTTTTTAGTAGTTGCATGCTCCCAACTGCAGACAGGTTATATATCATTACACTTGTTTTAATACAGGAATCATATTCAGACCTGCAGGAGTGTGTTCTGTGGCCGCCCCTAATGGCGCTTAATTGCAAACAGCTTGTAGTGCTGTATTTCATTCTAGTGCACTCGTAAGTGAAGTCTGAAAGTGTAGAAGTGATGAGCACATAAAGCAAGACTATCAATATAAATTATTCTTTCTTGCAAAAAGTTGAAAATGTTATGCTGAAAATTAAAGTTTAAGAACCTGACTAGAGTATTTCTTAGAAGCAGCAGCAGAAGAAATTGAAATCAATGAGGATTTGAGACATAATGTAGAGTCTTGAATCATTAGGAAAGTAGTGGTGCAGGCTAGGGATTTTATAGTTAATGCAAATTAATATATGAAAGAAGGAACAGCATATGGCTAATTATAGGGCTACATCTGTAATAGCATGAACTTACTTGAATATTGGATTACAGTCTAGTATTGCCATCAAATTGCAAATTACTGTGTAGCATAATTGATACAAAGAAAATTGTATTTCTAAATTTTAGGCTAATTGTTCCTGCAAGGGATTCTTGTGGACTTCTTAAACTTTTGTAGGACATGTGAGTAGCTCTAAAAGCACTATGTTAATCACTGATCTCTGGATGCTTCATGGGTTTATTTTAAAGCCAGTAAAATACAGCACACTTCAGTTTCTGAGAAGATCATTAATGTAGATTCTTAAATGTACCATGGTAAAAGTGGATCGGGAACATCTATCTGGCTTTCAAAATTATTTGTAGAAGTCAAGTTGATCTAAAATGTTACTACACTAATGTGTCTTGAATATACCACTTACACTAACTTAATGTAACTTAATGTTCTTAATTGTTTTTGTGAATTTTAAAGCCCTTATTTAAGCCAGGAGTCCTGGAAAAGGAACATTTGACAGTGTAGGCAAAACATTGACAATAGCAGTGAAACCTTTCTCAGCTTTTCACTTTATCTGAATGCTACAGACTCTTCTTGGCACTCACATTTCTCCATCAGTAAGGTTTACAGTGTGTTTTTAAATAGCACATTGTCCTCCTGAATGTCCTAGTTAAAGTAATTTAATTTTCCATGATTACTCAGTTCTGTGTAACTCCCTAATTGGTGGAATGCCCTCCTAAAAATATAGAAAACTTTCTGTTCTTTGGAATAAAACTTCCTGGAATATGTAACTTTTTTTCAAATATAGTGGTATATTTACTTCTCATTCAAAGCCTGGGTAACATAAATGTGGGGAAAGTGAAAGTAGTTTATATTTACAACATTACAGCTGTTTGAAATGTGTACAAGCGTGTGAAATTTCATGTGGTGAACTTAATCATTGCACTTACTGTATGTGGTGTTTGATCTTGGCTAAAAGCCTAATGGCTAGACAAGCCTGGTATCAGAGTATGGCAACTGAGGAATTTCGGATACAATGAGAGGTCAGGGTGAGCTCTAGAACAAAGGCTGTTTTGTTAAGACTGCGTAGTGCTCAGTGTTTCAATTGATAACAGTTGTTACAGATTTGCACAGAACAGGAAGCATTTTGTATTATATCTGTCCCTCATACATATGTTACAATTCTGAAACTCTCCAGAACACATACTTATGTTTTGCTATGTTTAGCTGCACCTGGACAATAAAGTTTGATGAGTCTGCTGCTTGCTTTTGATAATTGCATGCTAGCTTCTCCTGTTCTAACCTTAGGATATCTAATTAAGCCTATTCTAGTTTAATAGGGAAACCAAAACACCCTCTGGATTTATAAAGTATTTGCATTTTTATTTTACTATCCCTGAATTATTTTAGTTTAGATTGCAAAATTACACCGATCTTCATGCAAGTCCATTTTAAATCCTAATACCTTACAACATAATGGCTTAACTTTTCATATTGAAAAATCGCCCGCTTTATGGAATTATATTTTCATTTTTCCAGATGTGTAGCAAAGTGAGGATTTGTTTCTGAACAGCACAGGTAACTGTTGGAAACGGATACCAACATTGTTCACTAGTTTATAGTTGCTTGCACCATTATAACTTTGATAAAGCATCTTTCTATGTCTTTTCCCATGTGAATACTGATTTCTATAGAGTACTGCAGCATGGAAAGATTAGTATAACAAAATTCAGTGTAAATCTTTGAGAAGGGGAAGGTGAATATTTGCAGGATCTTGAAGTCCAGTGATTGTACTCACCAACACCCATTCTTTCATTATTTTCATTCACTCGTACCCTCACACCCAAACTCTTAGACGTATAAAGGGGGGTGGGTGCCCACGTGGGCAATATCTGATTTGGGCACCATCTCCAATGTGCAGGATTGAGGACAAGGTTAGGTAGATGTCAAGTCCCCAGTACATCTCTGAAGTTCCTCTTGGTGGTGATGACAAACTAGTTCTTACATCTTTTGTACATATTTTATGTTTAGAGGTTGTCCAGTTTTATGGGATGGTACTTAGCCTTAATTTTGTCTACTTCAACTTCCATGAGTCTGTTCTCTGTTTCTCCTTGTTTGAAATTTATGTTCCAAATGTGTGTCTACAATCTGCTTCCCCAGTGGGCTAACAGGAGAAAGGCTGGGTAATGTAAGCTACAACTTTGTTGCCGTCCTCCTATTGTTAGGATGCAAGGTCTGCTTGTGAGTCAGCTCTGCTTGACCCTCTGGGCTTGGCATTATGTTTTCCTCAGTTTTATTACTGGAGCACCGCCCTGGGAACAGTCTTCTCTGTTACCAGTAAAAACTATTCTTGAAACTTTGTGCAGTTTCTATTTGTGTGTGCTTGTATGCATACTCTCAGTGTCTCCTCCAATATCCTATTCATACGTACCTTGATCTGTTACATACTTCTGCAGGAGAAGCAAGGTGAGTGCATACGTTCTCTGGAAAACTTTGTTACTCTGTTTTCTATTCTTAGTATAGAATTGTGCTGCCTTACTGAACAACTGAGTCTCTGTGGACCATAAAATGCTTTGAGAGAGAAAGCTTAGTTTGGGTTGTGCTATTTCTCCAAATCTTTAGTCCACAGTCTTTATAATATTGAGACTAACTCCTTCTCATATGTGTGTTATGAAGTGTTTTTTTACATACAATTCTAATAACAGAAGATTACCACAGATTCCAGGGTGCTGAAAATTAATTGCAAAGTGGTTTTCTTAGACTTAACCTTGGCTGAACAAGGTTACCATCATTACCAATTTTTCTTTTGGCTGTAAAGAGACTTTTTTAAAAATTGGGAGGTTTTCAATTGTAGCAGAGGTAGGTGACATTCATAAGTGTAATCATGCACTGAGGTGTGGGAAGATGAAATTCTGTAGGACCAAAAAAACTTCTTGGCTGGTTACACCTACATCATCTTTTGACACCACACATCTTGACCAGGAGGCAAGCTATCTTCTTGAAATCAATTAACATTTCCAACAGAGATGGAGTAATGCCATGTTTATGCACAGAAATATGTTACAGGCAATGCCATCTGTAAAGCTGACTAGCTGCAACTTCTACAGGATCAAATTGCCTGTGACTGTGTGAAAAATTCATCCAAGTGGTGTGTACCTTTTTTTTTCCCCTCAGAGCATCAGCTAGTGAAGAGTGGTGTTAAGAAATGGATAGAAGATAGTGTCTGGTGGGATTGCAGCCTGGGTTCTGAACCTGTTCTACTTCTCTAACTCTTTTATGCTTCCACTGCTGTAAATGTTGCTGTAGTACTAAGGAATCAAAACTATTTGGGAAGCAAAGGGAAATCAGTAGGAACTTCACTAATGACCTTTAGGAAGGTGAGAGAGGCCAAATAACATCTATAGTGGGTCACCTATAGTATAGTCATCTGTAGTGGGTTGGTTTTTTTAAAAAGGGATGGGAAATTCCGGCATGTAATGCCCCTTTCATCCAGGTTCTCTGAATCCCATAGGGATTTGCAAACCAGATCTCTGAGATTATGTCAGTATCAGAGAAGCACATCAAGGGAGATCAGCCTGTCTGTAGTATTTCTCAGTTTCTATTCACTATAGATCTCAACGAAATTGGTAGTTTTTAGTGTATATTACTGAAGATTAGCTTCTGTTGCTTGGCAATATCCTTTCAATTTCACATGTGTGCTTGTACAGAGGCATGCATGAGTGTGTACACACGCACACTTGTTAATGAGTTACAGCAAGTGGCCTCTTCTGGTCAGTTTTAGAAACTGATACTAGCCCATTCCTTCTGTTGCCTCTTAGCAGATATTTATATATGCTTGTTAGCACAGTGTTATGTTGGTCCTTTTGATTTTTATGAATAAAAATATGCTTCAATATGAAATATGAATGGCAATGATTCTGTTTTATCGAAGTATTCAGCAGAAGCATACAAGTCTTTAACCAATATCCAAATAAAAAAGTCGTATGATTATATTTTCTCAGCTTTCACTCATCTCTTCATCTGAAGATCATGTTTCAGGAACTTTCTGAAAAATTACCCTCGTTGCTAATGCATCTCGTGCTTTTCCCCTAAACATGCTTGTGTGAAGGAAGGCACTCTCATACCACTTCTGAGCTATTTACAAAAAAGTGAAAATGAAGAGTCTGTTTAGTTTTGATAGCTCTGTTTCTACAGTAAACAGGAAGTCCCAGAATTTTTCAGTGGGAGAACAAGCCTTTTCTGAAAATGTCTGGCTAGGAATCAAACTATGAGGGCATAGCTTATTCTTGCAAAGAATGAATATGTGGAAAGACAAAAATAAAGGAATAATTAGGTCCGGAGATCTTTTGTCCATGGATTTGTTTGGGGTTTTTTCCCCTCTTGATTTTTAGATTAGAGTAGGTTAATAATTAAGCTTCTGCAAGGCCACCTTTTCTTTTTTGAGGAGGTGCTGATAGTTGACTATTCACACTGTAGTACCTGAGTGAAACTTGTGTAAGGAGACTGATTCTTTTTTTTTATGAGAATTTTAACTGGAATTAGAGTAATTACTGATTCATTTGTTAACGTTAAGTTATATTACCCATCACCTTCAGAGCTTTGACTATATAATCTTATATTGTAATGCTATTTAAAAAAAAAAACTCATCCAGAATTGTGTTATAATGAAACCAAGTCAGATTTACTACATTCAAACACAAATGCTAGTCAACAAACTGCTGTTTAGAGGTATTGTTTACGCTCTGTGCCAGCAGAAGGCTTGCTACTATGTCATTTTACAAAGGACAGAAGGCAACCTTCTTCTGAAGAAGCTTTGTTTTTCATATCTGCATCTAGTTCAGACCAAGTACTACAATGAAGCTCCAAACTTACTTGTATAGTTTTAGCTTTTGAGGTTTTGCAGTAATATTAAATGTTTTGTATCCCCCAATCAAATCTGAAGTAAGAGTTCTGTTATTAAATATTAGTAAGAAATTTTGCTAAGTAAAAGATTTTAAACCCTTACTCCACAAAGAATTCGAAAGCTGTTCCAGTTGTTACTTTTTCTTCACTTCCATTTAATTGAATCTTTATAGTGCCTTGGAATTGAGAGAAATATAGCTCCAGGAGATCAATACATAACGTACATTCTAAATCCTTATTTCTCTTATGACAGCCTCTCGTGTACATCTTTGCCCTCTTACTCAAGGATCTTATCTAAAATGTTCTTCTGGAAGCTTAACTTAAGGAAAGGAGCTAATTCTAATGGGGCCTTCTAAAGAAGTTTTTAAAGCTTTATTGATCTCAGGTAGTACCTTCAACTATATCAGGAAAAGGAAATGCAAAGCTCATCGCAGAGATATTTATAGCTTCACCAGAGAACATGTACTTCATTCTCTCATGTGCTGGTTCAAGAAGAAGGATGAGCTTCAGAAATTCTGATCTAGCTGCTAGCTATGCCAGATTGCTTTGTGGGATGTGAGAATTGACACTGCACAGTTACGTTGGCAATGGAGATTTTTCTTACTTCAGTAACACAGTCAGGAATACTTTGTGTTTCTAGCATGTGTATTACAAACACAATCCAATGGACTGTGATGATATTAATGTAACAGTGGAACTCAAAGAATACTGATACAGAGAAGGTAACGTCTCTGAAGTTTAGTGTTGATCACTATTTCTGAAATGTACCTTAAAAACATGCACATACATGTAAGTGTGTGCATGCATGAAAAAATAAAACACACGGAAGGGTTGCAAAGTCAAGTAACTTGGGTGGAATTAATCTCACCCACTGTTTTTGAGGCACAGGTCTTACATAACCAATCTCCCTATTTTATGTAAATTGAGAGAGTCCAACATCCAAAAAGCAATTCATACCATCTGGAAATGCTTAAAATCAGTAACCTTCTGGCTGAATCTTCTCTCCATCCCCTACTTGTACTAGCTGTGGGGAAAGCCTTGGCAATGCGCATTTGATACATAACTCATAGCTGGCTGAAGCTAAATGAGACAGGCTCTACCTTATGAAATATATGAGGTTTTCTGTAGATTTAGTCAGTCTTTTAAACACAGAATATACTTGTTCTGTTTAAATTTAGCTTTGGAGATTGTTATTTTTATTTTAGACCTACAGAAGGGCTTCAGTTTCTTTTGTGTGAACCAATTATTCTAATAAAAGGATGCTACCTTTTCTCCTCAAATACTGCCTTGCTTATATACAATGTAATAAACTTACTCTTTTGCGTGTAATCTTCTAGACCTCTCAAATACTAAATTCATATAACACCATATGTATACCCACGCAGTTGTCACACAGCTGTCAGCTTCTGTATTGAGTATTTGAGATGGTGTAGCTAGTAACCTGTTGCCTTCATCCCGCATGCATACCAGAACTCTGTGGAATGAGACTCATCCGTGGTTTTAGAGGGTCTGCAGCTATTTCTGAATTCTTGCTGTTCCTCTGCTTTCGTTAAAATTGGATTCCAGTAAAATTTTAGATGTTCACAGATTAATTTGCTTGTTTGTTATGCTAGTTTTAATACTAATTTCTGAGTGCAGGTGCCTTATTTCAGTTCTCTCTTGCAATCTGTGTTCAGCCTGCATTTGTCTGCCTTGTTTTTCTGATCTCTTTAGCCTATGTATTCCCTGGCCATCAGTTCTTTATTCTGCACTTTTTTTTCCCTTCTCCCCACATATTGTTTCCAGTGTTTGGCACAGTAAACTTAGTGAAATCAAGACACACTGTTTTCCTTCCATTTTTTCGGGAAGTATTAATTTGTCACATTTGGGCAAACTTTCACAGTGGACCTAAATTCTACATGATATCTCTTTCCTAACTCAAAAGCGCGTATGTGCATGCAAGATCTAAAAGGGGCAGTCTTACCCATAGGGGCAATTTTTTGTTAGAATAGCATTTTTTAATATTCCTGAAACTTGTGTGAAGTTTAGACTTTTTTCTCCTTTTTGAGATATAAGAAAAAATATACTGTTCTAGTCCTGAGTCTTTGGATGCTGCAGAAACTGCCTGAAATAAGTCCACAAACTCTTTTTCTAAATTTAGCTCCAAAACTGAAATTTCATGTGTAAAAATGCTATTTTTTATGAAGGCTTAGTTGCTCTTTCTTCTTCCTCTATTAATAGTAACAGAAGTCTTCCTTAGGTGCAGATTCCTTTATTTGCTTATGTATGTTTTGCTTCTCAAGTTAACTAAATTACCACGCAACTTGTGTAGGGCAGACCTCCTGTTCCTCCAACCTCTGCAACAGGGATCTGTAAAACCCACGTGTATTTGAGGTATGAATCTTGCCTGCTGTCTTTTTTTAAGCAGTTTGAACTGAATTTTAATCCGTAATGCTATTCTATAAAGAAGATAAAATCTTAAAAGGAATGCAGTTTTAAACGCTTGGCAGAGCAAAATGGCAGTTTTCTTAAGAGACAAGAATTTTTCTCTTGCTGTCCAAAGAATGCACTGTCTATATTATTCTAGAGAGAAAAAGCCTGCCTGCCTGTGCAAACCTGAATGTAGAAACTTTGAGAAGACATAAAGGTGTCAGTGAAACCAATATCAATATACAAACTGGAAAAAACTTTCTTGAAATAGCTAAGTTGAAAGGGAGGTATAAAAGGGCATTGATTTAGGACCCATCAGGCTGCTAGGGAAAGAGTCAGAAGTGGGGGTGACTGATCAATAAAATGTCAGGGAAAATTATCCTGCTCTGTTATAATACTAAAACAATTAAAAAATTTGGAACAAGAAAATAGTACCGGCTTGCACCTATAGACCTTTCCCTGTTGTAAGATTGCTCTAGAATTCTGCTTTGATAAGAGCATAATGTCAGCAAAAATATCTCCTGATTGAGGAAAAAAATTAGAGAGCAAAAAAGATGTATTTTTGTAAATGCCACAAAATTCTTATGGGGAAAAGATACTTACTTTCTCTCCATAATACTGAAGTCTAATAGAAGAATTGGCCAGAGAGCAGAGGCTAGAAAATACAGGTGCCACTTCCTGTTCAGATTTATCATCTCTTCCCTAGAGAACAACACAAAAATATTATCATTAAAGATCTGAAAGAAGTGAAAGTCATGTTTGTGAGCCTTAGTGATACTTGAGGAGAAAGGAGGTACTGTATGATGGAGACAACATGGAACGGTAGATTCTTAGGCGTAATGTAGACATCTATGAAATGTTCCACAGCCAAAACCTGTCAACCAGCTGAGACCAGATTACCAAAGGTGTTGGTTACGTTTAGTAACACCTTTTACCTACCAAATTGCATGAACGAGACAGTGTTACACTTTGCATACCCAAAATGGGGGGCAAAAAACTGTTTTCAGTTTAAAACATGTTTTTATAAATTGGAAACACTAAGCATAAAATTTTTCGTCTTTGGGATTCTAGACAAGAACAACGTTGTATTTTGGGCTTTCCCTCAGATATGGAAAGCTTATCATTACTATCATATACTCTTTAAAATTCATGTATTAAAACCAAATAGCCTCAACCATGGCTTTTGCTCCTGCTCCAGAGCAAATCTGGAATGCCTATTTAGTGTCTGAGTAGGCGCTTACCACCTCTGGTGGTTTAAGGCCCACTCCAGAATACGGAGGAGTTGTTGCTGCCATCTGTGCATGAGAGGGAAAGTTAAAGTTAGGGCAAACATCATGTGCAAGTCTGCATCATGGAAATGACAGTAGCTGCTGCTATTTTTTTTATTTTGTTTTTTTACCTTAAACTTCAAGATAGACAATTTTTCTTTCTGAGATAGTGGTAAACTGTGCAAACTAAACTTGGGAAATCCTATTCTAGCTTGTGCTCCACAACAAAAATTTACTTAGTATTTTAAAGTTGTTAAAATAGAATTAATACTGGAGCTTTGTGATAGATGGATACAAGCACTTCAGGAAAGACGAGCTCAAAAGACAAAGAGGAGCGAAATTTTCTGTTGTGTGAAGATGTCTTGGATATATGGAGGTCTTTTCTGGGATGGATGACAGTGTGGTTGAAACTCTGTGGCTCAGAATTAGAGGTGAGACCAGAAACTGTTTTGGGACTTTGTTATAGACCACCTGACCAGGGTGAAGAAGTGGACAAGGCCTTCTTTAAACAGCTGATGAAGTTTCTGAATCACAGACCCTGGCTTTCATGGGGGACTTTAACTTCCTGGAAAGACAACATGGTAGGATGTAAGTGGTCCCAGACACTTATGGAAGATTTCAGGCAAAAATTTCTTACACATGTCCTGTAAGGGCCAGCCAGATTATTATAATAATTGGCTACAATGGTCATGAAATAGTGGAGTTGAAGATCACTAACAGACTGAGGGGAAAAAAGTAACAGAGTACAGACCTTGAACAGAGAATATTCAAGAAACTGGTGGGTGGAGCTCATGGGAGGCAGCTCTAAAAGGCAAGGGAAAGGTGACAGTCTTTAAAAACAACATCCTTCAAGCACAAGAACGGTCCATCTCAGTGGTTAGGAAAGCAAGTAAACTTCTCAGGAGACTACTTGGCTAAGCAGGGAGTTCACGATGGAGCTTCAGTGCAAAAAAGCAGTATACAGGAGGTGGAAGCACAGATAAGCTTCAAAGGAGGAATTTAGAAACATTGGTAGTACCAATGCTGAGAGATTTGATTAATGCATTTACAAATTTGGTGTTGTCTCATAATGTAAAGTGAAGTATAGCAGCCAGAATTTTTTAGTAGAGAAAGATAACGGGGTGATTACTAGTAAATGTAAGTGAGGGAAGCAAAACTAGAGCTAAGGGAACTCAAATTTTTCATACTTCATTATATAAGCTAGTAGTAGTAAGTAGTAGGGATCAGAAAAGATATTCTGTGTTCCATAAAGAACACAGAATATTTATGATTGAGTTTTTTCTTTCTTTGACATTCATTGAAATCTCAAATTTTGAATCAACTAGCAACAGCTTATCTACCTAGACAATAATTAATTGGATATGAGAATTTTTCATGCTAGGAGTTGGATATGAAGCTATTGTCTGAGGAGGGTTTCTGCAATCAGACTGAACATTGTTTTCAGTTCTGTTCTGTTTCAAAGTACAGTTGTGAAAAAACTTTTGAAATGCAAAAAAGAAGATATTTTAGAGAATGTCAGTTCTATTTTGGAGAATTGCAATTGGGCCTGTTTTTGAGGGGCAGGGAACCAGATCAACAAAAGAGCTCAGTTCTCCAAAAGGACTTTTAAGTAAAAGTTTAAGTAACAAACTCTAAATGTAATCTGTGAACAGCCTTTCAGATTTCCACAGGAATCTGAATTTTCACTGTTGAATTCCTTCTTTGCTCAAAGCTTTGCTTTTCTTCATATCCTGGTTTCTGTCCATCTTCTCAGAGCTTAGCGATGTGAGATGTTTTCTTTGCACCGAGTGCGCATCAGTCCTTGTTTGAAACTTCAGATTGTGCTTTCCTCATCTGACAGCTCTGCCATCTTTCTCCTAATCCAGGAAGTATACTTTTCTTGCCCCTACTGTATGCCTGCTGAATGCCTACTATATGCCTGGCTAAAGGGAAGAAGTCAGAGAGTTGTAGTCAATGGGACAGAATCCAGTTGGAGGTCTGTGACTAGTGGAGTGCCTCAGGGGTCGATACTGGGACCGGTGTTGTTCAATATCTTCATCAACGACCTGGATGAGGGTACAGAATGTACCCTCAGCAAGTTTGCTGATGACACCAAACTGGGAGGAGTGGCTGACACACCAGAGGGCTGTGCTGCCATTCAACGAGACCTTGATAGGCTGGAGAGTTGGGCGGGGAGAAACTTAGTGAAATTCAACAAGGGCAAGTGCAGAGTTTTGCATCTGGGGAAGAACAACACCATGCACCAGTACAGGCTGGGGGCTGACCTGCTGGAGAGCAGTGTAGGAGAAAGGGACCTGGGGGTCCTGGTGGACAGGAGGATGACCATGAGCCAGCAATGTGCCCTTGTGGCCAAGAAGGCCAATGGCATCCTGGGGTGCATTAGAAGGGGGGTGGTTAGTAGGTCAAGAGAGGTTCTCCTCCCCCTCTATTCTGCCTTGGTGAGGCCACATCTGGAGTATTGTGTCCAGTTCTGGGCCCCACAGTTCAAGAAGGACATGGAACTGCTTGAGAGAGTCCAGCGCAGAGCCACAAAGATGATTAAGGGAGTGGAACATCCCCCTTATGAGGAAAGGCTGAGGGAGCTGGGTCTCTTTAGCTTGGAGAAAAGGAGACTGAGGGGTGACCTCATCCATGGTTACAAATATGTAAAGGGTGAGGGTCAGGATGATGGAGCCAAGCTTTTTACAGTAATGACCAATGATAGGACAAGGGGCAATGGTTGCAAACTGGAGCATAGGGGGTTCCATGTGAATATCAGGGGAAACTTTTTCACTGTGAGAGTGACAGAGCACTGGACCAGGCTGCCCAGAGAGGCTGTGGAGTCTCCTTGGCTGGAGACATTCAAACCCCGCCTGGATGCGTTCCTGTGTGATGTACTCTAGGTGACCCTGCTCTGGCAGGGGGGTTGGACTAGATGATCTTTCGAGGTCCCTTCCAACCTCTAGAATTCTGTGATTCTGTGAATTGGTCCACATATAAAATGTATTCCATGTTTTCCAATCTCATTCTGTATTAGTTTCTGTAAATGACAGTTAGGTACGATGGCTGATCAAAAGCTATGCGTGTTATGCTCTTTGTCTGCAGCATCATACAGCGTATAGGAGAGTGAGTTCTTACTACTTTCTTCCCCCAAGAAGGGATATTCTGTATATGGCTGACAAATTAAAGATACTTTTTGTAAAAAAAATTTCTTTTTAAAACTTGCATTTCTCTGTAAAATTTAGTTCAAAATTGCTAATGGTGATGGCAAATGGGGAGACAGGCAAACAGGCCGTTTTAAATGGATTCTTCCTTTGGAAACTAGTTTAATAAATATGATCAATGGGGAGCTACTATTTTTTATGTCACCTCGTATAAACTGCTTAGTTGGTTTAGAGCACTCAACCAAGAAATGGTAAACGTGCACTCAGCTTCAATTTTCTGTTCTGCTTCCTGGAGCACTCCCAAACCCTACCATTTTGGAGGTGTCATAGGGAAGCTACAGACTTTATGACAACCAGGTGCATTGTATTTAAAAATATATGCGCCATATTCTTCAGTGTCGTTGTATGCATTTTAGCTTTGCTTGACTGCTTCCCAGTAGCCAATTCCTAGAGAGTGCCATTTAGGTAGTATGAGGTTCTCCAAGAAACCTAGCCAAGAGTGTCCTGCCTTTAGGAGGAACAAAATGTTACTAGTACAGCTCCTCAAAGCACCTACTGTCTGGTCTCATTTTGGCATTGTTTTACTTGCAGTTGTTTAAATGTATTATTTGTTGGTTTTTTATAAGATAGGGAATATTTTATGTATACATTCTTGATTGCCTAATCATGACAACATTAATTAGTTTAATGGAATAATGCAAGTGGTAAAGCTCATCAAATGAAAATTTCTTAAATGTCAGAGTATTTTGAACTGTTTGGATAACCTTTTCTTCCATATGTGTGTTACTAAAGTCTTTATGTTCCTGTTCTTCATAGAGTCACTTGTGCTTTAAATACTGTGAATAGTCAAAATCCTACAGGACTTTGACAGCATAACTTATGTAAGTCTTGGCAAGACGATGACCCAAAAGCTTTCAAAACTTTAATTTCCAAAATAATCACATTCACTGTACACATCAGTGACAGCAGCATATGGCAGAGAAGCCCCATGGACTGGATTTCTTGAATGGTGCAGAATTGCTGTTTGTGTGAGGCAACAGCTTTTAACTCCTACATTTCTTTCAGTGTACTTAGACATTACTTCAAGAATAAAAATACAGTCTTTTGATGGTTGCCAAAACATCTACATAATTTTCTTTTCCTTCAGGTGAAATAGGAATGTAATGCAAATGGATAAATTTGGCTCGTCTGCAAAGTAGTATATGCACACTGAACATAGGCATGTTACAGTCAGGCTTTCAAGGGCAAGTATGGTGTTCCTTTTCTGAAAATCCTTTCAGAGGCTTAATTAGCCAAAGCACTTAACAGTAGATACCAGAAGTCAAGTAATCTAAATGTACTCACCCTCTTAGCAGTGCTAAGTGCTTCATAGTGCTAGTAACTATTACTGTTATTACTATGTTAGAGTTAATAAATACAACAGTGCTATAACTTAGTAGTAACAATATAATTAGTTAAATGGTGTATTCAGTTTAGTTTAAACCATTCAGTTTGTAAGCTTCCTGAAAAAAAAAAAATATTTAGGAACGGTATTTGACATAAAAGCTATAGTCAAGCCTTTCAGAATCACTCCGAACCTGAAATGCATTTTATGTCCTCAGTTCTGGTATCCTTTTCTTTGCTGTTCTGTAAATTGTTTGAGCAAAGGGTGGTGCTTAGACCTTTGTAGTATCTCAGCTGAATTTATGTAATGTACCGGCGTTCTGATTAGACCAGGGTATGTGAAATGTAGGTTTCATTAGCAGAAAAGCAATGCAAGTCTTCTCTTAAGACTTAACAACATGTGTTGCTTCTGCTGAACCAACCTGCTTCAATGCGACATAGATACAGTTTGGTCACTTAAATCAATACACAATATAATGCTTCCCAGTTTTTCCAATAGATGTTATGAGTCATGATGGAAGGATATATTTTTAAAAAAACATGCAAATTACACACACATACATATTCTTATGTTTGTTTGCAAACTAATTTTTATTGATTTTTATTCATAGTAGTATTGATTTTCATTTAAAGACCTTAGAAGACATTATTCACTCTCTACAGTAGTCTTTTGAGTGCTTTTATTTTAAGTGGGATCAGGTGTTTTACAGGATCATGTTTTATGATGATTTGAAGTGAAAAATGGAGTATATGTTTGTGTTACTCATACTTGGTTGTGCACGTGTCTTCAGGTATTTCAGAAAGGCTTCACTTTTTTGTTGCTGTTCTTGAATCCAGCCTTTGTATGTTATTAATAGTGGGATAATGTTGGGTTTTTTTATTTAACTGTGATGTTTGGAAAAGGTTTATAAGCTAGATCTAGCTCAAGGAACGCAGGTAGCCTACTGCCTGTCTGTTCATATGCCCTACCTCTGTGACCTTAAAGCTTCTTCCCCATAACGCTACTAAAATTCAGGTCCTGCACTAGTCATGTCATGTTGGCTAGATTTTGGCCATGTGCTAAATGCATTTCTGTTCACACAAAAGAGAAATGTCTTCATTTAAAAGAAAAATGTAACCTGTGCTGGTCAAGTGAGAATAGAGGATATTAGAGGAATGCAAAGGCAGGTTGGCATTAAGAAGTTATAACTTATGACCATATAGTAAGCCCAGATTAACACTTCTAAATGCAATTAGTGATTCTGATTTTGGATAGACTTCCCTTAAGATGACAACTTATTTTTTAAGGAGGCACAGAGAATTTACTTCCCTAAAATCATGTTTTTTGTGGATATTTGAACTTTAAACCCCCCAAAAATTGGCAACCAAAATTGCAGGTCTTGTTGTAAACCTTATTCGTGTGCTAGTGCAGTATTTCCATTTCAGCTCATAAGCAGCAAAGCTCATACTTTGGTCAGATAAAGGATTGTTTGACTTTCAGAATAACTAAGCAACAAGAGTCACAGGAACAACTCTTCTTGAAAATTTAATTAATATCTATTACAAAGTATTTAAATATTAATTTTTTGCAAATAACTTTTCATACAGGGCTTCCTAGTTGTGACATATCTGCCACATGCAGTTTTGTATTGCGTTTGGCCCGATCACAGTGGTATTTTACCAGATTTTAAATTAGTTTTGTTTTGTACTGTGAAATTTTTCTGGATGTTTTGTTGTTGTCTGATGCTTGGGGGGGCGGGGGAACCCAATGAAAACACACAACAGATCTTGCTCATTTCCCTTTCTTTGCTTTTGTTTTGCAGGAGACACATGAAATTGTGGCTATCAAGAAATTCAAAGACAGTGAAGGTAAGCTTTTCTGCTGCATAATCTTTCATGTCAATAACTACATTGTTAATACTTCTTCAGTTAAAATAAGAAGTCTCATATATCAAGGCATGATTTAAAAGTGATAATGATTTATTAGCTCTGTGGATATTCAAGGTACTTGATACTTCGTACCTGCCCAGGGACTGCATTATACACTCCAACTAGATAACTGCCATTCTTTCTTGGTGCACGTATCTTAACATGACTGAGGTTGTGGTGCCATAGGTAGTAGTAAAATCCACCACTTGGAGACTTGGATGTAATCAGAAAATGGCAAAACCTCTTCTTGTAGTAGTGGCTTTTAAAGTCCTTGGGCTTTATCACCCTTCATCTGTGGGATGGGATCTAAATGTTAGGGGAACTTGAAGGGATAAATGAAGGAGACAGAGAAGTCAATGAGAAGTTCAGTAGTACGAAGAGAAATCAGAGAGCCCTCAGGGATCCATGAAAGGATTTGAGGGAGCTGGGTTGCGAGGCAGCAGCTGTGCCCCTCCTTCAGTGGGCTCTACTCTCCACAGGAAATTTGCTCGTTGCCCCCTCATAGCAGCCTCTGTGTACTCTCCAGTGTTGCTTAATTTGCTGAGAAGGAGGGAGAGCGGAATCCTGTAAGGCTTACTGTTGCTGGCAAAGTCGGTGGCAGAATGCAGGACACATGGAAATTACTGCCAGTGCTGCACACACCTATTCCTCGCCGAGCAGTAATAAAACCAAAGATCTGTACAAGACAAGACTGGTTCTCTGACTTGCACTTGCTGAGGGACAGTGAATCCAAGCATCCTATCGTAGGCAAAACTGGTAATCAATTGTGAGAACAACTGTCTGCCTTGCATACATCAGAAGCTAGCCCTGATCCCTAATGGACTAGCATAAACAGAAGAAGCCAAGTATGAAGTAATAATACAGGTCACCCTAGTTTGAGGCGATGGACCTATGATTTGCCATATACCAAGGCTTCAGCTGAAAGTTAGCAATGTGGTTTAAAGAAACGGCAGCAACTTTACTTTAGCAAACTTCTTTTTTTTGTTATGGATATAGGATTGCTGGTGGCCATGGAGGTGTGGCTGGTTACAAGGACTGTGATTTTCAGAGTCAGTTAGGCACAGCAAAGCCAGATTTGTGTCTGTTGTTCTATGCAATGCAAACTCTTTGCTTTGCAGCTGATTTTGCTGCTTGAAGAGTGTATTTGATTAATCTTTCAGCTTTGCTATTCAGAAATCAGTTTTAAATCCCTGTTAAAGATTGCAGGAGATAATTTAATTGTGATGGCCACCTCAACTATGTCTGGAGAGTGCTTCAGAATTGCATTTTGGAACTCAATATGGATATTCAGTACAGATCCTAAGCAATGAATTTCAGTATTAAGCCCTATCCACAGAATCACAGAATGTTAGGAGTTGGAAGGGACCTCGAAAGATCATCTAGTCCAACCTCCCTGCCAGAGCAGGACAACCTAGAGCAGGTCACACAGGAATGCATCCAGTCGGGGTTTGAATGTCTCTAGAGAAGGAGACTCCACAACCTCTCTGGGCAGCCTGGCCCAGGGCTCTGTCCCTCTGACAGTGAAAAAGTTCTTCCTTATGTATTTTAGCCTGTCTACCAAAAAATGAAAACAAAAATTAAAACATTCCATTAAGTCTGGCTTTCCAGGAGCATTATGTAGTAAAAGTTTACATGACTGATGACTGCTTTTAAGAGTTATAGCTAGTTGTTTACAAGTTTCTGGAAATACAACAGAAGTTCTTTTGATGGATTTGGTTCAGCCCATTTCACATCTGTCTCATTAATATGGCAGTTCATTAGGAATCTGAATATACTGTAATTGTTTCTATTGCCATTTTTATTTCACTGAATTTTTGCTGTTGCTTGACATACTCATGCTAAATGTGCTGGAAAGAGTGTGTAGTTATAAATGAAACTATGTAATCAGACTGATGCGAGCCAACACTGAGCACTCAGTTTTAAAATGAAATTATTTATATTGCTCTAAATTATGTATTTTTTTAATCAAAACATTTGTGATTATAGTATTCTGTTTTCTCTTCCCTCTTGCTACACTTTTTTTTCCTCTCTTTTGATGATAATTATATGTATTTGCATTACCTGTGTTACTCTCTCTCACCTGTTTTTGCCTTTTGCTTCCTCTGTCTCTGACTGTCTTTGTGGTACATGATCTGCAAATGTGATTTAGTTTTGAATTTAAGCAATCATACTCCATTTAATATCCCTCTGTTGTGGATAACAACAGTTCTAAGAGATTTAGAACCTTGCTTCTACATGTGCGGCAAATTTACCGAGTTAATGGATTTCATTTTACTAAATGAAAAATAAAACATAATATAATCTGGTTTACTTGACATTTCATTGGTAGTATCCTTTAGAACCCAAGTCAGTTCAGGGCCCCGTGATGGTAAGCAGTGTATGAAGCTTTAGTAAAACTCTCCTCCTTTCTTGAAAAACTTTCAGACAACTAAATTGTCAAAACAATAGTTAAATTTCTTGACTCCTTAGAATCAGATTCAAGGCTTTGTTGAATTGGTACTTACTCTACTGCCCTCTGTGGCTGCTACACTGGTTTGCATTGCTGAATTTCCATTGAAAACCTGGTGGGGAAGTAGGAACTGTGCTTTGGTCGTAAAATTTCTCATGGCGTTTGACATGGTTCAAACATGAGCTTTGCATTCCAGTGTTTCTGCTGAGAACATATTAACCTTTCCAGTGCTCCATGTATGTGACGTATTTGTGGGATGGAGGATGTGTCTGTACACATACATATGGGTTTTTTTTAAGCATATCCATGCTCTTCATAATGAAAAAGATAAAAATGCAAATGATTTGTTTCTTATGACTCTTTCTGCCACTGAAAACCTAGAGGGTAGTGATGGGAAGTCTGTGAGGGTTGCATAATGATAACATTTATCCTTAATGTCACTAGTTACCTCTCTTCCAGTGCAGAAGCATCCGGGCAGCAGCCCCATGCTGGAAAATAAGCATTTTTCTCATGTAGAAACAGTTAATCAGAAGTTCAAAATAAATATTTATAACACTTGTTACTTAGGAGTTTTGTTTTGGTTTTTAATAAGTTTTACTCTGTTACTTTGCACTCCAGAAAATGAAGAAGTCAAAGAAACCACTTTACGAGAGCTTAAAATGCTTCGTACTTTGAAGCAGGAGAACATCGTGGAGCTGAAGGAAGCCTTCAGAAGAAGAGGAAAATTATACTTAGTTTTTGAATATGTGGAAAAAGTGAGTTGAGTTTGTACTATCCTTGCCACCTTGCCATAGTTAAATCACCAGCTTACTGGAAAAATCTTTAAAAGTACTTTCAAAAATCAAGCTAATCTACAAAGATGAACATCAAAAAATTTAATACAATCTGAATTGTTGTAATTAGACATTTATTGTGAGAAAGAAACACTGATAACTTTACTACTGTTTTTACTTCATGAGTTGATATTTACAAAAAAAGTTCTTCCCTATATGAACACAAACACATTTGAATTGTGTGGACTGAAATACATATCATTTGAAGAAAAATTTCCATCCAAACTCTATAGTCTAGTTTAATTGTAAAATTGATTAACTCTCCTGTGTTATGTTTTGTAATGAGTCTTGATGTAGTCTTTCAGAACAAGATCACAGACTTCTGACCTTGAAATCTGTTTCAACTTTCTCCATTCTTCCCTGTTAAAAATAGGATTTGTTTGTATATTTCTGTAACAAGGCCACTATCAATAGTTGCTTCGAGAGTTTTGGCAAAGATCACAGCGATTATTTCCAATACTGACCTCATTTGAAATTATTCCAAAATTTCCTTAGATTGGCCTACTACTGCCAAGCATCCTGGTCTGTTTCCAGGGAGAAACAACCTAGAACAGATTGGTCTTTCGTTATTTTTGCAACCTTTGGGGTGAAGGTAGACCTTCCCTGTGAATTCTAACCATTTAGCATTTCTTCACGGAAATAGATAAACACAAGCTTAAATATGTTTCTTTGTAGCTTTCATGAGATATTGTTCCCTTGGTTGAAATTTTCATTTAATATCCTGCCAGTGTGATGTTGCAGTCTAGCTTAGTGCTAGTCCTCTTCGGTCAATACTCTTTCATGTAAAGATTCCTCACCCTAAATACTGTGTCTCCTTTACCTCAGTTGCCAATTTATGATGTCATATATCTTTATTGCATAATGTGAGGTGACTTGTATTAGCCCATAGTTTGGCAGTTTTTCACCAGCAAATCAGCAGCTTCTAATGTGGTGGATCTTATTTAGATCTAGCATCCAAAGCTCTACTTGTTTCACCCATGTTTCTTGTAATTGTTCCAGACACGTGGAATGTCTTTGATCCCACACCAACTTAGATCATGCCTTCAATTTTCTATTATTGTTGACTTGGCTAAGCTCTCTATAATAGTGGGTTGGAAGAGCAGCATAAGTGAAAGACACTTAATTGATCTGATAAGGAATATACTTCAAAAAATTGTTAATAATAATAAAAATACCAGGTTGCAATATCTAACATTATTTGCATCAGAATAAAATAATGATAATTGTAGACATCGTGTATAGTCTGTGCCTAATGTAATTTCTAAATTAGTGGTCACTTTTATCTTGTTACACTGTGCAGTCCATGCACATTTCTCATTTTTGGATATGTCAGATAGTTTCCACAGTAGTTTCTTTGAAAATCGAGGTGATTTTGGGACGAGGAAAGCATAGAAGGAATTAAATAAAATGTGGTATAGTAGGCTAATTTTTGTTTTAACTGGTGATGAGCACCGTGTGTCCTTTAGGGAATCTTAGCTCTGCAATACTCAAATCCAAATTACTTAAACTCACATTTAGTCTAATCTTCTTTACTTCTCATCCCCTTAGTTAATGAATATAGTTCATATAGGATTATGTCTTGCTATGCTGATGCTACTATTTTGGTGAATATTTGTAACACTAACTTCTTGACTGACTTATCAAGATCCACAGGCTTCTGTGTGGACAAGAGTAACTAAAATCAATATGGTTCCTTAACAGCGAATTTCTCAGATCTGCAGTGTATTTAGAAGGAAACTTACACTCAAGCACATAAAGTCCAGTATTTATTCACAGATCGAAAAGCTTTGATAATATTTGAAAATGTTTCTAATTCTCCATTTGTTTTGTCTTGTAAGATATTTTAATGAACACAAATATAAGAGAAACCTCAAAAATTTTATTATACAGCTGAAGAAAATGCTTGTCAAGGACAAGATAAGTTTATCTTAAATGAAAAAAATCTACAAATGCTCAAATCCGTAGTTAAATGAGTTGTGTAAGGCAGTTTAGCCAAAATACTTATTTCTATTTCAGTATTCAGTAAATAAGACTTTTCTGTCTTCAAATGGGCTGCTGATGCCCATTATTCATTCAGGATTCAGAGTACAAACTCCATTGTACTTCTAATTGTGCAAAATTGGAGACATTTGCGAACATAATGGGCATCTAAGTGTCCTTTTTCAAAGAGGAAATTTACTAGTATAAACAATCAGGTTTTTTTTTCCCTAGGTATAGCCATAAAACGGTTAATATGGCCATAGTTACTGTAGTGCAAATATGTCTAAGATCAGTATAGCTGATACATAGGTACAGGTTATTCCCTAGGTTGTTATTTATGCCCATGAGGCTCTTTTGTATCTGTTACTTCATTTGCACTAACAGGCTTGTGTTGATTTAGCTGTACCCACTCACATACAGATATGATTTGTGATTAATCACGGCCCTACTATGTCAAAGCAGCAGAACTAGCTTAATAAAGAAGAAAACAGTATGTTCAAGTCAGACATTTACAGAATGCTGTGCTTCGCTAAACTTTTCATATAGCCACACTGACCTGGTGTTTTTGTTTAAGCAACTTTTTGTAACTAAATGACTCTTTAGAAGCTTTAGGATAAGTGGTTTGCTGACAGTCTTTTAAGGGCTTGTGGTATATTTGTGGTTCACTTTTAAGGATTATTGTCTTCACAAGTGCTTTCTCTAGAATGAAAACAGATAATAGTATGCTTATAATTAAAATCACTCCTTGAATGTTAAACTACTGATTTTGCATAACCAGTCTGAGTGGCCTAAGTATGTTGCTTCAGAATGCTGGAAGCATGTTATCTTCTAGCATCTAGAGTATAAATATTTTAAATAATGTGTCTTTTAAACATTTAGAATATGCTTGAATTGCTAGAAGAAATGCCAAATGGAGTTCCACCAGAAAAAGTGAAAAGCTATATCTACCAGCTAATTAAAGCAATTCATTGGTGCCATAAGAATGATATTGTTCATAGAGGTAAGTGTGTAGTTCTCCACATGGAAATAAGCCCCGGGTAGGAATTTGCTTTCTAAAAGAAAAGACGTTACAGCTTGAAGTAATCAGCATTTAACATAAATTTAATCAATTGCTTTGTATCGACAGAAAAAAAATAATCTGTAAATTCGGCTGGATCTTAAGTCTTCTGGGTGACTTCTGATCGTTTTAGAACTAGATTAATCTACATAGCAAGCTTGCTGTCCACTGTCTTTGGGGTATGATATAAAAAATGTATCATATGCACAGCGAAGTGAAAGACCGGTACAGATGTTGCCGAAGGAAAAGTAATTTTTTTAAATATTTCATGACGCTCAGTCATTTCACTTTTGAATCTGGTAATAGAATATTAGGAGAAAAATAACCCAAAACTTAAAGCTTGATCCTCCTGTGTTTTACTTCTTAAGGCAGCTCCTCCCAGCTTCCATGAGTTCAGCTCTGTATATTTACTTTCTCCTCAGAAGCATCAAGCACTTCGAGTACCAATCTGATGTGTGACTTTATCTAGTTTTATATATTTTATCCTGATCTAAAGTTGTATTTTGCTTTGTGGCTTTGGAAGAGTAACATTTCTAATTAATGTTTCCAATAAATTAAAATTGTCATACAGTATGCTATTTATATTTGAGACTGATCAAACATAAGCAAGAGTCTGAAAATATTTTGTAAAATATAGCCTGAAAAATATACCATAAATGAATACCACAATATCCATATAGGAATGAGAAAAGGGGCTTAAAACTAGACACCACATTTTTTTTTAGACAAATGATAAGAGGTGATCAAGAAGATCATCATAGCTGAAAATACTGAGCACAACACACTTAACACAATTGGTTAGCTGGGCAATTAAATGTCAGTTCTTTGTATTATTTTGCAATATGCAATATTCTGCATATTGGTTTGCTGCCCAGGAACCTCTGTAAGCACCTTTTATCTTCCCCCTTATTTTGTTGGGAAACACTTTAAAAGACTTCAAAAGGCAGAAAATTAATTCTGCATGTTCACAAACTGAATTGCTGGGAGCTATTTCAGCATTTGCTCTTGTAATGCTTCATTTATGATTTCATTAATATCTCTACATACATTATAATGAGATAATACGTGTTGACAAAGTTCAGAATTAAAAAGAGAGGTTAACAGCATTTTTTTCTCTCATACTGCAGATATCAAGCCAGAGAATCTCTTAATAAGCCACAATGATGTTCTCAAGTTGTGCGACTTCGGTAAGTTCAATAGATAGATACCTACTTCTTACCTTTATAAAGAAAATCCCTTGTAGTGAAGTTTTGCCTTATTCTTGTAAGATTTCTACAGTATGTACTGTTTAAAACCCTTTCAGTGGTCAGAATTGACTACTTCCTCAGGTTTGTAGCTAGTATTTTAATTTGAAAGATCTCTGGGCTTAATTTGCATACTCCATGAAATACCTATTTTAACATGTCAGCAGAAAGGCTGCATTTATCTCTGCCTATATTTGACTAGGTTTTTACTAGCAGTGTTATTGGCACCCAGCTGAGAACAGCGCAGATGATGAGCTGATATGGAGGCTAGCAAAACTGTAGGTTTGTCTGGCCTGCATATTAAAAGATAATTCTTCCTTGTTTAGTAAAGACACAATAAACTTATACTTTTTATATATTTTTTTGAACCACTGGCTTTCAGGGACTGTTACGTGTGTAGTTATAGGCCAGCTTTTACTGTTATGTTAATCAAAGAGTCATGTGTCCACGTATTATTAATGACTGAATGGCTGGAGGTCAGTGTCAGAGTTGTACGTGTAATGTTAACTCTGATGTTTCCTGGCCTGTCAATACCTGTTTAATGTCAGTTTTAAGTCTTTGAAGAATCAGCACCCAAGCACAAGGTGAACTTTGCCCATGTAAGTAGTCCCCAGAAGACAACAGGGCAGAGTATACAGTGTTCCAACCACCTGTATTTTTATTCTAAATGCTACATAAGCAGAGAATAAAATACTGTTTCCTCTAGAAAGCTTGCAGTTTGGCTTGATACAGTGCTACCCAAGGGCACTTTTCAGTGAGAGTGGTTTGAAAGCTGTCATTTCAAACCTCTGCAATTTTGAATGAAAAGAAGAACCGCTAAAAAAATAGATTGAAATGAGGTTTTTTTAGGAGCACAAAAAAGGCATGTCATTTGCAGTGCTGCTTATTTCTTTTAATCCTAAAGGCATTTTTGCTTAAGCATTCAGAAACAATAACCATTCTAGGAAAAGCCTTAGAAGATTTGGTCTGTATGAGTTCTTTGAATTAAGGGCAATTTATTCAGCAGCATGAAGCACTGCAGAGCTCTGACAGAACACCAGGGTTCCCTTGTGCCATGCCCTTTGTGCCTTTGCCTTTTTGGTATGCACATGCCTCCTGTTTGCGCCGCTGCAGCCACCCACCCCTGGCAGCTCTGTGCCCTGGGCTGGTGTGGGGCAGGACTTTTCCCTTACCCCACCTGATGTTCAGGGCCTTGCCCCACTGGGGCTGGCAGGGCCCAGGCTCTCTCTGCTGGGGGATGAAGGCTGGTGTGGGGCAGGCCCCGCTCCCTCTCCCCCCATCACCCTCCCACCCAGCTTTGGGCAGTTAGGGAACCCAGTCGCTGCCTGGCACAGGGCCTGACAGCCGAAAAGTCCACCCTGAAAGTAGCACTGTTAGAGCTGGTGTATGCCGTTAGCTAACAAGTCTCTGTGTGTGTGAGCTCCTATCGGCATCACCCGTGCAGCAGTATTACAGTAAAACAGAAAGCCAAACAAATGGTACAACTGTGTTCTGGAGGACAGTTTTCCCCCTAGGTATAGATGATGTGAATTCAGTCAGCAGTCATGTTCTGGTCTGTTGGCATGCTCACACCTGATGCTTCAACCACATTCTCTTTCTGGTGGTAGAGAAGACGTGCAATCGCAATGTACTTATGGTGCTCGGCAAAAGCACAAGAAAGGCAAACTAAGTTAGGGAATTTTGGTTCTTCTTATTGCCCACATGGGTTAGCTTGTATTTTGATCAATGTTTCGTGTTTAGTTGAATTTAAAATTCAAATTTTAATTTTTGTCTTATTGCTAACTGACATAATTGCTGGTAGCTTAAGCCATTACTGTAAAATATCTGTCAGAGCAGTGTTAGGTACAAGCGTTTCCTGAACATGTACAGATTACAATATAAGAATTCACCTTTTAACATACGGTGTCTGCCTACCTAACTTAAATCATGTTTTCAAACACAGGTATTTGTCGCATACAGTGCCATGTTCCTCACGTGATAACAAAATGCAAAGAAAAAGTCTGTGCATCCATCCCAATGCAAATATTGAAGTAACTGGGTGTTTCTGAATAGTCCAGTGGACAAAACAGTTTGAATAGAAAAGTTCATAAATTTTTAACAAGATAGTTCTTCATAATCCTTGTGCCATGTGTTCTGTACATATCGTGCTAGATATAAATGAGATTGAATGTGGTGCTTGCCTGGACACATGTTGTGTGGGTGTCATTTCTGCCAATAGAAGTGGAAAAAGAGAACAGTACAAAATGCCGATTACAGCAGATGCATCTGAATGTTGGAAATAGTTAGGCTTTCTGATTAGTGAGCTTGCTGTTTCAACACCAGGTCTACAAAATTACTTGTTTTAGCAATCTCTTAATCTCTATGATGTGTAAGCATAGAAATCGTGAAACACAAGACTGGAAAAGACCTCAAGAAATTCTCTAGTTCTTCCACCTACTTAAAGAGAGGATTAAGCATGTCTGTATCATTCTTGACAGGTGTTTGCTTAGCTTATTCTTAAAATTCTCAGTAATGAAGGTTCCCTAGAGTTCCTAAGCACCTTTATAAGTACTTACATTTCATTAATATTAGAATGCTTTACTTTATGTCTAACTTGAATTTGCCTTACTTTGTTATAACAAACTGACAATCTTCTCCTTTTCCTCACACCTTTTCCTTGACACCTCTCCTACCCTGTTCTGAGATTTTTTAAGTCCTTTCTTGAAATCTCTTATTTCACTTGTTCCTCCTTGCATCGTGATGCATTTGCAAACTCTATTGCTTTCACAGTTTCTCTCACCCAGATCGCCTTCTGTCTTCATGTTCTAATCTATTCCTTCTCACTGTTGAGTTTGGTCTAATCTTCTCCTTAGTTACCTTCTCATATTTTGATATAAAAAAAATTTTCCCAATATCTCAACACAATTTGGAGGAAGGAGCAATAAGCTTAACTACACCATGCAAAAAAAAAAAAAAAGTATAATTATGCCCTTAGAAAGGCATTATGCTTTCTTGAATTATTAATTCTATCCATCATCTTTTGGCATGGTGTCATAGAGTCAGAGCAGCAGTGAATCCATAAAATGTTTTCTGACATCACCCAACAATATATAGATGACACTGAGGCCCATGATGATAATTTTCCTTTCTGTCTTGCCAAATCAAATCTGTGCTGCATCTGATCTGTAAAAGTGGAGGCTGATACTTTTTTCAGACTATGTTAGCTGCTGTCACCAAGTTCCTGTAGACTGGCCTGGAGGGAGGAGGATGAATCCTTGGCTTGCTGATTTATTCTGGTGCGCTTGGCTGATGGGCTGCCAGCCTCATGCATTCCATTAGCGCATATGTTTATTTGTATTATGTGACACCCCCTGCTGCCACCTTCCATTCAGTTTGGGACTTCCCGCTGCTCATAGAATCACAGAATTGGTTTGGGTTAGAAGGGACCTTAAAGATCACCCAGTTCCAACACCCCTGCCACGGGCAGGGACACCTCCCACCAGATCAGGTTACTCAAAGCCCCATCCAGACTGGCCTTGAACACTGCCAGGGAGGGGGCAGCCACAACTCCTCTGGGCAACTTGTGCCAGTGTCTCACCACCCTCGTAGTAAAGAATTTCTTCCTAATATTTAATCTAAATCTGCGCTTTTTCAGCTTAAAGCTGTTTCCCCTTATACTATCACTACATGCCCTTGTAAGAAGTCCCTCTCCAGCTTTTCTGTAGCCCCTTCAGGTACTGGAAGGTGCTATTCTTTTATTTATTTATTTATTTATTGGGAAAAAGCAATTTTGGCAGCTTCTGCATAAGAACTCATTATAAAAAGAATTACTATTGCATTTAATTAGCACTTATAGATTCTTAAAATTAATTTATGCCTTACACCTCTGCAACACTTTGGAATTTTTATTCTTGCTTCATCATTTGTGCAATAATGGAAAGAAAGACTCGGTGATTTCACTTATGTGAATTTTGGACCAAGTTTTATGCCACATCTCAGTAAGAAAGCGTTTTGAAAATGTTGCTTTTGCATTTCAGTCCCAAAAATTTGTCTTGGTTTGAGCTCTAGCAAGAATCTTGCACATCTGGAGTCTTGTTGCTGAGATCTGTTCCTCCTGTCTCACTTTAATGTTAATCATTTGTTTGAAAACAGTAAGACACTTGATACTTTTATGAAAACAATGCTAGCATCTGCCCTGGAGTTCTTCTACATGAAGAATTCAATAACATCGTTACTGTGGTGCTCAACTGACTTTTTATAAAAGGAGGAGAATGAAAACAAAAACATACATTATTCCTACATCTGGCTTTTCCAGTTTATGCACTCTTCTCTCAGTCAGTCGTCTTAATTGCTATGCCTTAGGACAGAAGTTAAGTTTTGGTACAATTGCAAATAAGTATATTTTATTTTTATTCTTAACAAAATGATATTAAGGAGGTGTTTAATTTGAACTTGGTTTCTGATCCTAATTCACTAAGAGCCTTGTTTTGAATGTGATGCTAAAGCAGGTAGGAAGCTGACATGTGTAGAGTGAGCCAATTGTAGATACAAAGCAGTTTTGCTGATCTTTGGTAGACTCCTGCCTTTTGTCAATTTGTGGAGATGACCCAGTTCCTTACTAGGTCAGAGAGGGAGTTAGATGAGAATAATACATATTTTCGTGACCTGTTTCAAAAACTGAATGCAGTGAGGCTGTAGTAGTTAGGATCACTGTCTGGAAGAGTCTACTCCCCATGCAGATGTTGCATTTCTAATGTTAAGAATCTTCTCTGAACAGCTTCTCGATGAAATTTAGTGGCCATAGTTCAATAGCTTGCGTGGCGTGCTGACAGGTAACTTTTATCAATCTGTTTTGATTATGACAAAGCACCAAAAGCAATAGCAAAACCCCATAGACTTCTGAGGAGAGTACACAAGTAAAGTAGTCGTTAAAGCAGACGTGATGACTTTCACTGTCATACCGATAAAAGCTAGCAGTTCAGTAGAGAAGCAATTGTTGGAGACATCATTCTGCACTAGGGATTGTAAACAATTTGCTTCGATATAAATAGGCATGACCTGTTACTGCCCAAATCAGTGGTGATATGCATATTGTTTTTACAATAGCATATAATCTTTCACACTGTTTCTTTGACAGGCTTTGCTCGTAATCTCTCTGAAGGAAGCAATGCTAACTATACAGAATATGTGGCTACCAGATGGTACCGCTCACCTGAACTCTTGCTTGGGTAAGTACAGTTTGTAGAACTGCCATGATAATTCTTGAATGATGCTTTATATTTTTTTCAAGCACCTTTTGTAACACTTACCCATGGAGAGCTGTGGTTAATTTAAAGGGAAGATTTCAAGAGGCTTCCAAAACTTCATTAGTTTTTGCTCATTTCCAGTAGTCAGCATGAATCATTGACATGTTGACCTGTCTTGAGCTGAGCAGTGTTTAACTGATTAAAGTATGAAGCTGAATTCTAACGGGTGTACTTCAGATTTCTACCCACCGCATTCCCTTCAGAAGAGGTTTCCATGGTAGTTCTGTAGCCTGAAATGTACCGTTAGCTTTGTGGTGGACATCACATAGCAATGGCAGTACAACTTTCACCATGCTACATGCCTAGTTCTCTTCATCCTTCGGGTCAAAACTATGATTTGGTTTTTATTCCCAGTTACTGTTTATCAGCACTGCTGAAGTGGCTCGGAAGGATTGTGCTAGCCTTTTACCAGTCAGGAAGAATTTATGGAAGGAGGCTGTATGAGTCATTTTAATAAAGCACTGAGAAGTTAGTGTTGCATTGCCTGTGTACTACACGAGTAGTCTCAGCTGGACAGTTTTGTTTTACTCTTTTATTAATCTGTAAAATAAGTGTTTTACTACTTTACAAGGTTAAACAGATTTTAAGGTACTATATGAACAAATACATAGGACCGAAAAGGGCAAAGGAAGAGACAAATAACTGGAGATCTACTATATGTGATCTTCCCATTACTATCAAGTTTGAGTGCATTATTCTAACTACATGAACATACTCATAGAATACAATTCCTGTATGTATAACATACATGTATTTATGTACATATATCCTAGAAATAAGAGAATGGTAGCCACAGAACGAATAAAAAAATTACTAGTTACTCCTAGGACTCTTTTTAAGCGAAATGTTTCATGCTGCTGAGAAACAAGTTTTGTTGGAAGCTTTGGTTAGCACTGAACTAGACATTTCTTGAATAGGTAAAGCATTAGGTAATAATTATTCTGTCAATAAAGTCATCCCAGTATTCCCAGAGCAGTGCTAATCTAAATCAAATTGGTAGGCAGTTGTGTTGTTATGTGTACAATAGCATTTTAAAGTTGCCATTGAAAACCTCAAAGCTGAGGTTTTCATATTTTGGAGAAAACAAATTAAGCTTCCAGCAAAGTGTGTGTGTTTATGTATATATGTAAGTATAGAAAAAATACTTGGAAAGAAAGCATCAGTTGTGGCCTTTATAATTAAACAACTTTTTACTCTTTGTCTGTAGTAGTAATGAGGATTTAGGAGGAAAGACGTGAAAATCTTGACAGACATAGTATTAATCTGACCTGCAGTTTTCAAAAGTGTTTAGTTACCAAAGGAAGTTTAGCAGGAGTCACGTCTGTTTGTAATTGACTGCATTTGTTTGATTAGCTTGTAGAGAAAGGGAGGCGGTATGTGTATTTAATGCACATGCCTTTAATTTTGCTGGTGTATGTTTTTAATGCCAAGTTTTTCTGGCACAGAGTGATGTCTGTTTCTTGGCAATCCTGTTCTATTTCCCAGACACTCATCTTACCCATTCCCCCCTTCCCCTGCATTTACCAAATCTTTATAGTGTCTAATATTCAGAAGTCTTCCCAGGATTATTAAATACATACACTTTGACAAATACAGTTTTACTTGTACAATTTTTAAAATGTGTCCCAGAGAGATTTCTGGGATAAAGTTCAAGACTTAAATTTCAAGAGAGGAAAGAAATTGCTACCAAATTATTCACAGAACATACAAAATCTACTCCCTTTGGAGAGCCTCAGGTAACTGCTAGTGGAGTACACTGTACCCTTTGATGACAAAATATTGCTAAAAGCCAGCAGATTTTAAGACATAGCAAATGCCCCTCAGCCCTGGTGAAGCCACATTTGGAGTACTGTGTGCAGTTCTGGCCTCCACAGTACAAGAGCTCGTGGAGCAGGTCCAATGGAGAGCCACTAGGTTGGTCAAGGGTCTGGAGAATCTCTCCTGTGAAGAAAGGCTGAGGGAGCTGGGCATGTTCAGTCTCAGGAAGGGGCGACTGAGAGAGGATCTCATTAGTGTGTATAAATACCAGAAGGGTGGGTTTCAAGAGGATTGAGCCAGGCTCTTTTCGGTGATGCCAACCAATAGAACAAGAGGCAATGGGCAGAAGCTGATGCACAGAAGTTCCACCTGAACGTGAGGAAGAACTTATTTACTGTGCGAGTTCCCACACACTGGAACAGGTTGCCTAGAGAGGCTGTGGAGTCTCCCTCACTGGAGATATTCAGGAACCATCTGGATGCAATCCCGTGCCATGTGCTCTAGGATGGACCTGCTAGGCAGGGAGGTTGGACCAGATGACCCAGTGTGGTCCCTTCCAGCCTTACCAATTATATGAAATTACTGGATGAAAGCAAGTTTTAGAGAATCTAATTTGTGCAGGAATAGACTATGGTACTTCTGATTTGTGGTCTTTTTCCTGTAGGAGTTATTTAATTTATCCAGCCATATCACTCTTATGTTGTTTCCCTGTTGTGATCTGACAAGACTGATCCTGACAGTCAGCAGAACAGGAATCTTGAGCTTCCCATTTCAAACAAAAATGTTGCAGTTTACTCTGTCACTGCCTTTAGAAATGGGTATTTTTGGATTTGTTTCTGTTTGACTACAGAGTAAATAGTGGAAACTTCTAAAACTGTGATTCAGCTTCCTTCATTCTTGTGAGCAAGGGAAGGTAATGGTCCCTGCCTCGAAGGAGTTTTAGCTCATTCCTGATTTGTAATTCTAGCTTGTTCACCAATGCCCCAGCCTACAGCAGCCTTTTCCCCATTTCACATTTCACAGTGGAGAAACCTGCCTATTAAAGGGATTTCAAATAAAGATGTGTTTGTTTTTCTGCCATAATAAAAAGGTGGGTTTTTTAGTTGCACTCTCACAAACTGTTTTGCTTACAGAGTCTCAGTTTTCCAGTACAAGCACAGAATATCTTAAGAGCAGGTCTTTGGCTTTGGAATCTGTTCTCATCTGTGTTGCATTTTGCAGTGTGGAGAAAAACTAAGCCTTCCTTAGCATGCAGACCTGACCTGATGGGTGGGTTGAACTAGCAGCATCACAGAAATGACAAACAGTGAGTGTCTCAGCAAATCCACAAGTAGTCACTCTGTGGAATTAGTAAAGAAATAATGAACCCGCAGAGCCATTGTAGCAGTAGCACTTCAGGAGTTTTAGTATGCTCTGCTTTGCCACTGGTGGTTTCTTGTCAGCAGTCTATTTCAATGGGGCAAACTTCGATTTTGCAATGATTGTTTGTGAAAGGACTGCAGTGTCTCATGGCAGATTCTGAAAGGCAAGCAGTTCTTGAAATTTTGGTGTCTTACAGCTTTTTTAGCTACCTTAGATTCCTGCACTAGGCATCTCAGTGAGCGTGTAGTTTCGTTCACACTGTGGCTCAGCTAGAAATGCTTTGTCAGCTTCACCTAACTAAATCATAACAAGGGTCACAGGGCCCTCTGGCCAAGTGCTCTCCCCATAAAGTGGAGTAACTAATCATGAGTAATCAATGGGGAAAAAGTCAGATATTTTTTTCTTTAGTCTGAGGGTGTTCTCTCTCTAAACATCTTTAATCATCAACATAAGGAAGGAGCGAAGGAAACAGATTTAGGATAGGATTTGTCACTTGCGACTTCTGATGCTGTCGTATCCCAGAAATAGGCAAATCAGCTGTAACTTAAAAACGTCTTGAAACAGGCTGAGAGGTTGAATTGCTGGATTACACATTTCAAAAAGAAGAGACTCGGTGGAATATGTTTTCAGTTCAGTCTTTGTTCCAGTCAGTCCTTATTCTTTTTATACACTTTTTCTTTGACATGTGAATAATTCATCAGTCGTTCCGCTCAAAACCTAAACATCCAAAAGAAATTGTTGGAATAAGTTGGATGTTTACAAAAATTTTTTACAAATTCAACAAGCAAGAACTTGGGCGTATGGAAAAAGAGTTGCCTTGGTCTATAGCAGGAACAATGAAAAGCCAAAAGTATGTAATGCATTAGCTATTGCACAATTGAGGTAGGCAGCTAATCAAGCTTGTTGAGGAACAGAACTTTAAGAGTGAAAATCAAAAACTGTCCGAAAGGATTCTGTATTTCTTTAGTGTTCATGCCTTGAGACTGAGTGTTCCAGTAGTCTACCACTTTGTTCTTTTCATACAAACTTGCATTCTCTACATTCCAATTTTCTGCCCTGTGTATCTTACAAACAATCCTCAAGCCCATAGTCTCTCCTGACTGGAGTATCTGTATTGCCTCTTCTTCCATTAAATACCCTTTTCTATAGTGTCAACAAAAGCTGGTGTAGCCCTTACTGGTGTAACACTCACACCACTTAGTTTTGTTTCTGATGAATTTCCTGCACCTCTTCATTGGTGACCTAGCTTCTTTTGTTGTTAGCAATTTAAGATACCAGGTGCCATCCTCCCCACTGCACAACATTGCCTGAACACAGAGACCATCCATCAGAAATTCTGCCCAAAACCCCACCTGTGGCTTTGCTCCAAGACAGTAATTACTTGTTTTAATGATGCTTTCATTGCTTCCTCACCTGAGTTTTTTTAAGGAATAGTCTTCAGGAGCATTCTTTTTTCTTTCTAATTAATTTCACTGTATGAACACTGAAACAGGTTTCTTATCACTTCTGTTCTCCCACCGACCAGATCCAGTATGCCTATCCCCCTGTTAAGCATCATGGGAAGAGAAATGTAAAGCAGAAATAGAGCACAGTCATTAACCCCTGGAGACAAGGGAAGTTAATGCTAGTTTAACTTGGAATGGTAACTGTTTCATGGTCAAAAAGATTGTTCTTGTATGTAAGATTTTTCACAAAGGTAACCAGATGCTTGAGGATACTAGAGAATTCCTCTCCTGCCTTTTCAAGCAGTGATACATCAAACAATCCAGGGCAGAAACAGAGAGCTTAGTATTCGAGGTAGTTTCTTTAATATCAAAGTTTATTTTTCTGTGTTGTAAGGAAGCGGGCCATGGGAAATATGGCCAATAAATTGAAACAGCTCAGTAAGAAGACAGTATCAGTGCATGAAAAACATTGTACATTCACTTTACAGAGCCCCTTATGGAAAGGCTGTGGATATGTGGTCCGTAGGCTGTATTCTGGGAGAGCTGAGTGATGGGCAGCCCTTGTTTCCTGGCGAGAGTGAGATTGACCAGCTCTTTACCATTCAGAAGGTGCTAGGCCCACTGCCAGCCGAGCAGATGAAGCTCTTCTATAGCAACCCACGCTTCCATGGCTTGCGGGTAAGAAAAAGCTTTGTTCTTTTTTTTAATTTACTCACACAGTATTTACACTATTGTCATTGTTGCTGTGAAGGTTCTTTTCATTTACGCTGTGCGTTATCTCTGCTATGTTTTTTTGTGTAAGTATGGAATATTTAGATTATAAGGCATTCATAATTCAAAGTGAAATTCGGATTACACCAGTATTGAGTTTTGTAAATATGTTTGGTTTACTGTTAAAAATTGATTAAATATTTTATTTCCTTTCTTTGACGCTTTTGGCATGCAAGTTAGCATTTATAACCAGCTCAGTGTTACCCTGACAGCTTTGCACTGTCAGGTCTAGTGACATAGCTCTGTCAGTTCAGGGTGTGGAAAATTCATGCACACTGTCTTCAGGCTACAGTGGTGGAAAAATCTGGGCCATAGATCCTGCTATCATGGCAGAAGAGCTTTGATGTAAGGAGTTGATGTAAGCCACATGAGTAAAAAAGCTCTTTCTACTGACAGCATTGTTCCCCTTTCAGGGCTTTGCCAGTCCATGCTAT
Source organism: Aegotheles bennettii (assembly GCA_013398125.1). Taxonomy (NCBI): domain Eukaryota; kingdom Metazoa; phylum Chordata; class Aves; order Caprimulgiformes; family Aegothelidae; genus Aegotheles; species Aegotheles bennettii. The sequence goes on from VZRW01008383.1 coordinate 94,298, forward strand.
GACAGAGACTCACTAGTGTGGAGAAGCTGCTCAAGTTGGGACACACAATATGGCAAAATCCCATAAGTAATGGTTCTGTTATCTTTAACAATACCTGATCAGTGATTGTACTTATGTTTCCTTTTAATTCAGCTTTGGTTGTCATTTTTTGTTAGTGAATGTTGCTTAGAAAGGTGAATTTATGATTCTGATAAATGGTCTGAAATCATTAGCGTAAAATCCTATGATAAGATATACAAAGGCTTTAGGAGACCTAATCTGTGCTAAAGACTCATGATTTGAGTTTTACTCTGTAAAGGAGAAAACTTAGGGAAAGAGGGGGGACCTAGTTGTCTGAAAGGGTGTTAAAGATTGCCATAAGTCGGGTTTAGCTGATGATGATAAGAAAAGAAATAGCTGGCTTAAGGTGTTAGGATAATTATTTTAACTGCAAGGATAGCTAATTCCTGAAAGTTTTTGTTGAAGTTTGTAGACCCTCCATCAGTGGAGGGTTTAAAAAAATGATTAGACAAACATTTCTTGCAAGATCCTGTATGTATTTGATGCTGTTTAAAACAGTGAGCTGGATGGGCTTTTCTGTTTTTAAACAATTATACCCCTTTTCAGGAAAGCAGTGCTTTAAGAGTTGTAAACAAAATAAATTACTGCCTCTTCAACATTGTTTTACAGCAGTTCTAGTTGTGCAGTATGATCTTATTTGAAAAAATACTGTGTAATAGGATGAGAATGAAGTATCTTCGGTTTATAGCTTTAAAATGCAATAACCAAGATGACAGCATGGACCTAATGCAATTAGCACAGCGTTGGGAGTTATGAGTCTCTGTTCTCATTGTGGATCAATGGTTTATTACTTGGCCTCAGACATGTTGCTGCCTTCTTAGCCCCATCTGTAAATTCAGGATACTAACAATGATGACAGCAACATATGCCTCCTAATAGAGTAGGTTTTGAGTACTGAAGTCTGAATAATGGTTTAAATGTTAAAAATACTACAAAAAATGTTGGTTCAGAATGTGATATTTGTTTGTTAATTCATGGGAAAAATTTATTCCATGCTATAAGACAATCTTAAAAGTATATTTTTTCTGAACGTAGCATCGTGCCTAATAATGGAAATTTTTTCATTGTATAGCAGATAGAAGGTATGCTGCAATCATGCAAATTATTACTTACAAGCTGGATCTGGCACTGGGTGTTCACAAGGTAGAAATTAGCCCAGGATGTGGAATTGATTATCCATATGTTTAGACTTTGTGAGTTTATACATTAGTGTAACTGAGTTACAGTATTGTAGCACAGGATTTTAAAAATTCCAATATGAACACTCCAGCACCACATGCATATATAAACATGCATATACATATACAGATGCACATTTGCCTACTTTCTGTCTTCCTGCTCATTTCCTCTGTGCTTATAGATAGATAGATATATACACAGTTTTTCTCACTCCTGAGATGTAGGGAGTATTTAGTGATCTCTTTTCAGTCCTTTTAAAGAAGAAAACATGCATAGTATGTTGAAGGCCCAAGGAAATAAAATACTATGGGATCAGAAAGTACTAATAGGCTTATGCCTTTATGGAAAACATGAGTGGTAATGTAAAACTGTAAATATTGTTCTACAAATAAGTTATAAATAAGCTGGAGAATCTGAACAATCCCAGTGAGTAGCCATCTTGTTTTACTGCTTTGCATGGCTCCAGCACGTTTTCATGTTTCTGTAATCATTCCAGATGTAAAGTCTTATTTATGATAGTCATTCTACATGAAGACAAGTGTTTTTCCCTTTGGTTCTTGTAAAAAGTGGAGGAAGCATGAAAGCCTTGGTTCACCTGAGTTACTAAGATTGACATAGCAGACTTGAATTTAAAAAAATTCTCAATCATTAGTAAACCACTTCAAAAGAAAGCAGAGTAAAAGGAAAAATACAAGACTATTTAGGAGTAAATGCATTCAAACTAATGTTCTTTCATTTTCCTTCAAAGCTCACATAATGTAATTTATGAAAAGTAATGCCAGTACAAACAATGGGCAGCATTTCATAACGGTCGAACTTATGCACGTACAGTGCACATTTTGCTTCCAAATAAGACACATTTTTGGAAATGAGTGTTTGTACTGGGTTGATCTTTAAAGCATAAGCTTGGAGCTAGTATTTAATCTAAGGAAGGCAAACATGTAAATATACGCACCTAACTGTAACAATCCCTAGATGTAAATGAGGGCTGAAAACTGCACAAGTGAAAGTAAAGTTATAGAAGTCTTTCAGACCTCCTGCTCATTAACATTTTAGACCAAACATATAGTTCTCATAGGTTTTTATACTACAGCAGACTTCCACATAAAATGTTTGTTGATCTTTGTTGCTTTTTTTTTTGTTGCTTTTGTCTGTCTTAATCACTGACTGTTGTTTTCTTGTATTTTCAGTGATTTTTAACTATAACTCAATTTTTATGTTGGGTATATTCTATGAATGATTTGAGCCCATTTGGACATACAGTGATGGCTTTTATATACCAGTATATGAGAACACTGCATGCTTCCTATTGTCAGTATTCCTGCTTTGACGTGTTAGTTTAAGAGGACTTCTTAGAAAATACATAGGATGTGAATTGGGTCAAGGCAGGCTGAAGTTGAGACACTTGCATAGTATTGGGCAAATTCCCCAACTCCTGGATCTGCTAACAAGGTGTCTGGATCTCAGCTGCATAGTTTTAGATAAACTGATTCATGCCAATAGGCTGGCTGATTGTTGCTTTGTTTTTTCCAGAGGCTTCTCTGGTATTCAAATGTGTAATTTTCTCTAAAATCAGCATAAGTTTTATGCATCTGTTGGAAATCTAGACTTAATTTCTAATTCTGAAAACACTGGCATATATGTTTAGTTTTACAATTTGAACTTACCTCAATGAAACCAGTTTATCTATTTGTTTGTTGTCAGTTCAATGCGTGGCACAGTCTGGAAATGGGTCTCTGTTTCTTTTCAACTCATACTTGACCTTATGTTTTAGCAACAAAATATCGAGCAGCTTTTCTTTCATTTGATCAGAAGAAAATACTCTTCATTTTATTTGACTCTTGCCTTATTTACAAAGCAAGCAAAAAACCCAGTTCTGTGCTTTATTTTTCTTTCTTCAAATCATCTGTCTGTCCTGCTCTTCTTTCCAGACAGTGTTAGTTTCAAATACAACCTTCATCAGGTTTTATCCAGGCTCACTGACAAAAGATGCCCTCCAGCATTGTGCACTACTTCTGGTGTTGCCAGTTCTTATTACAGCATGACAATAGGAGTAATTTTGAACCTTAAACCTTTGGAGTTTTGTTGTTTTTCACCAAAAACATTTTGCAATTTTCTGTTAATCTTTGGTATTTAATGAATACTGTATTTGCAACACTGAATTCTCTCAAAGCTATTTTTAATCCCTTTTTTTTCAATATATATTACTTATGTTATTTCTGAATCTAGTTTGAACCTCCCACCTCTTGTTGATCATAGTACCACAAACATATTTATAAATTGAAGTTGATTAGTCATTTGAGAGAGGTCTGTTGACTGTCCTACTAATCAAGGATACTCTCTTTGGTTGACTAGATGCACATAAAACATGAACAGTTATTTGTTTCTTTATAATGTTTTGTAATGTTTCATAAACCACTGACTTTTTCAGTGCATATGATTCCCATTAATTACACGCCTTTATTTACTGTGTAGTTTCTATTTTTTTGAAACATTGTATTCATGTGTGCCTTGTTTACATTATCAGTATCTTTATGCTATATTATTTTTACAGTTTCCAGCAGTCAATCACCCACAGTCTTTAGAGAGAAGATACCTGGGAATTTTAAGTGGTGTATTGCTTGACCTTATGAAGGTAGGAAAATGTATTTTATTTTCTGTATGTAGGAAAAGATGTAAGTGACTTTTTAATCTCTGTCTGCTAATCTACTACATCTTAAAAGTACTTGTGAACATACTTTAGAGATATTTTGATATCACCATTGTTTGTAGCAAGGCTTGATATTTCCTAGGAATCAGGAAAATATCCCTTGCAAATGCCTGAACAGTGTTCAAAGTTGACTGTTTTTGATAAACGATACATAGTCCAGACAAAAGAATCACCATCATTTGCAGCAATATGCATTCACACTGACATACATTTAGATGCACAGGTTACCTTAGAAATGCTGGAGTGTAAGCTCTCAACATGTAATAAATTTAGATAAATCCTCAGAGTATTAGGCTTACCCGAGTTGTTCGTTTGTTGTTGGATAAACATGAGGATCATCAATAGAGATATTAAACAACACTGACCCCAGTACTGAGCCCTGAGGGACACCACTAGTGACCAGTCACCAACTAGATGTGACACCATTCACCTCAACTCTTTGGGCTTGGCCACCCGGCCAGTGTTTTAGCCAGCAAAGAATACACCTATCCAGGCCATGAGCAGCCAGTTTCTCAAGGAAAATGCTGCAGGAGACAGTGTCAAATGCTTTACTAAAGTTCAAATAGACAATGTCTACAGCCTTTCCCTCCATCAGCCAGGCGGGTCACCTTGTCATAGAGGCATCATGTTGGTCAAGTGGGATGTGCCCCTCATGAACTCGTGTTGACTGAGCCTAATCCCCTGGTTTTCCCATATGTGCATTTGTACCAGTTGTCTTGGAAACCAGAGGTCATCTGCTTTGGGGTGTTTACTTGCTTTTAGCCGTATTGATGTAGCCAGCAGAAATCCACCAAATTTGCTCTACTCTTTTTCAACACAATCAGTTCAAATCACTTTCGTTTAATCTCCCTGCCTTATGAAGAGAGTCAGCATGGCTTTTATCTTGGTTTCCTGCAGTCTGCAAAATGTGATACCTCAGTGCATATGATTGCTTGTTTCGGTATTATACATTCTCCTCTGAATTTTCTAATTTCCTGAAACTTATCTCTAGCATCACAGTTAGCTGTGGGTCAAGCTGTAGTAGCATACATTGCCAAACAGCAATTTCAAGATAATTTTTCAGACCATTGTTACGTGTGCTAGGGCAGAGTTTATTTTCATTTTATCCTAATTTTTGTTATTTCTCAATGTCTTTTGGGTTCATTTGGTGTGACTTAAAAGTTACAAAGTTGTGAAATGAAGCACTTGAATTCTAGGGAAACACAGGTTCCCAAATAATTCCATTCCACTTTAAATAATTCTTTTCAACTTTTCTGTCTGTATTTCTCTCTAGAAGGTGAGAAACGTCAGGGATTCTGTAGAGGGGATTTTTTTTTTTTGGCCTACAATACTTAATTCAGGACTTGGAATGTTAAAAAATGAGCAAAAGACTACAAGAAGAGAGCAGAAGAGACTTGTGGTTAAGTTGCACATTATTGCTACAAATGCTGCACATACTTTGCTGTATGTCTGTCTCTTCTCGAGACTCTGGACAGTCTTGGCACATGTCTACACTTGGTGTGTTCCTCATTATCTGCATTCCCAGGGACCTCAGGTCTGATTACAAGATTACAGAATAACCCACGCTTCAATTTATGCCAACTAAAGTAGTGAGTTTTTGATATATCTCTATGTAGAGAGCACTTCTGAAGCCAGTTATGCTCATCAGTTACTATGCCATGAGCCCTGTCCCATTACTTCTCTGTGATTCCAGGAAGGTTCACAGCCTTGTGATTCCCTGTGGACTTACAGTTCTCCTCACTTGTGGTTCAGGCTCTGCAAGTTAGCATACAAGGGAAGCCTACGAACATCCTCTCTTCTGAGGAGGAATGTGGAAACCACATAGAGCTTTCTTGTGTTTGTTTGGGATGTTTAGGCCACTGTAGTGATGAGCATCAGAAAAAAGGGGGAAGGAAAAAGTTAATCATTCAGTACACAGTTTGTAACTTAAGAAAGGAAGATACTGCATGCTGTATGACCAAACTACATAGGAATGTCATTTGCCATTCGCTTAGTTTCCTGAGCATTTTCCATTTTTAAGTGCAGGGATCTTATTGAAGGATCTTGTGGAGGGAAAACTAGTTTGTGGTCGTGGATAAATGCTATGTTAATGTATATACAGATATTAATTTTATTTGTGTATGCACATGCACGTACACACATAGAGTTGTTCTCTATTCAACCTCTGTAATCCCTTAAAAATAGCTATTACTTTTGTTTTATAGTCATGCAAACTTTTATCCTTGCTGACAGTTGTGCATGTTCAAATATTCCAAGATGTTATGTATTGTCCTGTTCCTGCAAGAAAGCTTTCAAACTTACCAAATCCCCAACCTGTTGTTTTTTACTTTTGTGATTAACTATCTTTCACATGTCAAAGCATCTTTGTTCAGAATCACAGCACATCTAACAGAATTATAAGTCAGATACTATTCTGAGTACATTGTAAACAGTTTAGATAACTCTTTAAAAATATGGGCCAACTTGAACACGAGGAGTCAAAACCAAAACTCTTATGTTTGGATATTTTAAAAAATACTAGCTTTAAAATACTGTTTTTGATTGTATAAGAATATTTCCATATGCTTGTTCTGTTTGTTTGTAAAACTGTTTCAATGTAGCATTTTATTACCAGTAATTTTAATAATTTTCATTCTAAACAGCGTTGCTAGAAAGTAGATGTATTTTAAACATATTTTTCAGAATATATTTTTAAAATGTTTAGGTATATACATAAAATATAGATAATTTAATAAGATAATTTAAATGTATTTTAAGCACACATAGATAGCTATACATGTATATATTCATTATATACATATAGCATATAGATATGTTTCATAATAAGCAAGTTTGAGGCCTTCCATCTTTTAAGTAGAACACAGTATTTTGAAAGTTTATTTTTTATTTTATGTATTTTAATGCAACATGAAGTTGTTTTGGCATTTACATCTGGTCACAGAAACTCTGAAGATTAAAAAACTATCCAAATAATGTTCTTTATTTTGTTATAATTTTTGCTGATGCAAATGCAGGTACTAACATTTAAACTTTGGGATTTGTTTTCCAAAGAACTTACTGAAGTTAGATCCAGCAGATAGATATTTGACAGAACAATGTTTGAACCATCCTTCATTTCAAACCCAAAGACTCTTGGATCGCTGTGGAAGCTCACCTTCACGGTCAGCTAAGAGAAAACCTTACCACGTAGACAGCAACACATTATCTAACAGGTAAACGTAGACATGTCGCTGCCATCACTGACATTTGCTCTGCCAGTGAGTGAGTTGCTATCATGCTTACATACAAAATCATCTACAAGTAGTCATTTGACAGTGTAGGCAGATTGAGACATATACTGTTTCATGTTGCTTCACTGAATAAAGAAAGTAGACACAGTTTTACTGTGCTATAGCTATTCAAGCTGAAATTTGTGCTGTCTTTCTGCATCAGGCTGAATGCTTCTTGAAAATAAACAAGACAACATTCAAGCCATTTATGCATATGACGAAGGAAAAACAAGTTGGCTTACCCATTTAAAAAAAATGTTGGCCTTTTTCTTGAACAACAGTAGGGAATGAATTGGTCTGCCAAGAAATGGTATGGTGCCAAATTCCACAAAAGTTGTGGTTCCTGTGGTAGATCTGGTTTTGGTGTTACAGGGCTTGCTCTGTTGCACTCAGCTCACTTTATCAGCACAATATCCTCTTCCAACCCTCGCCCTCTAAATCAGGCATACATTAGATAGCCTGGAGCATTGATCATACTGGGTTTTTTGACAGTGTTGACATACTTTGTTGTTCTGCCTTCACTTTGATATGCCAGGTGTATTTAAGATATTTTTTTAATGGATATACAGCTAATTTTTGTAACGTAGTGCTTACATTATTTATGTGCACATATATTACTCACACATGAATGTGTACATATATGTTGGAATTTCTGTGGTTGGATTTTATAACTTCATATTTTTTGTCAGCAAAACCCATTAACCAAAGCTGAGTTTGTCCGCCAGTATATAACCAGAAAGAAATAACAATGTACTAACATTTGCACGTCTGTTATTTTAGTGGAGCTTCTGATGCCTAGTTGGCAGTATTTGATCTTACTGCAGTTAAATTTTGTGGTTTTAAATGGCAACTCCCTTCTGAAATGAGTGTACTTTTGTTGAAGTTATTAATATATGAATATGTAATCTGGTATGTTAATGTTTCTTTATGCATTTTGATGTAGAAATCAAGCCAGCAAAAGTTCTGCTTTGCAATCACACCACAGATCGAACAGCAAGGACATGCAGACACTAGGGGTTGGCGGGCCAAGAGAAGAGGGTCTTCCAGGAAACGAAAGCTTTTTAAATGGAAACCTTCCTGGAGCTGCACATAGTCCAATGCATGCAAAAAAATCAAGCAACACACCTGGATCTGGCAACAAGGATCTAGCCAATAATAACATGCCACATCTTCTCAGCCCAAAGGAACCAAAGGCAAAAACAGAATTTGATTTTAATGTGGACCCCAAAAGTTCTGATGGGCCAGGCACAAAGTACCTGAAGTCTAACACCAGATCTCAGCAGAACCGGCACTCATTTATGGAAACTTCTCAAAGTAAAACTGGGACACTGCAACCCGGCGATAAGCACAGTCGCCACAGCTATATTGATACTATCCCACAGTCTTCTAAGAGTCCTTCATATCGGACAAAGTCAAAGAGCCATGGAGTTCTGACAGACTCTAAATCCGTGGGCAACCTTTCTGAGGCCAGGGCCCAAGCTGCAGAACCAAACAGCAGTCGGTATTTCCCATCCAGCTGTATGGACTTGAACTCTCCTACCAGTCCAACTGCTCCCCGACACAGCGATAACAGAACTTTGCTCAGTCCATCCGGGAGGAATAACCGCAGCGAGGGTACCCTGGATACCCGAAGACCATCAACAAGACACTCCAAAACAATGGAGGAGTTAAAACTGCCAGATCACATGGACGGAAGCCATTCCCACTCTCTGTCTGCTCCACATGAATCTTTTTCCTATGGTCTAGGTTATACCAGTCCTTTTTCTTCACAGCAGCGCCCTCATAGACACTCTATGTATGTGAGCCGGGACAGAGTGAGGTCAAAGGGCTCAGAGGGTGGCTTAAGCGTAGGGCAAGGGATGGCAGCCAGAGCAAACAGCCTGCAACTGTTATCTCCACAGGTGCAGCATAAGTCACTCACAAGATCTGTTGGCTCTTCACGAGAAGACTGTACGGAAGATACTAATAGGGTTAGTTCAACATATTGCCTGTTATGGAAGGCTTACCTTCCTCTCTTTATTTCATGTGGGGACAGTGTTCTGGTTTCTCTCTTCTGTTTGTTTGCAGTTATTTATTTGTCTTACTGTAAGGCAAAGAATGTTGTTTTGTTTTGTTTTCAGAAGGGCTAAATATTTCAAGTGGACTATGCATACCATTCTCTTAAAGTACTGAAATGTGAGAACAGAAAAAATTGTCTCTGAAGCTAAGATTTCATTAGTAGTTCCTAGTTTTTGGTTACAATTTCTGATGACATTTTATCACATTGTTTTGCTTAACCATCTCATTTGTTTTTATTTAGCTTTTCTTGTATGTCTTTCTCATATGAATACTAATGTTAATTTTTGAAGTGAGCTCTTCACTCACGTATAGCAGGGCATTATTTACTAAATGCCATAATTTACTAGGAGAATATAAGAAACTTGCAATGTTTCTCTTGATTAGTATGACAAATAACTGGGATAGTCTAGAGATTTTATGTTGGCGAAGCCACTGGTAAATTGATTCCTAAGAGTGATTGCTGTCAGCGCTACTTAGGTTGTGTTTTACTGTGGACATTATTTAATGAGCAGAGGAAGGGCTAGTTCTGATGTTGCTTTACATTCCTTACACAACACTTCTGAATTATCTGGTGTTTTACACATCAAGTGTGTAAGGATGACTGCATTTGTCCCCACATTTTTAAATTGCCACTGACCTAAATTAGAGCAAAACAGTGCAGAGAGAAGTACATAAAATGAGTGTTGGTTTCTCTGTAATAAAGTGACTTCTAAGCAGAGGGCATTTAGTTCAGATTTTTTGACAAAGTGAAGGAAGCCAAAGAGCTGCAAATATTATTTAAGGTCTAAAAATTATGCTTTACTGGGAGAGACTAAAAGAACCCTACCTACTTAGTTTATGTAAGAAATGTATGTAGCTGACTTGATAGTGGTCTGCAAGCACCCTAAAAAGTTTCCAGGTAGCAGTTGCCTCTTCAGACCAGTAGGGAAAAAAAAGGCATAATGCATTTTTTCATACTTAACACATCTCCTCCATTCAGGGTTATGTGTATTCACGCATGAGAAAAGATCTCATCAAAATAGGAGAAATACAATGTAATTAAAAAAAAGCGCTACTTAGAAGGGATTACAGCAGCTCCATTTCAAAACCAGTTGTTGTTTTTCTTTGTGTAGTCGTTTTTCTCTCTCACTCTCATTTTAGTCAAGTTAAATGTTACTTATTCTTCAGGATGTTCCTGTAGAAGGGCAATAACATCAACATTTGAGTTTTTGATAATAAAAGCTCATGCTATCTTGTAGTCTTCAGAGCATTAGGATCTTTTTCTACAAAAATAGTCTTCTGAAATGGATGGCAATCTTGTAAATTCACAAAGTCGTTTTTGTTTGTTTTTACTATCAGTAACAAATCAGAATTAAATTGTCAATATTCTTATGCCTTGTAAAGGCGTTTTCACAAAAAAGTCGTTCTTTGGCTCCTTCCTATCCCTTTTGGTTTTGTTTTTTTTCTCCCTATATTTTGCATTAGAAATCACAAAATTTAACTTCCCCGAGGATTACTGAAATAAAAAAATCAGGAATAAAATAAGTGTTCTCAAAGGTTCTTTAGTGTTTTCCTATTATTTTTTTCCATACAGCATTACTGGTTTTCTCTCGGTGCTCATATTTTGTGAAGTTTCCTCACTTCCATGTTTCTAGTTTCTCATTGATTTTTCTCTTCAGCTCTACCAAGTCTTTTTAAGGAAAACCATTCTTTGTTTGCTAGGCTTTATATCTATCTTTAAAAAAAAGAAAAAGACTTGCACTCAGTGTTAGTTCTGGGGCTTATCAAATCTCAGTACAACACTTTTTTTTAAGGGGTCTTTTTTATTTTAAATTAAACATACACAAAAGGGGGAAAGTAGAAGAAAATCACGTACAAGTTGCTATTGCTTTGTAACTTAACTGCTGACAAAGAAGAGCTATCTTACACAAGTAGTAATTTAGTCAAATGCTTCAGCCTCTTGTAAATTTCAGAAAAATCGAGCTGATTAAAAGCATTGTTTCAGTTTCAGGGGTTGTTTTATGTGTGACAGTGAGGCCAGATCTTCATTAATAAAAGGCAAAATAGATTTTGAAAATCACTCATATAGTGAATTGAAATCCCAATTTTTAATTCTGGTTGGGTTTTTTGTGATTTGGCGTTTTTTAGCCTTTGTCTTTCTTGGACTTTTTAGATTTAAATTCATATAGGGCTTTCAGTACAGTTTCCCGTGGGGTCTTGTAGAGACCATTGTATTCTGTCTGGTCAGTCTGTACTGTGGGGAAGATTTCAGCATCCAGTTCACTTAAGAGCGGAGTTAAGTCATATTTGGTGGCAAATTACATGCATATTTCTAAGGGTGTACTTAAGCTTTTTCTTGAAGTACTGTATTCAGGAAAATAGAATGAATTAGAGGTAATGATATTCTTTTTGATATCCTGTCTGACTTAATGACAGGATTGTAGATTTCTTAGTTCAGGGACTATCTCTTATTTTGCAAACAGTAGATTTTGCGACTCTTGGTGCCTCTTGGATTCTACGTATAACAGCTGATAAGAGCTAGTGCTTTGGTGTTGTGATTATAACATTATATGCATTTCCTGTTTGGTCTTTAAAATTTGCCAGTAACAGAGTGACCAGATTCCATCAGAAATTAATCTAACAAAGCCTCCAGTAAAAGATTTCTCCAGAGATGTTACAACTGCATTTCATTCACAGCAAAAAATCTGAGGGTCTGAGTCATGCTCAAGTCTTTAAAATTACAACCAAGAGGCAAAATTTTATTAATGCCATTTTGGAAAAAGCAAGTGAGCAGCCAAACCAAATTATTATCAGTTGCATAGTCTGTGATTTGATATTGGCAGTTATTAACAACATGAAAGGAAAATTGTGTGATTAAGTTGGGGTTTTCTTGCTTATGTACGTTGGTTAGAATCTGCAAATCAGTTTATAATCTTCCATTTTAAATAATTTATTTTACTTTTGTTTAGGGTGGAGCATATCATGATCCACACACAGAAGATGGAGCATCTACTAAGGAAAATAGAATTCTGTATAATGATCCTGTTCCAAGAAGAGTTGGCAGCTTTTACAGAGGTAATTTTATGGTAGATTTTTCAAAATTAAACAAGAATTTTAGCATGGAATACAAATTCAGTAGTGGAAATGTATACAGAGAACTAACAAGAACAACTAAAAATGTTTATTGGAAAAAGAACTGTTGCCCCACTTTCAGAGACTGGATTGACCTGCTAGGTTGTATGCAGTAGCTATATTAATATCATATTTTCTACTTGCAAATGGTAACTCTCTTTTGAAAAGTGTATCCAGTACAGTACCTTGTAAAGCTGAAGGTAATTTGTCAGGGGAAGTTGAATAAAATAAATTAATATTATCAGAGTAAACAGTTCATCAATGTTTTAAATTCATATTTTAAATTCTTATTAATGTTATATCTTAACATCTTTGTACTTGTAACACATTGACATACTTACTGATCTGTTTCAGAGGCTGTGGTGCGTGGAACTGTAATGCTAGTTTTTCCTTATTTCTTCTGTTCAAACTTACTAAAGATCAGGGTTTCCTGCAAGCAAAAGCACATTTATATAATCCCAGTTCAGAATAAATAACACAGGACTGCATGTGTGTGTAGTTAGGTATGTATGTATATATCTGCATATGTATGTGCATATGTATACACATAGATAGACACCATTCTATTATGGTACACGAGAGATGGTGATTTCTCTGGAATCTTGTCATGGCTAAACCTGGGTAATCCTTTCGAAAAAGATAAGGATGATAAGAAGTTAATTACTGTCCTGCAAGTGTTAGAAGGCTTGTGGGGCTCCCCTGAACCTTAAGAAGTCCCAGTCAGCTGAAATTCGATTATGAGTCACCTAATAACCTTAAGTAGAGTCACGAATCTCCTGCTGATCCTCTTCAGGTTGCTCAGTTGGCTGATGACCTGATTTAGACATGTTAAAATCTGCCAGTCCTTGCAAAACCTGTGAGCTTGTACTGTTTTGAGCAATGCTTCCGAGCGTAAAGCTTCGTAGCACATGCAACAGAGAATCCTTAAAACTCCTCAATCCTGAATTGCTTCTATTAATCCTTAAAACACTCTTAAAATTGAACATGGATTATCCTTCTTTTTTATACATAGTGAAACAGAAGTTCCAAGAAAGAATGACTTTCCATCAGTCATGTGCTAGGGAAACTGTAGATCTGGGATTGCATTCGATTTCTTATAATAAACTAGAGGATTATTCTTCTTCAGTTATATCCAAGAAACATATATTTTGGGCCACAGACTTAATTATTGCATTGGAAAAATGATACTGTATTTAAATAATACATAGGTAATAGCATATGCAAAAACCATTGAAAGAAAAAGTTACTATTAAAAAAGTGAATTCATATTTATGCAATTCTTAAGTACTGATTTAATACAAAGGTTATTAGCATGTACTTTTGTACTACAGCTTGAACAAAAACTTACAAATTCAGTGTTGAGAAATAGTATAGTATGATGCTGCAGTAATGCTGCAGCTAGTGTCTGATCAATTTGTAATCCAGTGCAGGTATTTCTGGTGATATTCACAATTCTAATAAATTTATGTTCTGGGTTAATCTGTTTTCAAAACCACATTATGTTTGTGAAAAACATGTAATATCTGATTTTGATCCTTTAATTTTTAGTGAGCAATCTCTTACTGTTAGTTGTATTAAAATCCAAAATATTTTTTTCAGGATGTGTACTATTTTTTAAGGTCTAAGTGAAGACAAAGTCTAAACTGTAGTAATTTGTGTCTTTCATAACAGTATTCCAACCTTTTATTCTATTTCTTTCTTGAAATATGGATTGCACTTGTGGGTCCCTACAGATAGAAATGTTCTCAAATCTAATAACAACTTATCCATGTTCTGATGATGGTCTCATTTTACAACTAATACTACCTTGCAAGTATCATAAAACAACAGCTTTCCAAAATGTTAAAAAGTATGCTTTTTTCTCAGTCATACATGAAGTACAAATGTGTCTTCAGTGTCTTGTTTCTGTAAAAGAGGTAGAGAGGAAGCAGATGACTGAAAGATGTGATTTTTGGCAGAGCTCAGTATACATTGTTTGCTGTTTTTTTGTTCAGTTCCATCTCCGCGTCCAGAGAGTACGTACATAGAAAACAATGTGTCAAACAGAGCCTCTGTGTTACCAGCAGACAGCAGCACGGTGGCAAATCACTCAAAGAGGCAAACCACCTTTGACACCTGGTGAGTTGTTGCTTACACAGATGTGTAGAGAATGGCAGGGAAGAAATGGATTTTTAAGGGGGGGGGGAAGCCACATTTTTTTTCAAAATGTGCTTAGTTGCTTCCTCTGACTATACTGACATAGCACTGCATGTTTGCTGTCTCCTTTTGAGCAACAAGAAATACTTTGTTACACCATCACACTGAATGCATTAAAGATTATATACTTTTGTCCAGTTTTTACTGATTTTTTTCCACTATTAATACTCAGTTAAAGATAATACAGTAATGCTTGTGTGCATATAGTATGGATAGCAAGGCCATAGCTTCATCTGTGGATTCCAGAAGCATGAATTGTCAGACAAATAGAAAAAATATCAATATGCATGTTTTCGTATATAAAATAGGACTGCATTAATGAAGAATATAATAATGACCCTACAATGGGAACTGCTGCTCTTTTTGATTATGCACCCCAGAAGGAAATGAGTACGTTCTATGAGAAAATGGACTAAGCAACATCTTAATGGTGTATATTGATTTTTAAAGATGAAAAGCATCACATGGCTCCGTTATATAACATAGAACAATTAACAATAGTTATGCTAATAGAATGACAGCATATGCATAGCTTTGTAGGACTGAAGGGGAAATACCTTTATTTTGTTGCTCTGAGAGCTGCTCAGCTCTAAAATACTCTTAATCTTCTACTTTGTTCAATCACAGTAAAGCACACTGAATAAAAATAAGCAAATGGAGCTTCAGAGAATTGGTGGTAGGAATGGACTGTATGCATTAGCATGGTTCAGCTGTGCTTTGTAGCGCTATCTGAAACACCACTTTCTGAAAGTGCGATAAAATCATGCTATCTAAAGAACTGTTTCAGTGGTTTGTTGACCTAATGTGATTTCACATGAAGAAACTGTGAATTATCTGCTTAAAAAAGGAAGGTGATGGAGAGGATGGGGAAGGGAAACAACTGGTGTTTCAACTTGTGTTCCAGTTATATACCCATGTCAGTAATAGAAGATGTTTACTCCAGAACCCTTGTCACCTGCTCTGATTCACTAGAGTCTGCTTCCTGTCCTTCAGTAGCTCCACCTACATTCATTTTGTGGAAGTTAGATGAGGAATCCGGTCATTTATGTAAAAAGGTGGTACTTATGTTGTGACTTACGTGCTAAAGAAGGTATTTGTTCCTACTGTTGAACCCTTTTACGTATTTTGTTGTCCTTAGTATCTGAATATTTCTATCTCGCATATAACATAACTGGAATCTTGTTTTGCTTCGTATATAATTTGGAAATATTTTGCCTCTTATTGTGTGTTTACTGCAAAGAAACATGTAATGTTATTTTAACTCTAGACTGAAATAATAGCATATGTTATTAGAGCTGGTTGGGAATTTTTTGACTAAGTGGTTTTTTGCTTGCAATACCAAATTATCGAAACCAAAACTTTTCAAAGGAACAAAGTGATATCCACTAACCTTTTATTGGGAAGATTCTTCAGCTTCAGGATGGAATTGCCAGTCAAAACCAGAGATACACGCAAAATAACAAATATTCTGGGGTCAGCATTATTTTTTGGAATGTGAGGAAGTCAAGCGCAGGGCCTTTTGTCCTTCGTTATTTAAACCAGAGGCTTGAACCAAGACCTTAGATCTAACAAGTGAGCACCCTGAACCAGAAGTTAGAGGTTATTCTGGAGCATATTCTCTATTTTCCTCAATATATTCTCTTAAAGCTGTTTCATCTTGTTGAAATAGTGAAAGGACCACAGAGATGCTGAATATGGCCTAGCAAATAAAGCCCTTCGTTAACTTTGAAACAGTTAGATTGAAGTCTTTGCTCCAAGTAATGTACTCAAAGATTTTCACAAAGTGGAACAGCTCATTTGAGAGAAAAAGCATTTCTTCTTGTGAAATGGGAGGAATGGCAGTGCCCGCAACACAAAGTTACTGCTATTTTGGCATGTGTTTCACTCTCTTTGCTTTTCCTACTCCCTATTTTCCTGAAATGTTTCCTGCCCAGCTCTACATGTTAACTCTGTGCAAGTTGTCCCAGCAATGGTCTAATGTTGTTGCAAAATTGTTCTGTGCCATAAATGCAGCTTAATCAGATTCCTGAGTGATGTAGAGTGTATGTCCCTCTACTTAATTTTCTTTACTGAAGTTGTATAAACACTTATGAAAATGTTGAAAGCTCTAATGGAATGCGATTCTGCTTACATCAATTTTATGATGAAGTAAATATTTGATGTTTGACATACGTGACTGATACATGACAATTCATCTTGAATTATGAGTGACATGTATTCCACCTGGACTTGCCAATACTGTAAAATATTGCTTCTCTCATGCTATTGCTCTGTGTTGCCTCTCTTCTGTCAAAGATTTGTGAATGTTTGCTAGACTGAATTGTCACAGATGTTCCCCTGTCTTTGTGTGCATTTCTTCACTCTGTCCCCACTGTCCTGCCTCTTTAAAAATAAAGATATTATAAACTTGACTTTTGTCATCAGGTTTTACTCTTAAATTACTAGATCATTTCTGAACTTTAGACAACTTGATTTGAAAAAAGGCATTTTTTTCATTCTTCTAGAAAATCTTTTATTTGCCAGATGATTTCCTGTAAATGGCCTTGAACTTGGCTCATTTTTTTTTTTTTATACAAGAGTAGGTGATTTATTCTCTTTCACTTGTACAAGCTTTGTCTTTTGGAAGTGTTTGCATTGATTCCTTAGAAGATATCTCAGAGCTTCTGGAAAGCTTTGTTGTTTAGACCTTTTATATCCACTTAAATGCATTCATTCTATGACAAACAGCTTGTCATATTTTCTCTAGCATGTGTCATACCTTCCTGCAAAAAATAACAAAAAGGGAAAATATGCATAATACTTATTTTTATATGTATATGGTATGTATAAACACACACAAACTGTCATTCAAGAAAAGAACAACAAAAAAGAACATCCTACTCTTAAGAGTGTCAAAGGCTTACAATTATCTCTCTAGCATTAATTTTCAAGACCCCAAAATCACGCAGTGTTTTGTAAACATGACATGACTGGCTGTAATATTGCTGTATCAGTGTAACAATGTAGTTGTTCCTGAAACTAAGCAAGCTAATTTAAAGCTTGTTCAGCTGTGTCTGTGGTACAACTGTTGCTGCATTGTAAATACTTTCCAGTTCACTTACAGAATTCTTTAATATGTAAAAAATGTCAGAAAATTACAAATTTTTAACCTGCAAGCTTAAAAATCACCTGTGTGTGTTACACTGGTTGAGGCTTTGGGAATCTGCTCTGCATAGCTTGAAGATGTTCATCTTCCTAATGGTATAGCTTTCCCTTTGACATTTCCTGCACAAGACACTCACATAAGCGCTGTCACCAATATGTTTGCTTTATTCATCTATTTGGCAACATCTGAGCCCTAGTAACCAGTGCCTCTTCCCTGACCCTTTCCCAGTCATCAGTGGTTCTGTTTTATACTCAAAATTAGATGATGCAGTCTAATGTTATTTCCAAGGAAGCTTTCCAGAATTTGCAGTCATCAACATTCTGTCCAAAAAATAAGCCTACCAAGGTATATGCTTTATAAGTTTATGAAACCAACCACTTCCAAATTTTTGTGGTTACTGACGTTGAATGATACCGGAGGGGAGTGGGGGGAGTGTAAAACGTATGTGTGTATGTATATATGTATACTTTTTTTAGTGATGCCATAACCTCAGGTGATCTAGTGGCTTTAGTGGCTTCTGGGTGGTATTCTATATATAAGATAGTAGATCTGGGGTTTATTTCAGTTAATTTTCAGTTAATTTCCTTTTCCACATGAAAAAAAATTATATTTGCAGCTCTAAGAAAAGTTCAGATTTGATGTCTGATTTTTAAACTTTCAATGCCAGGATTCTAGACCAAGAAGTTTTACTATGGGCTTCAGCTCATGGGATTGAGATTCTTACCTTAAGTAAACCGTTTATTTGAGGCGCTTCACTAGTTTGACATTTTCAAGTCTTCATTTATGGTAACTCTATAACTGCCAAGGGTTTTACTTTAAGCAAAACCAAAAGCTAGCTTGGAGAATAGTGTTTGTTCAGTTATCTTCTGAAGAAAACTTCGGATGTTTCAGTAACCCCTCCGTTAGACCAAAATCCTTACTTGTGTAATTGTGAGCAGTTCAGTAAAGGGAGGAGTATATTGGCAGTTAAAGAGGATTTCTGAGCCAGGCTGCCTGCTGAGATTAGGGTTTCTGAAGAATAACTGAAACAAGCATGAGGAATCGACTCCTAAAAAGAGCTGTCTGCAATACAGATCTATTTCTGAGAGCATGCTTCATATTTTTATTTTTAGTTAATATTTAAGCACATTGGCTTGCTCACCCCATGCATGTTTGCTGCTACACCTCATTGTACCTGGGTGAAGTTGGATACCTTTCCTGCCCGGGGCAATAAATCCTAGTGATATTCACAAAATTTGTTTATACCTATGCCTTTTTCCAAATGTCTCATACCAGAATAATCTATGTGATCTACATTACATGTCCTAAGCATGCAAAAGGCACACAAATATAAAATAGCAAACAACAGCACATTTTGCTTTTGGATGCCTCTGCTTGAGGGTGAGCTCCCTGAGTGGGTGCTCATCTCTAGGGCTAGTCTTGCTTGCTAGTAAAAGAGATCCTGCTTAGCAGATTCTGGTGTAACTGTACCAAGATACTTGCAGTTACATTGTAAGAGTTTAGTGTTGAGTGACTATACCATACCAATTTTTTTTCTGATAATCCTATTTTTTCCTGTACTGTCCATTGTCTGAAAATGATCTTTTGGGATTCCTAAAATATCCCAGTGTTTCATCTCATCGATTAAAATGCTCTGCTCTATTTTTACTCCGTACAAAATCCTGGTGTGGAAGCTTCCTGCCATAATGCTATATATGTTCACTCTCTTCACATAATGAGCATGAGTTTTGAAGCAGTTGCTTTTCAAGGTCAGTGCTTTTTCAGACAACTGTACTGCAACATGAGTCATAGGAGTTAATGACATAAACCAGTTAGTGTAAAACCACTGGCTTTTGGGTAAGCAGCAATTGAAAATGAGCAGAGTTCTCAGCCCCTTATTATTCTTCTCTGTCTGGTTACTATAGTCATAAAGAGGAAATGATAGTGCAGAATTTCACTTCTCTCCTCTCTGCTCATCTGCTGTAGGGAGCAGTTTTCTTGTCCAGGTTCACTGGGCCAAAGGAGAGAGCTTACACATGAGTGGATCTCCACCTAAAAGTCTGGCCTAAAAGCTTGTCTCAAGCTTTATTCTGAAGGTTAAGTTCACCTCTAAAAATACAGCATCTCCATTTTAGAATAGGCTGCAGAACAGAAAAGCCATAGCCAGACATTGAAAAATTTTGAAGGACAATGTAGGGTAACCACACGAGGACTTCCTTATGATGTGACAGTGGTTCCTCAGCAGGCAACATAGTCGTTGGGTTGGTAATTTGTACTGGGGCTGTGGTTTGGGGTGTGTTTGCAGAAGTGCAGGATGCACAGTAGTTTCTTTGGGGAAAGGCTCAGAAGATTCTCAGCCACACTGACATGACTTTCAAAGTACAAGCAGAACACTTGGGTTTCATGCTTTCTTCCAACTTTTCTAACAAAATAAGTAAAAAAAATTTAGTAAATAATTTGGTAGGTGTTTTATATGTGTCAAGTCAGTCTCATGAGTTCACTGAATCTATAAAGCTGTCAGCAGTCTTTACTTTTGGGCTTTCTCCTCGCTGCTTTAAGTGACTAATACAAGACTGCCTTACTGCTGTTACACAGTGGGACCAAGTACAGGGACGTGATAGAAACAGGATTCCTTAGCAATCCAGTAGATTTTAAATATGTATTATAAATCTAATAATTAAA
The DNA here is from genome assembly GCA_013398125.1 of Aegotheles bennettii. NCBI lineage: Eukaryota > Metazoa > Chordata > Aves > Caprimulgiformes > Aegothelidae > Aegotheles > Aegotheles bennettii. Next base: position 114,687 of record VZRW01008383.1, read on the forward strand.
CTAGAGATTTTTCCTGTAGCTTTGTAATTTTCACATTAAATCTGTCATTGTGCACCTGAATGTGTTTCCTGGATCTAGATGTAAGTTACAAAAATTAAGAAAACTTCCATCATCCCCTTTGCTTACAAATCTATTGTCTAAGCCCATTCTCTCACTCAATAATTGCACTTTATTACAGCATTCAAACACTGCATGCATTTCTATTTAGAACTAGGTGGCATTTTGAGGTTGAGGTGGTTTTGTGTGGAAATTGCAGAACTGATGAAACCACCTGTCAGAGTGAAGATACTCATCAATAAGGAGGATGACTCCAGTGATCCCTACCCCAATTACGTGTTTCACATTTGCTTGGAAAAAAATTTCAACTTTGCATGTAGTAGCAGCTGAATCACCAGCTGATAGCATAGCATTTAAAGCCAGAATTAGAAGCGAGATAACTATAGCAGATAGCTAAGTGTTGCTACATTACAGTTACTCCAAGAAAAGCTGCTCCTGTTTGTCACCCAGAGCCCTTAGAACTGTGGCTTTCCTTTAGGTTTTTCATCAAGACAAGGGAATAATTTCACTTTTGGTTTCGTACAGTCTAAGACTGAAAAAGGACTATTAAATCACCAGTATGATTTTCTGTATGTTAGTTGCCATTAGACATCATCTGTTCTCTGGGATCCCGGCTGACTAGCATACCTGACTAATGTGTATCTCCAAGAAGAGCATGTGCTTCTGATTAGAAGTGTTAAAGATGGGAAATCCACTTTTCACTAAGGAGTTTGTTCTGGCGGTTAATGATTCTCATTGTTAAAATCAGTGCCTTATTTCTGATATGACTTCTCTGGCTTCATCGTCCACCTGCTTGTTCTTGTTATGCCTTTGCCCTTTACTTTAAAGACCCTTCTGGTATTATGTAATTTATTCCTGGATGAGTACTTGAGTGCTGCAATTAAGGAAACTAAATGTTGGCGATGTTTTGGCTGTGTTTTTTAACATACTAAAGAGATTGAAATTTCTGACTCTTAATGTAGGCTAGTCTTTCTATCTCTGAAATTATTTCTGTGACACATTCCTGCACCATTTCCAGTTTTCAATCTATTTTAAAGTGCACTAGAACTGCTTTCAGTAATGTCTTACCAATCTTTTGGTAAACCATCTTTTTACCCCATAGTTTACTGTCTTTACTTAAAATAACATGTTATTTATCAGCTGTAGTTAATTCAGCTTGTAGATAAGTTAAAAGGTAGAAATTCAGTGTTCAGGCAAGTCACCTGTTCCACTTTTGGTCACCTTTTGCCAACACTCACACCCACACATAACAAACTAATTGAAGTTTTTAAGTTGAAATGAGCAACAGTAGATGCCCAGCTTCCCCAGTGATAGATTTGGAACCATGTAAGCAAAATTCAGGAAGTTCAACTGAAATAGGTTCTCTCTGGTGAACTTCGCAACTCCTGGCTCTCCAACAAGCAGTGGATAAACCGGACCTGTATTTTTATGCCTCATCACCATTTGTATGTTCTCTCAGATACGATTTTCGTTTTTCTAAAAGACCTTGTGTGTGATATTTTGGTTTGAATATTAAAGACATGCATGCTTTCCTTTTCCCTAAGTAACTATTCACTGGTTTGAGCTAAGCATTTTACTCTAACACTGTGTTCCTCCTGTCCCATGTAATACGACTATTTATCCAGTATCTACATAGTAACCCTTAAACCAATGAATGCTGAAACATTAAGAATCTTTCTTTGTTTTAATCAGTAATTGGCATTCTTTGGCATAAGATGTCCTTATTACACAGAATTTACATATTATCAAAATAAAATCTGTCTTACAATACCTTATTTCATATTTAGGAAAAGTCCTGAAAACCTTAGCAGTCACTCAGAACAGCTCAAGGAGAAAGAAAAGCAAGGTTTTTTCAGGGCAATAAAAAAGAAAAAGAAGAAATATCAAACCGTAAGTATAAAGTATTTCTAAAATAAAATCTGTTTTTCAGTTTTTAATTAGACCATTTTAATATGCTAAATTATTACAGTACCTTTGTATTATTTGTGATTGTGCCTGCAGGTAGCTGTTTGTTCTTTTCTTTCTCCACTGTATGAAAGTCAAATTCTTTCCCTGCTCAGGTTTTATTTACCTGCCTTTTCAAATATTTCTTCACCTACTAGTCCTGTGCATCTTTGTTTTCGTTCAGACCCTTTGAGAGTCAGTTTTGATGCAAGTTTAAAGCTGATCATTGCAGCAAATTCTTTTGCAGGGTATGGTGATACCATTCCAAGAATAGCAAATGCATTATTGTATCCTCAGAGCTTGAATAATTTCAGATACTCGTTAGGAGGAGATCAAACTGTTATGAATGAGAATTTTTTCCAGTCTTTTTTATGGCAGTGTTTTGATAACAGCCTCCATCGTCGTGCTGCAGCTCGTGGCAGGGATAAGGATGATGTATCTTAGCCATTCTTAACATTTTATGTTTTACTGGGGGAAGGCATTGTGGCTTTTGTTATTCGTTTTAATCCTTTCATGTCTCTTACACATTTTTAGATTTTCATGTAGTTTTTGGGAGGGAGAAAGGACTTTATTTTATCAGAGAGCTGTGGTATATTAATATTTTACAAAGTTTTATAATTAAATTCCCCCTAAGAACTGTAGTAACCTAAACATCATCTCATCTCATTCTCAGATGACAGTTCTGAAAACAGTAAAATATTTAATATTTAATTTACATAAAGTTTGTTTTACAAAATTGAAAACTGCAGGTATTTTATCTTAAATTATGACTAGTGAAAGTGTGGTTGTGCAATTCTCAAACAGGCCACCAGAGGCAGAACTTGAACATTTAAATATTTTTTGTTAGTATAGTAGTGTGTTACTAAATCTTGTGTGAAAAATAGTTTCATAAATAAACATTTGTCTTTTTCTATTACCTGTTCTGTGTGCTTCATTCTTACTTTTCAGTTTTTTAAGATGGACCTTTCGCTAAAGTGGAACCTTATTGTTAACCTGTTAGTAACAGTAATTTTTTATTTGATACTGGTATTGTGTCAGATGTTCTCAGTGTACAAATAAGAGGATAAATTTCAGACTTGAGCTGCAGTTTGAAAATCAAGCTGTATTTTATCTAGCAGAGGGATCATCATCTCCAACAGTAGTTCATGCTCTGCTTTTAAGAGGAGCTTGCTTAAATTCCCCATGTTGTAGGGTTTTTTTAAGAACTCTATGCCATCCAAAAATGAAGTTGCAATGTTTCTGTAAGTGTAACTGCAGTTACAGTTTTGAAGATTCTCAGTATGGAATAAATCACGGTCACTCCTTACAGTTAAATTTGCTTCAGAAGAAGTTAATGGTACCACAGGGCGAAGGGAAGTAACTAGATCAAAGTATTTACTGTCACTGAGTGCGGTGGCATGACCCCATGTTGCTGGAGGGCTGATCTGTTGAAAACTGGGGGAGAGGAGTGATTATCTGGCTTTTTTTTTTTTTTAATAGTTTCTTAGAACTGTATGGAACATGTGCATGTGTGTGTTAACTAGCACTCAAAAATGCACCTCACCTTCCTGCTGGGCAGGTATTAGTGCCGTGACACCTACCTCTCCCTCTGAACTTGTTCATTCTTATACCTGTAGTCCATTCAAATATGATCATTTGCATTACACAACTGAACAAAATATCTAGATTATAACTCTGGGATTATTTGATATCAAAATGTCCATGGAAGGGTAGCACACCTAAGGCTATTGGTTCTAGTGATACATTAAGTAAACAAAGAAACAAATAAATAAATAAAATTCACACCATTCTAGTCTATTCTGATTCCAGCCAGGCATGGTGGCAAGGAACACTGAAAGCCTAGCTGACTGATGGTGTGTCAACTACTTCCAGGTTAAGCTATGTTAAGGAAATGCAGGCTGGGTTGTGTTGCATCCCAAAATTCGGCACTTTCTAAAACATCTAAATCACAAGTACCTTGATCTGTAGCTACCAAAACCATCTCTGATTACAAGACAGGACAGAGTTGTACATAATCCATACTCCTGTTTCTTTTCAGTCTTACAGAGAGGGGTAGAGGGGGAGGGGGTAGAGAGAGGTTTTATATAAGGGAAAATTATGTTAGCTAGCTAAATCTAGTATCTCACAGGAATATGAATAAATTCATTAAAGGAGGTAGTGATAAACTCTTGCATCCTCAGCTAGAAACTTGCTGAAATCAACTTGATCTTTGGACCCAGCCAGAGGTTGAAAAACCTTTTCTCATTTCTACTTACAGCTGTTTGACCCTACATACTGTCCTGTCAGACTGTACCCACCAATGTGCGTACGGGTATCTGGTTCAGACATCTTTCTTTGCTCTCTTCATCTGTTAGTTGAAGATGTCTACCTAACAAATTTGGTATGTTCATAGAGTAGGTTCATATGTTCACAGGCACAAACAAAAATTACTACTTTCAGTTCAGCGCCAAGTTTGACTTCAGTAGTAAAAGCTGTTAACAGCACTGCAGTATTAGTTCTTCAACTACATGAATTTATATCAAAAATCTAACAGATTGTGACTATGCGAGTTTTATTCTGAGGCTTATAATTCTTATAGAGCCCTAGAAGTATGAAACTCCAATTATTTACTCTTACATAGACTTTCTGCAGCAAATAACAAACTAGACCTGAGAACTGCCACAACACGGAAGAACACATCATAGCTAGTGACTGTTTACCTGATACCCTTTGGCAAGTCTCATTTTGGTGGTGGTGATCATAAGAGTCATAAAAGATCTGCAGTTAGATTGGAGACATCTTCTTAATAATGTCATTCTCAAAATCTCGAATAGCCTACAACTACTCCCAATTCCTGACACTTCCTCCTGCAGAGTTGTTCCTGTTAATCATTCTCCCTAGAGTTCTCTAGGTGCAGTTCCTCATGGGATAATAATTGTTACTGCCTGCTATGGAAGTTCTTTGCAATATTATTTTTGCAGAGCTGTTCTTACCCATTCTCCTTTTCATCTTGTTTGGAGTCTTTTAGTAATGTAGCAAAAGGTTTTGAGGATTGCTAGAGCCACGTTTTTTTATGTCATCTACCACCAAACAACTTGATATCCATGAGGGTTGTGCGGTGTCAATAGGCACTGTCTTCAGAGGAGCCTGAGTTTTGCAAATTTCAGCCCATATTGCAAGCTATGGGTGTGAAGAAATTACCTGCTTTGGAAAAAAGCAGTTGGAGGTGAGCATTTCTTCTAGCAGTGCTTTGATTGCTTTTTAATTTACTGAACTTGAAACAGGAAATTCTTCTGTTAAGTTCCTAAACAAGCTATGCTAATCAGTGACTCTTGTCTTTCATTAACTCAGAAGGAATCCAGAAGCTGAGAAAGCTGATTGAAAACCCTCATTTTTGTAGTGCACCCATTGTTCTCCTTGGTCATATAATCATTATATTGTATTATAGTGCCTACCTGAGCAGGGGAGAAATAGTCCCATTCACAATTTTAATACTTGATAGTCCTGTTTGTTTTTTGTGCATCCATTGGTATGCTCTTTGGTTGTATTACAGAAATTAAAATAAAACAGCCAGTGCCCTTGCAGTTATACGTGACATTTTTGAAGGCATTTTTTTGTCAGAACTGGAATTATTAATCTTGGAGTCCTAGTTCTTTTTACAAGTTAAAAATACTTTTATTTCTTCTAGAGGTAGCTGTCAACTGCTCATTCTGAAACTGATTGCTATTATTGTTAGTGTATCTTTGATATTTTATTTACATAAAAATAAAAATGTCATACTGTCTTAGGTCGTTATCATAAGTAACAAATGATTGCCCAAATTACAGGATTTGATCCAAAGCTCATTAAAGTCAACAAGACCTACCAGTTGTTTCCAAAAGGCTTTGAAACACACTCTGCATTCCTAATGAGCATGGATATAAGAATAGGTGTACTGATCTTTTTACATGCTTTATATGCACTGAATTCCTTGAATTTGTTCCATATGCTTTTTTTGGTTGATCACTATTGTATTTTCCCAAAGCAAATTATAGGCTTGATACCATATATTATCAGAACTTAGAAAAAAGAAAAATAATTAATATAGTAAGGACAGATCTCTTGAATTGAAATACTATGCATTTAGTTTTTGTATCTTATATTGCAGACAGACTCAACCAACAGGGAGAATCCAAGCATCAAGAAATCCCTCTTTCCTCTTTTTAATTCAAAGAATAATTTAAAGCATAGTTCTTCTTTGAAAAAGCTTCCTGTAGTCACTCTACCCACGGTATTAATTTTTAAGTACAGTAGCACTGTAAAAAGCTCCAGTAAACTTGTTTTACTGACTACAGCAGCATGTGTTTTATTTTCACGGGATCACTTTCTCTTCATGCCAGTTAAGAATCTTGGGCCAGTTCGATAAATTTAAGTAAAATTGGCAGTTCTGTTGAAAAAGATTGTGCCTACAAAAAATTTTTTTTAGTATTCAATATACTGAGAATGAACCATACACAGTTCCAGAGAGAATGAGCCCTGGTACTAAGACTGAAGGAGGAAAATAGTTGTGAAATGGAGTATGTTTGATTTTAAACTGTCTCATTCTGTTTCAGTCAAGAAAAAAAATAACCTGGCTCATTCTATAGCTATATTGGAAATACATTTTTTAATGCAAACTGCTCCTTTATATATCAATGTAATTAATAATATAGTAGCAATAGATTATCTGAAAACTAAATTTTAGCTCATGCCTCTTCTGTATTTTTGTTTGTCCTGATTGTTCATAAGAGATAGCTTGCATTAAAAATAGGTTAAATTTTAACTGTCCTTTTTTGTCTTAGAATTCTTGAAATGAGATAAAACTCTACATATAAGCTTTAAATTATCCTTATGCCATATATTTTGTTAGATTTTAAACTTGTTTTGGGGTGGTGGAGAGTTTCTTAATTTTTACTTTAGATTGGGATATTTGTGGAGAAGGAGAAAGACGGGGAAAAGAAAAGCTCTTGGTTTTGTCATGGCAAAATCAGCCAGACATCAGTTTAGAGAGATTTTGGTGATCTTCATTCAGGAACAAATTTATAGAACTGATCCATGGTCTTAACTGCAGTATGGAATGCTTTTTAAATGAAGATGAGGCTCAACAATTTACTTCATTTAATTTTTATTTTTTTTAATTTTTGAAGCTTTGTTTAACTGCTCTCTCTTACAGCAAATAACACTAACAGCATGTGAATGCTTTAAGGGCTAAGGGTATATATAGCAAATCTGCATGATTATCCACAGCCACTTGCTCTTACTATGGGGAAAAGTATTGAAAGGTCATTGCAATTCTGTTGCAGTAATGGGCTTCACTTGTGTTCTGTAATTAACTGGGAGAAATTATTTACAGCTGTTCCAAAGATTATATTAGGAAACCAGTATCTGGTATTTTGTTGCAGATGCCGAGCAGTGATGGTCAGGATCTCTTGGCATTACAGAAAGCCATTCATTCTTCTAATCACCAGAGCAGCAGGCAGAAAGATTGGCATCCTGAGAAGATGACAGAAATCCAGCCTCATGTAAGTGGCATTATCAGTTCCCTGTATTTTAACATCACTGAGGTATCTTGTCAGGTTTTTCTCTGGTGAATAGAAAAATTGCATTTGACACTGTTTCCCGACCTCCCCATTCCCCACTCATTGAATGCGAAAAATCACGTGCCTGCAGTCCTGCATAATTTTTTGAAAATCTAGACATGAATGGCAAGGAAAAGAAGAGAGATTAAATGTCCCTGTGCCAGTCTTTGAGCCTTTCAAAATATTGGTTATGTTTTTGTATTGGTGGCAAGCAGCATTTCAGTGCCTGTCTCTGGTAGCTGTGCAGCACTGTAGAAAAGCCCTCAAGGTAGCTCTGCAAGGAATGGTGCGTCCTGAGGGCACGCTGCTGCTTATCACAGTTTGATAATTGATGGGGTCGCCAGAGCTTCGTGACCACATTACAGTGTGGCTGTGCCTCAGCTGGCACAGGCTGCGGTTTAAGCAGGCTGCGTTACTGGAGCATAGAACTGCACTAATGCAGCTTTATTTCCTCCAGTTCTAAAACCAACTTGGGGGGCAGGGAGGGAGCTTCAGTGCCATGCTGTGTTGCTGTTACACCGTTGAAAGCTGAGGAAGAGGGTTTGTTACAGCTGCAATGTTTGAAGTAGCAAGTTGCTCTGTGAGCTGTGGAATTCAATGAGGCTGCTTTCATACCACGTTGCGTACTCAGATTTCCCCAGGCTCTTGCTACCCATTTCAGTAACCCCATGTCTCCATTTTCCTTCCATATGCTCACCAGTTAAGGAAGCTGTGACAGACTAGAGCAGCTTATCGCTCAGCTGATGGCAAACAAATACCTAACTGCTGAGTTCTGCCAGCACTTAGTTCAGTGCAGATGAGAACTCAAGACTCTCTCTAGCCCCTAACTGATATTTATAAAATTTTTAGGAACGCTGTATTTCTGATATCTGTGCCTAATAAAATGTGGCTGAGGTTATAAAATTAATAGCAGGAGTAGTAACAGATGGACAGCTAATGTAATTGTCTGTGCTTCCATTTTCATAGGAAACAAGGTAAAATAATAGATGAGAACAATTATTTCTTTCTGATGTAGAAAAAGTTCTATCATTTGGTGTAGCTAATAGATTGAATCATAATGAGAAGACTTTTTCTCAGATGTGTAGTCGTAGCTTGCAATGAAATATTCCAAATGAATACAAATTAAAAGTGAAGAAGTGCTGCTAAGTTCAAGGTACGACAGTTTTGTTATAGGAAGTCTGAGATGATGGAGAGCAGAAGGTCAGGTTGCTTTTCCTCATGTCTTTCAGAGCCAGCCATTAAAATCTCTTCGAAAGCTCTTACACCTCTCCTCTTCAAATCACCCTGTCCCTGCTGAGCCTCGCTTCCAGCCCTTACCAAGTCAGCCAGCCAAAGCTTCTTTCTCTGAAGTGCGAATCCACCCCATGAGTCAAAGCTCTGGCAGCGTCAGCAGCAACGTGCGGCAGGAGCCTCAGCCGAAGAGCAGACCGACGCTGCAGATACCAAGCCAGCTAGAACCCACCTGGCACGTCTCCCCGGTGAACAGGAGTGCGAGTGATGGGTCTCCCTACTCCGATCAGCTGCCTTCCAAGAGCGGACAGAACGGTCACACGTATAACCGAACAAACCGGTCACGAATGCCAAATTTGAATGATTTGAAAGAGACAGCCTTGTAAATGCACTGCAGATCATAGGCCAGTCCAGGGGGAGATCAGCGCAGGAGAGTGGTGGTGGTTCTGGTGATGGTAAGACTGCATTTTCAGCTTTATAAAGGTGTGCAATATGTACATGTGGAGATACGCCCTTTGGCACCACAGTGAGAGTCAGGGATTATACAGTAAAACATGTTGAAGTTGAATTCTGAATTACCAGTCATCAGAAATGTTGCTGTATGCCAGGCAGAGTGTGCGGGTCACGGAGAAAAATGAATTGCCATTTTCTCTCATTTACATTCCAGTTTAGTGCACATCTCTGAAAGCTGGGAGACTTCTGGTATGTATTGGCACTTATAAGGGTGAAAACTTTCATGTCTAGACCTATGCCCTTACTACATTTTTTGCTGCCTAGTTAAAACAGTGGGTTTTATGTGATAAAAGTGTATCCCTGTTAAGGGCTTAAAGTTAAATTCTATGTCTTAAATTTGTTTTTTAAACTTCCATATTTGATAGGATTTGTAATATTTATTTATGATGACCTAATATCGTACTGTTATAATCATATCTTTTATGTTCTAATGTAAAGTTATTTTGAGCTGTTTGAAACATTGTGAAGCAGTGCAACAGCTACAGTAGTTTCTATAAAAAAACTAACAGTAACATTTATATATTGCATTAGGAGTATTTTATTCTATATATAAATATATATATAAATGGAAAATAACTGGTTTTTAAATATACTCATTTAAAAGAAAAGTATTGTTATGACACTATCTGCCATATTTTTATACATTTGTGATATAAAGTGCAGTATTATACTTCTAATAAAAGGAAATTGAATGCGGATATAAATGTGACTGTAACAGTATGAATCTCGCTCAGCTATGAGAGCCCGGTATAATAAGCGTTATTGGTAACAAGCAGAAGACAACATTCAATTCCAAGCTTTATTATGGGCTATTTTGTTGGAAGTATTGGCTAAGTGTAAGAGACTGCAGAACTGTACAGTAATCTAAATGTGGTTATGTTCTCCCCTGTGTCCTTAGCTTTCCTAGTAATATTAATGGGATTTCTGCATCAAAGAGCACAGAGGCCCCGTTACCAAATTTTTGTTTCCTCTAAAGAGATAAAGTGCCCCGTGACTACAACCTAAGGGAGGTGCTCTTCCACTTAATGGCAGGGGTGAAAACCAAAGAAATATAGCATGAATTGCAAGTGAAATGCCAAACTTTGACACTTACGCATAGCATGGCACTGCGGATCACCATATAAGCTTTTATGCATATGTGTATTTTACATCTTCTTTAGCAATCTATTAACTAATAAGATAAACACTGTATTTAAATTTAAACTGCTCTTGCACTTTTTGTTTTATTATATTTCAGGATTTATTTAAAGCTACAAATACAATATTTGGATATTGAGGGAGAAGGTTGCCATGCAGCATATTTTCTCCTTAGGTCTTACTATCCGAATGTTCCCATACACAGTTCAGTTACCAGTCTCAGCAAAATACTAGATCCTGGGTTCCAGTCTCCTGTACAACATTGTTAAAACTGCCTTTACTTCGGTGAATGTCGAGCGTAGCAAATACACAACCTGATTCCTCTGTTTCTACTGGTAAACTGAATCAAAGGTGAGCCAGTAGGAGTCAAAAGAGTTGTGCCGGTCTAAACTTTGTGCAATAAGAGGAGAGTCAGGCCTGTAGTGTCAGAACAATACAATTTTTCATTTTTAAACACATCCGTTCAACTCCCTCATTACTCTGCAGCATAGTTCGTTTTCTAGCTGCTGCCCTCATAAGACTCTTGTACTTGCAAATAGGTTGTCTTTTCCAAAAAGACATTAACCCGAATGTAAATGCGGTGATTTAGCCATAGATGCAGTTAAGAGAAGCAGCCAGGCAGCAAGAGCTGAATGTCCTACTTGGATAACAATGCAAACTGGACGTGCTGTTCAGTACCTCTCGAGTCATACCAAAGTTCTAACAATGGCAAATTTGGCACCACTGCTGTAAAAATGTTTGTCAGAAAGTACAATATGGATGGATGTTACATCAGGTTTGTCCAGGGCTAAAAGTAAGTTTAGTAAATTTGAAAAATTACAAAAACTGAATTCTTTCGTCAATTGCCTGCAAGAAATGTGCATGTGATTTTCTATAGCTTTATATGATATATGATATCTATATATATATGATATATACTGTGTTGGTATATCATATATATAGCATATATAAATACAGTAGACATGAAAGAGTATTCCATTTTTTATAAGTCCAGTGGACATCCAGGATGGACACTGTGATATTTACTAGTCACCACTGTCAGAGTTCAGCAGCATACGTTGGCAATCGTGGACATTTAGGACAAGTAGGTTAGTCCTGTTCTCAGCTTTGAAATGGGCTGATGCTGCTGAAATCCCTCACAAAAGCAGTGTCCCAGAGTGGGGCTCTAAGCAGTATGATTTGAATGTCTCTGAGGGAGCACTCAAACCAGGCTCTTCTGTACTTTGTGGATATGTATCCTTTTGCCTCTGCAAGACTTTTAGCTTGCTGGTAGGAGCTTCGTGCTGAGGATGATGATGCTGGGCTGTACGTGGCTGTTCTGATTTCTAGCAAGGAAAAATGTTTCCAAAGGATTTTTTTTCTCGGTACCCATTAAGTTAATTCAGGGTAATCTCTGACTGTACATATAGCTGTTTAAAGTAGTTAGCAAAGCTTCAAGGGTGACCCAATGAATGTTGAAGTATTTGGTGGCCCATATTTACAGAAAGTTGTTTCTCCTTCATACTGCATTTTCTTCTCACATTCAACAAACCATAGTAGATTTCAGTTGATACTAAATTATGTTGAATGTATGTAGTATTTTCTTCCTTCTGTTGGAAAGAACTTCCAGCAGCTCCAGCCAGCTGGTGCTGGGATAAATTGTGTATTTTTAACCTGATCTAACTTCCCAATATTTAGAATATTGCTAATGTAATTTTGTCAAGGCTTTCAAATGAGTTGTCTTATAGTGACTGAGGTTTGCTGGCTCAATAAAGGGGAAGAGAATTACAGAGCAAACAATTTTGTAAGTGTGAGCTTTCCTCTTCACTGGTCTGTGAGTCTTGTGCTACATGTTCTATAGATTTACTTACTATAAAGTATCGTAATTAAACTGCATTTTATTCTTTGGCAATCTATTTTGCCTTATGGCATCATTAATGATGTGAATAGGAAAGAAACTAAGTTTCAGAAATGAATTCTAGTCATTTTGCAGAACTTAAGCTGCCTAAACTTGTCTGTATGTTTTTACTCTAGCTCTTGAGCTCTTGTTAACTGAAAAAAGAAGCACCTTAAGCTCATCTTAACTGAAATTGTGTATGTGTTTAAGCTGTCCTTTTAAACTGCTGTGTAAGTATATTAACCTAAAACAACATTTTTTTTCAACAGACCTGACCACAGAGAACAGTCCCCTAGATATGTAATGCTTTTTGCTCCATTTATCGCAGTCCAAGATTCATTGCTCCTCTAAGAGGTTGCCAGCATGGAGCACTGAGCAGAGTTCTTGGCAGGAAGTCAGCAGTCCCAGATTTGGTCCGTTCCTCCTAAATCGTTCCCCATCCTGCAGGGCTTGGGGCTGACACCAAGCTTTGATTTCTGGTACCAAGTTGGAGTCATCTAAATGTGTGGGTCCTGACACCACTCTATTTGCAGATACTTGCTCTTTTAGATTGATATTAAACTTTTTCAATAAGTTTCAAACTTACAAGACACCCTCAGTTCGTCCTTAGGCTTGTCACCTTTCTCTCTGCTTCACCAACTTGTTTCTGAGAGCAAAGCTGGAGTGATTCTTTGAGAAGCAGTGTCCTGTGATGGGCTTTTGGCCATTCCTTGTCATTGCAGTTAGGTCTCTTAACAGATTAATCTTACTGGTAGGAAAATCTACATTCCAACTTCTTTCCTTTTTCTTTGTTTCTTCAAAAGCTGCTGTTGCTATTAGCTAAGTAAACTGTGCTCACCCAGAAAAAATGATGACTTCTTAACAATTCAGTGCTGTAGACCTCTCTTGCAAGAATGGAAACATGGATTACAAAGTTCTCAAAGCATTGTTGTGATCTGTTTAGCTAAGGCAAAACGCAGCCGCTTTTGAGGGAAGCTGTGCTCTAGAAGTGTTTGGGGTTTTTATTCATGTTTCAGTTTTTTCTTGTCCTGTGATGATTTGGTAGTGAGACATGCTTCAAAAATACCTGCACGTAATTAACTCTGTATGTGTTGAACACCGTCAGAGTAGAACTGAGAGAATATTTGAATCCCAGTTACACAAAGAGTATGAAAAGGATAGCCATATATAATATACTGCTAATTGTGGGGTGGTGATGAATGTTTATTTTTTCCATTCCCTTTAGCATACATAATACATCTGTTAATGGGATTATATCATAAAGCATGCATCTGGGCTGTCATTCATGTAAGTAGGCCCACCATTCGAAATAGGATAGGTGTGTCACAGAAGATGATTGGAAAGGTGATGTGCCCTATGTAACCATTTTTAAATGACCTTCAAATCAGGCCACTATTTAAGAACAGGTGCCTTTCCCTACACAACTCTCTGTAATGACGTCGTGATATTAACCATTCATTAACTGGGTTTGTAGTGAATGAGGAGAAAAGCCATTTAACTTCTGGCCTTTGTTAAAAAGGGAGCAATTTGAGTAAACCCTTTTTATTAGAACACAGCTTGACAATTCTAGGCGTTGGCTCCTTTTTCAAAGGGTCAAACAGCAGCAGTGCATCAATGCTCAGGCTCATCAGGCAAGCAAAGGATTGTGCACATCATCTGCTCCAGATATACTAAAACTGAAGATTTCTTATTCTGCAGTTGTGAATCAAATTTAATGAAAATTAAGCAAAGCAAATATAGGAGATCCTCTTTCAGTTGAAAAAGAAAAGCTGTGGTAGATCATCTGTTGTCTTGGTGGACTGTCTTAACAGCTACTGCAGGAGATAGCATAGGAAAATCTGATGGATTAGGTCTGAATTTTACTTGCTCCAAGTTCTGCTCAGATGCTTATTTGTTACCTTGTGTACAGCCGATTGGTGCGAAAGTTGGCACTTTTTTTGACAAACTAAATGGAAGATAGTTGAGAAGTGTGAGAGGACCAGCCCTGCTATGTTTGAATGCTTTCGTTCCCTGAAATCAGATTGCTTCTCAGGCTCTTCTAGAATGTAACTCAAAATATGCAGCCGGGCAAAAGTGACTCTTAAGACATGGCCCAAGGGTCTGAACATGGAATTTGTGACTAAGACTAGGCTAAGAATGACTCTACACATCTCTTGTCTTCTCTGCAAGTCAATCTACCTCCTCTCTCTTGCAGAATGTGGTCGAGGTTCGGTTTGTTTGTTCTGAGCTTATTATTGACTCCAAATTTTGAAGAGACACATAAAAAGATTCTTCCTCTAGGTACTGTTAGCAACCAAGTAATAAAATCTTGATGGGCCTTCATCTGATATACTTCTGAAACCTCCAAGCCATCTGAGCTCTCCTTCTAGAATCCCAATGCCATCCTTTGCACTGCTTTGCAGTCTTCCCTTGCCCTTCCCTTTGTGTTTCTCAGATATTGGAGTTGCCTTGTTCTTTGTTGTTTCTCTAGTGCAGATTATCAGGGAGTTAGAGGCCTTATCTACTACTCCACCCTGTTTGCTGTTTTATTCAAACAGCTATCCTTAGACTTGCTCAGGATTTTCTTCATTTTAATTTTTCATTTCATCTGGGTGAGACACCATACCTCATTGTGCCCCCACCAAAACACGCTGTCTGCCAGGCGCTTTGTTCCACCAGGTCTCTGTTTTCACGGGGCATTGTTTCTCTGGATCCGTTCTGAGAAATGCAAGGTGGCATCTCAATTGTACAGGCGTAGAAATGTGTTGTGAAGTAACTGCTTTCATAGAGCTTTCCATTAGCAGCATTGAAGCATGTTCATAGCACAAGATGGAAGCCACTATTCAGGTTTCCTATAGGATATGAACCTCTTGGTGTAAGCTCTTGACATGTAAATCCAACGGCAGAGCTTTTAACTGTTTAGTAACAAGGCAAAACTTCAAATGTAGGTAACTGTCTCAACTTTTTTTTTTTTTTGCTAGTGCACATCTTAGACTCATACTACTGAAGGATATGTCTAATAAAAAGGAGTAACATCTCTATATATTTGGTTCATATGAAACAATAAGCTAAAATCTTCCATGAAACCCTAATTTTGTTGGAAATTCTATGCAGGCATTTTAAAATATCTGGTTAATCTGCTAAGGACTTCCAGGACTGCTTAGATCTCCACTGTGAAATGCTGAAGTCTGAATTTATGTCCTTCAGGTGAAGGAAGGAAGAAAGAGGTTTAGAAAAATGTGATCTTTTTTCACAATCTGCCAGTACAGACTATTTCAGAAATAACAGGCTGGGGAGGTGGCTTTCAGAACTTCTAAATTTATGGATAAGATTCTCCAATGTTTTTAACAGCTACTAGAAATCTAAAGCGCACAAGCTTTTAAATCTACCATGCTTTCTGTTGTGGAAGGGATGTGATGTGATGTTAACCTTTTTAATCCTGGACTACAAATTAATTTTAAAATGTGTTGAATATTTAAGGATGACTTCATGCAAGTTAATAAACCATTTGTAAAGTGTTTGTATACAACCCTTTGTATCATGTTGTTGGTACACCTTACCAAATTTTTTTTGGGCATGTATTCCATTCTTAACTTCTGTACAATTTCTATTGTTGCTGTAAATATTCTAAAAGAGAAAAAAAAATCCTGTGGTAACCTTAATTATCAGCATGGAAATGGTTAATTTTTACTGAGCACAATGTATTTTTGAATGGGCCTTCCAAAATATGTCTTTAATAAAAATGCAGATTTTGCACTAGAACACTGGCATTGCTCAATGGCTGATCTCATTCCTGACAGAGCACCTCCCACATGTTCGCGTGGCTCAGATGAGCAGAACGGGCCAGAATAACACCAAGACTCCTCTGCTCAACAAGTCACAGCCAGGTCCTGGCTAACTCCTGATCTGAGAAGCTGGCTTGTATCTGTCTGCAAGCCTGACGTTTCCACAGGACCACAGACAAAACAGCTCTGAAGCTTTTTGCCCACCATTCCTGTAGTCTCGTTGCAGACATTGAGGGGTTTTCTTCCTTTCAGGGAAAACAACCTCTGTTGTTCTCTCTTCTGAACAGTATCAACCCACCAATCCCCTCAGCAGGCACTACCCAGAAATTAAAAGGCCCTGAAAGTTTCCAGCCATTAAAATGTCTTTGCTGCACATGGAGATCCACCTTTTGAGTAGCATGTTGGGATTTCATCATTGCCACATGTAAGCGGAGAAACTTCTAGGCGAATGTTCAGGTTTCAGCAATGCAGTTTTTGATGGGCTTCCCTTTAATGTGCCCTGGACATGACTTTGTTCGTTCTTGTGTGCAGCTATAAAAAACTTTTCATTATTTCTCTGCTGGTGCCTCATTCTTCAGGGTAATTGGACACAAACTGACGAGTAGGGTCCACTTCTCCTTGGCCTCCCTTCTTCCCTCTGCACTCCAGCAGCAGATTTGCTGGAAGCCAGGACTTAGTCTGTTCAGATCCCTCCGAAACAGCAGCCTGATGGGTTGTACCATAGCCACAGCTGCTGTGAGACCAGGCTGCTGCCTACTGCCTTCACTGAGCAACACCCATCACCTCCCAAACAGGGAAACTACTGGCCTGAGCTCGTGGTTTTCACTTCCACCAGGACAAGTGGTCCAGCGTTTCAGCAGTCCCAGCCAGAAATGCATTTGAAATGCCTGTTTCCTTGAGGTGCCTGGCTCTCTAAGGAGTTGGCTTTACTCTTACAACCTCATTTTGCTCTTACTCTTTCAAGGGTCTTCTTGTGGTGACCTCAGGTGCTTGGTGCCCTTTCCTGTACCCCTTGCAGGGTTCCAGGAAATGGAGTGGCCACTTCCTTGAAAAGGTCGAGTACCTTGCTATGGCAGCCCCCGTGTAGTCAGCATTGGTCCCCTGTGGGATGGGGAGCAGAGTGGGTGTGGGCATTTTTTTCTCAGACCCCAGTGAAGGGAGAATTCCTGCATGTACCCATTAAGAGAAATGGGCTATTGACTTAGGAATGGCATGACTGGTCTGGAGGCCTGAGGCAGTCTTTTATCGTATCTCAGACTGGGCAAGCTTGACTTCTCAGCACAGTAGTCCCTCACTTATTTCTGTAAGCACCCAAGACTAAAAATTCAGGTCACAAAGCTGAAGGCAGCCCTTACTCCTGCCTCCTATTTCAAACCTGTTACATTTTACATGGTTGCAAAGCTGTGCACTGGTCTCCCTACCTCTGCAGGAATTTCACTTCTAGAAGATAAATGCATTTTCAGCACTGTTTTGCATCATCTCCTGCAGCCTCAGTTGCTGGCTCTGTTTTGGTTGATTATGATCAGAGGCATCTGTGATAGTCATATGCTAGGAAAAGTTAGACTTTATGAGGAAAAGCTTTGTATTTTTGTAATTGTATTTTGTCTGGTTCTATCCTGCTTTCATAACACACTGGGTAGCACTGTTACTCCAACATGCTGTGTTTGTGCAGAGGTGGAAGTCAAGTGCAATTCTGAAAACATTTTAAAACCACTTAATTAATTAAGCCTTTCAGCACTCTGCCTCTTCTCTAGAGAAGAGGCAGAGGCTAAGTGAATTTCCAAAGGTGGATTAGCAAGCAAGCTGCATAGCTAGGATCAGAACAGAAACTCCTGCTTTAGCAGGAACCACTTAGACATTGCAGATGAAAACCAGAAGTAGGTCCCTTCCCCATGCAAGCTGGAGAGGTCAACTGCAGGCAAAGGACAGGGCAAGGCAAGAAGCAAATGCACTGTGAAATTCAGTATATGCCAGGTTGTTCCACCTTATTTGTCGCTGTATGTTTCAATCTGAAAAAAGGGTCTAGTGATTTCTTCGAAGCTGGGAGGCTGGAAGAGAGATAGCGTAAGTCCTTCCTACCTAGGCAGTCTTTTCTTCCTCCAAGGCTTGATTATACCCCATATGTAGGGTCAGTCATGTGAAGGTACATGATTTAGTGTGGTGCCTTCGTGTGTAATGGCATGTGGTCCTTCCATTCAGGCTGTGAATTAAGCTTGTGAGCACTTTCAAATTACACAGGAATTCTTGGCCCTTGCTGCAGAGTGCATTTCCAAAACCAGGCAATTCACAGAACCCAGGACTGTACATGGGAGCTATTCAGAGGACAGGCACAGCCAAGGCTTTGAGTGGTTACAGTCAGGCCTAACTGCTTTGGGGTGCTGTAGATATTCATTGGCTGGTGCCCACTCCATTCTTCCACCCCTTGAACCCCATCCCACCACTACTCAGTCGTGTGTCAGAATAGCAGCACCAAGCTTCCTCCCATCTAGTCATCATCCACCAGGACACGGAGCAGAGCTGCCCACGATGCTTTTAAGGAAGGGAGATCAGTCCATTAATGTGATGGTAACTGTGTCGAGGGACTGGAAATGCTTCAGGTTTTAATGTTGGTGTTACTAACACAAGAGCTCTGACTGCTGGTGGAGAGCCTTTGTCTCCCTGTTGTTGTATATGCAATGCCTCCAGGAGGCAGTTACCCCATGCTGATCCCACAAGTGGGCTACACAGAGGACTTCCCTTCAGCTCAGCAGACCTCAGTAGAGCTTGCCTGGGTTGATACATTAGCACTAGAGAACCGTGCTGGTTAACTGATTTCTTATTAAGAAATATGTTCCTAGATCCATTTGTGAATAGGCAAAACTCGTGGTTTATGAGGGGAGACGAGGGAGTGATGGTGACATAATAAAAATCATCTCAGCAGGTGGAGCTTGGTCTTTTCTACATCTCTGCAGACCTCATACTGTTGGTATAGTGAAGCAGAAGCTTTCAGACTTGTCAGAAGAGAATATTTTCCTGACAGTTATTATTTGTCTCTCTATACAGGAAAAAACAAGGCAGAAACATCTGCTGTCACAAATGAATAAGATGTGATGAATTGCACAGACATCTAAAAGATTTTCTCATGGTTTTGGTCACATCTCACCTGGTTTTAGCCACATCTTGTCTCCTGCCTCGCACACCACCTCTCTGCCCTTAGGGGTAAGAAAAGAGCATGAGAAGCAGATGGCCCACCTTGATGCTGTTATCTTCATGCCTCTCCTCCCTCTGCCGACACAGGGCTGCATCAAAGGAGGTGTGACCAGCAGTTCAAGGGAGATGATTCTCTCTCTACTCTGCTCTGGTAAGACCCCTCCTGGAATAATGCATCCAGCTCTGGAGCCCTCAGCACAAGAAAGGCATGGACCTGTTGGAATGAGTCCATAGAAGGGCCACAAAAATGATCACAGGTCTGAAACACCTGTCCTACAAGGAAAGGCTGAGAGAGTTGGGCTTGTTCAGCCTGGAGAAGTCTTCAGGGAGACCTCATTGTGGCCTTTTGTTACCTAAAGGGGGCCTATAAGAAGGATGGGGACAAGCTTTTTAGCAGGGCCTGTTGTGATGGGACGAGGTGTAATGGTTTTAAACTGAAGGAAGGTAAGTTTAGGTTAGCCATAAGGAAGGAGTTTTTCACCATGAGGGTGGTGAGACACTGGCACAGGGTGCCCAGAGAAGCTGTCCTGCCCCCTCCCTGACAGTGTTCAAGGCCAGGTTGGATGGGGCCCTGAGCAATCTGGTCTAGGGAAGGATGTCCCTGCCCATGGCAGGGGAGGTTGGACTAGATGATCTTTAAGGTCCCTTCCAACTCAAGGGATTCTGTGAAAATCAGGGTGAGATATCTGCTCTGGTGCAAGAGCCCTCCCTGGCCCAGGTGTGGCACCCTCTGCTGCCGCATTGGGGCCAAATAATCAAGCACAGACTTCTCCTCCCCAGGAGAGGCCAAGCCCTACCTTTGGACCCCATTGGTGTTTACTTTGGGCTCCACAGCATGCCATGATGATCATTTCCCCAACATAACACCCAGGGCCAGAAGCACCACATCTTGTGGGATCAAAGCCATGGCCATGAACCTTCCCGCTTTCCCCACTGTGTGTCTAGTAAACACTCGTCATCTCCACAGCAGAGTTTATCACCAGGTGTGGTGTGAAGCAACATTTTATTCAGGACAGCCTTTCCCTTTGCAGGCTGGACATTTACACCGCAGGGCCGCAGCCGCAGCAGGCGTCAGTGATGAGGTGGGGCGGCCACACAATGGGCGGCCACCTAACACATCTGCCCCGGGAGACGGCACTCAGCCGCACTTGCCCAGGCACTCGAGGAGCTCCATGCGGATGGCGATGCGCACGTGCCAGCCCAGCGGGATCAGGCGGATGTAGCGGGCCACGATGGGTGGCCGCAGCAGATTCTGCACCGAAGAGGAGCGGTCCGAGTTGCCATAGAAAACCTGGGGAGAGAGGTGTGGGCAGGTGGTTATGGGGCTGGAAATCCTGCCCCATGATTTTGGGGTGCTTGTGCAGAGCAGAGGAGGAGGAGAAGGCTCCCTCTCCTCCATCCCCCATATAAAAGACTTTAAAAATAACCAGGCACAGACAATTCTTGTCACAGTGACTATTTTTTCTGAGTAAGTCACTTCCCCTGCATTGTTTCTGCACTTCTTCCGATTAGGCTACACTTGATCTCACCCCATTCTCTGTCTCTTGTCTTCCTGCAGCAAGGCACTGCATTCTCAGAGTGAACATAGCTGACCTTGGCTGTTTGCAATTCATGAGACAGGCTCCCAGACAATGTAGAGAAAAAATGTATTTGGGGACCCTTTCCCCACTGCTTGGCCATGCTGTCACATCTCCTGCTGCCATGACCTGTTTTTTGGGAAAACCTCAGCATTTCCCCCAGGGCTGCAGGAACCAGTACTTCAGCAAAGCCACCGAAGGCTCCTGTGCAGGGGTGGAGCCATCCACACAGATGGACACTGAGGACACCTGAAAGGCAGCAGCTGTGGCATCCCCTAGCTCAGCTGGGCTGCACCAGGACCACAGACACCACTGTAAGGTCTCCCCAGTGCTAGTTTTCACTTCAGACCAACCACTAAGAAGTGCAGCATGATAACCATTCGGTGGGTTGCAACTTAACTAGCTGCAGACTTTGTCTGAGGAGTTTTTCTGCATCGACATCACGCACTAGCCCCAGATTTACGGCTAAAGAATGAGCCACATTTTGCAGTGCCCAGGCGTGCCTGGGGTTGTGTGGCCACAGCCAAGAAAGGAGTTTTATCATGGAGGTGCTGCCTCCCCTGCAATGCCAGCTAGTGCCTCTGAGCTTAATCTGGACTCCACTATCATCATTAGAAAACATAAAAAATGTATTTTGTCCTTCTGCGGCTGGTCAGTGTGGCACTCACTCTCACCCTAAGAGGGATGCCCTGCTCTGTGCTGCCCCTGGACATGAGTGAGCACTGGGGCTGATCCACCCTCCTGCTCTTACAGGACACCCCTCTTGAGGCACCTCCCCACCAAGACCTGCTGTATTCATGTCAATAACACACCACCCCTCCACTGGTGGCCGAAGCGCAAAGTCCACCGACCCGGTTGTTCCCAGTCTGGTCCTTGTAGTAAACCCAGTTGAGGTTTTCGTCGGTGCGGTACTGCACGCTGTACTTGGTCATCCACTCATCAGCATCGCAGCGCCCTTGCGTGAGGATACCCGAGATCACCTTCACCTCCTTCAGGTCGATCTGCAGCCACTGCCCATTGTCCTGGTACTTGGAGAGCCATGCACACCTGGGGGGACACCACCAGTGCCGCTACATCCTCTGCCACTGTCCTCCCAG
The DNA here is from genome assembly GCA_013398125.1 of Aegotheles bennettii. Lineage (NCBI taxonomy): Eukaryota > Metazoa > Chordata > Aves > Caprimulgiformes > Aegothelidae > Aegotheles > Aegotheles bennettii. Next base: position 136,647 of record VZRW01008383.1, read on the forward strand.
GTGGCCCCTCCTGCCCCCATGCTGCCAGGGGAGCCCGGCTCCCCACACCCACCCACCCACGGGACCCCTCAGGGAGGCATTTTTGGACTCACCCAAAGCCTTGGCCGTTGAGGCGGGCCTTGTTGGCTGTCCAGGAGGAGTACCAGCCCGTATACTGCTCAGGATTGGAGCAGCTTATCTGGTCAGGGGTGACGGCACCAGACTCAAAGCCCAGGGGCTTGTGGTAGGGGCACTCTGCAGAACAAGGGAAAAAATAACTTCAGGGACATGAGTGGCTTTATTTCCTTGTTGTGTTTGCACACTTGCTGTTGACAACCCCTGCGGATTCACTGCTCTATGTCCTCCCAGCCAGAATGCTGGCGATGCTCCTAAACCCAGACCACAACCACCGCAGTATTTGCTGCCCAGGAGTCATGGGGTCATTTCTAACTCTTCTCTTGTAAGCATTTCTGACTCCTCTCTCACTCTCAAATTTCCTAAACCTGTGCTGCCGGCAGTATTTTGGGGGGAAGGTTTTATTCAGATGTTGCACTCTGAATCTCCTTCTTGCAAGCATGTGGAAACAGATCCATACTGGATCCATCGACCTGGATCCAGCCTCCAGGCTGTCAGCCTCTGCCTGGCAGGGGGGTTGGAACTAGATGATCTTTAAGGTCCCTTCCAACTCAAGCCATTCTATGACAGATTCTATGATCATTGGCAGCATTTTTCAAATTTTGAGCCTGTGTAGCACGTGTGGTCACCTAAGGGTGACTCTCACATTTTCCAGTTTAGTGTAGTTTGTTGCTTGTTCTGTGCAGCTTCACACGTAGGGTGGATGTTTCCTCACCTTAGCCATGCCTGGCCAAGAAGTGTGATGCCTCATGTTAAAAATGACCACCCGTGGGGAGCATCAGCAGGCGCCCAGGGCCCAGCATGACCACAGCCTCCCTGGTGCAACACCCCAGCACTGCAGCGCTGCAGTCGATGTCTCATTAACAAGCTCCACTACATCAATATTGTATGCATCAATTTCTCATTAACATATCTTGCTCAGCTGGCACCTCGTTAACATGTTTTTCCCCATGATAACATATAGACACCATCCCACCTTCCTCCAGGCACGGAAACATCACATTTTTCCACCGCATTAGAAACCCTTGCTCCCCTTGTGCAAGAGAGCGGCTGGGCTGAGGTGGCCCTGCATGTTTACTACTTGGGAGGCTTATCTCAAACATCACGTAACTTTACTTTTAGCAACACTAATCTGCAGACCACACAACCGTAATACAATTAGCAGGTCACCTTCTGGCGTGTCTGGCTGCGCCATGCACAGACACCCGCTAAGCAGATGCCTGGTGCCCACCAGGCCAAACCAGCTAAGCCACCACCGCCAACCTGGAGAAAACTCATGCAGTGGTTATGAGGCCGGCTGCTGCTCCCCAGCCATGCCAGACACAGCTCTGCAACACCTCAGCACGGCTGCTCCGCAAACCATCCCCGGGCAGCATGCACACCGGACCACACTGCTGTGACTGGGCTAGGCTGGGCAAGGAGAAGGCAAAGCCCCCCTGTGTGGGGAGAGAGACAGCTGAGAGATAGGGTGACAACATTCATTATTCAGGAGAACAGCCTTCATCGCTCAAGGAAGGTGCCTTCATTACTCAGCTACACAATGCTAATGTGTGAGAACACCCCTCACACGAGCCTGGCCAGGAAACCTGGAGCTGCTCCTCTCACACACGTGTCCTCATCCATGCATGGATCAACCAAACCTGCTGTGTCTCCCTTTCTTTTCTTCCCTTTCAAGGGGCAGCAGTTTAAACAGGAAGAGGATAGGTTTAGATTGGACATAAGGAAAAAAATTTTTACAATGAGGATGGTGATCCACTCGAACAGGTTACCCAGAGAAGCTGTGGCTGCCCCCTCCCTGGCAGTGTTCAAGGCCAGCTTGGATGGGGCTTTGAGCAACCTGGTCTGGTGGGAGGTGTCCCTGCCCATGGCAGGAGAGTTGGAACTAGATGATCTTTAAGGTTCCTCCCAATCCAAACCATGCTATGATTCTATGATTCCTTGGTGCAAGTGACAGTAGTGTGGTACCAGGCTGTAACAAGACTTTGCATGGAAAATTGTACACTGTTAAGGTTTAAAAGCAAGAAAACATGCAGTAGAACCAGGCTGGCATGCCAGGCAGAGGTGCTGGTTAGAGAGCCACCATGAGAAGGCGGCCTTCCCAAGGAGTTGGTCAGGGATCCCTTCTGGGTTGGCTGTGATTCATCATTGCCATGAGGTTCTGTGCTGCTCCTTGCACATGGCGCCAGGGCTGTGGGAAGTAGGGGGATCCTACATGGTGACCTGGAGTATGTAGTAATCTCCATTTGTCCAAAATATGCTTTGCTGCAGCCCCACGCAAAAGGATACTGTTACAGGTGAAGTATGTGCAGGTTCAGGGGGGCACCTTCCGAATGGAGAGAGACTCAAACAAGGATGCAAGGACAGCAGGGGCCTGTCCATCACAGGTGGGCTTCGTGATGATGCTGTGAAAAAGAGAGTTGTAGTGTCCAGCCCTTTGAAAGACAGTGGGGAGCTCGGGCAGGACCATGACATCTCAGAATTATGTTTGGGGTAGTACGTATGTGTTTCTTTCATAAGAGATCAGAGGAAACCCTCACAACAAGAGATATAATGTGTTATTTCTGGAGCTCCTATAAGTGACTATTCTGCATCACATTTGCCTCCAGCAAATACCTTCTTCCTCTCAGTGCCTGCCCTGTGGAGATACCAGCTGCAGAAACTGGAAGGACAGAGCCTTAGAAGCCATGAGTCTTTACTGGGGATGTCTAGGGCTGCTCTGCCCCAGGGGTGAGACATCACCCATGCATGGCAGATGAATCCTCTCCTTGAAGTTTCTCTGGGCAGGGAAGAAGCCTTCGGGCAATGCTCAAGCTGGGAGAGCCCCAGGTGGACATGCCATTCACAGGAGCAGGGTGCATGGAGGGAGAGCTTGGGGGGAGCAGATGGCTCAGAAAGGATGACTGGAAAGCCTCTGCGCTTGTCAGCTGCCTGACTCCACAGGAGGGAAACCTTCAGGTCCAACACAAGCATGGGATAGAAACTCCTGGGTTTTTCCCCTCTCATTTTTGTTTGCATATGCCTACAAGCTCTGCCATATATTTTTGTCAATACACATTTTTATTTGCTTTCTAGCCCATCCTGGCTTCTACTCAGAGCTCTTCCACGGTAACTCATTTAACCTCCTCCTCCTTCAGGGCAGCCATGCCAAATGCTGTGGTGACCATTTCCCCATGTATCTCCCTTGGGGAACACAGGAGCAGCAAAACACTCCTCAGGTTGCTGTACAGCCTCTTGCAGGAGCTGGGAAGAGGTGGTTGCTTGTGTGCAGGTCCCACATTTTGCACCCAGCCCCAGAGGGTTGAACATCCCTGGACATCTGCATGACAGAGGCCTGAAAAAGAGTGCAGCTTCTGTGGGACACACCTGAGGATCAGCTGGGCACCGATAAAGCCTGCTGGGCTAACACATCAGGGAAAATTTGGCAGTCAGTGACAATAGCAAGGAAAGAGCTTGATCAGAAATCTGTAAGACATGATCTTTGAGGAATGGCTGAAGGAGCTGAGCAGGGGCAGCCTGGAGAAAACTCATAGGAAACATGATTGTGGTCTTTTACTGTTTAAAAATATGCTGCAAAGAAAGAATAAACTGTTTTCCTTGAGGAGAAGATGTCACAGGCTAAACTGCAGCAAGGTTCAATCAGCCTAGGTGGTACTAAAGGTTTCCTACAGCACATCCTGCACAAAGGTATCTGCCCCATGCACAGTGTCCAGGAGCACCAATGCCAGGAGCTGCAGGGACAGGGCAGGCAAGCACCTGCTGTCACTAGCCAGCCTGGGTGACCTCTTAGGGCCCAGGCACGGCCCCCACTGCTTGCTGCCCCTCTGGCTGATGACACAGTCACCCCACACCTGCCACTGGTGCAGCTCCCCCAGCCCCAGCGGCAGCTGGGTTTGAAACAAGTCCTGCTGTAACGTGCCATCTCTGCAATGCAGGGTGCAGCAGGGGAAGCTGCCGAAGATCACCCAACAAACATGGCTAAAAGTGCACTGGCCCATTACCTGGCATGCACTCTAAGCTGTTAGTCCTGCTGGACCACACCAAGTTAGGAGCTCCTTGGCAATCGCATTTGCAAGCCTTGCTGTGCCACAGCTCCAGTCTCTCATCCTAAAGAAAAGGTAAAAAAAGCAATAATAAATCCACATAGTCATTGACAATAGTCACATGGGGCTAAATCTGAGTCCTAAAGCTTAGACAGACACTTGTGCCCGCCCAGGCTGCTGCACCTTCTCTGAGCCCCTTCCTTCGTGCCAGCCCAGCACGAAATGTGGGATGAGTCTCCCTTGGATTCAGACGTCAGAGCACATGCCTGGGCTTGGAGACCCAGGTGCCATCCCTCTTTCTGCCCAAAGCTGAGCAATGTTAGGCTGCCAGCATTTACCCAGCAGCCAAATGAGCTGAAGAGACTTACCTCTCCTGGGGAAAGGGCCAGAGCAGCTGGGCAGCAGACATGGAGGGAAGAAGAGAGAGAGAGATCAGAAACAAAGGTGCTGCAAGCAAGCATCAGGAAATGCAATGAACATTTACTCCTGAGCTGGGGACAAATACATCCAGGAAGGACTGACGAATCTACTGCTTTTTTCCCAAGCTGTTTGCCAGGGGAAAGGAGGATGTGGGCAGGAACAAGGCACTGTGCATGCCCTCGATGGTGCTAGTCCTTCACTGCATTTCTGTTCCATGCCTTTGGTATCGCCTCTTTCTGATCAGATACACCTGAAACATCCTAAGGAGAAACGCATGCCACCCCCCTTGGCCTCTGCTTTACAGTTAATTTTGCCTCTGTCTCTTTGCCATCTTCCTGCCCCACAGTTTTTGCTTCCCATTTTGCCCTTAAAACATGTGAGCTGATGAACCCCATGAGTGAAATCACAGTCTGACACCACCACAAATCCCTGGCACCTTCAGAGGAGATGGGACATCCCGCGAGGTGCCTGGCCTGACATCACTCTGGAAGAGATGGAGGAAAATGAAATGTAAATAGGTCTTCCCAATCCATCTTACATATGAGACTCCCCTTTTTTTTCTTTCTTAGGGAAAACCAGTTGTTACGGTTGTAGAGGAAGAGCTGCTATTTTTGTAACGTCTGACCTGTTTTATCTCCTGCCTGTCACTGAGCAATGGCTTTTTTATGAGCACTTTCCTTGCTGAAAGGGTTCTCCTGTTTCCCAGTGAAGTCCAAATTAGACTATGTTAATAGCATTTGGAGTGGCAGAATAGTGTCCAGACGACTATGAAAATAAAATAATTTAGAAGAAAAATAATCCTGTGCCTGCTGACAACTCCTCAACACAAGTCAAATGTCAAACACCGTGTTTTCAATACTGGCAGGGAATCTGCAAGCCACTGAGGACCAAGCTATCAAGCAAGTAAAAACTTGCATACAGGAGCCATGCAAAGCCCACTGAATAGGAAAAGAGGATCTTTTCACCAAATTACTTACACTCTGAATTATTTACTGAAATCTAGTTATGATTTATTCATTCATAAACTGTCAGTTTGCTGAGCCTAGGAAGCTCCAGCTAATGCTGTAAATTTACATCTTGCATTTCTATAGCAAGCTTCATCTCAAAAGACTCACAAACACTGTGCAATTACAATCAGCTGAAATATAAACTATATACAAATCTCTGTTTATTACCAAATGCAACTGCTCCTTGGGACACTGAGACTGAACGTACCAAGAGTCTGAAACAAAGACTCCAGCAAAAAACAAGATGATAAAGAAATAAGATAAAATTTAAAAATCATTTTTTGATGCAGAAATGGTCTCCTTTGCTTCAGTGTCCTATTCAGTATTTCTGTCAGTGGCAACTTCCCACATTAACCCTGGCAGAAGAAGTAAACATCAGTCTACAATAAAAAGTTGTGGCTTTTAGTGAGGCCCAAGAGGGAAGCAGTGGGGCACCCAGACATCATCGAGCTCAGCAAGAAAACATGGGTCCAGGCTTGGCATCTTGGAAAGCATAGGCTGAGGGCCATGCACAAGACCACGCTCCACCTTTCCCAGCACAGATGTTACCCAGCCAAGCCCTGTCACTCCATTGTACAACAAGAAAGCCAAGGCTGAGGTGCAAGCCCAAGGCCACGTAGCTCGTTGCCACCTCTGTGCTGAGCCAGGCAGGGCAAAGCAGGTCAACATAAACCAGCGTGAGGATGGTTTAAGTTAACACTGCCTGTTCTCAGATCATTATGATACAAACTTCATCACCTACCAAAACTCTACCGTCTTTGCCAATAAAAGCAATGCAGTGCCTCTCATGCCTGCTTGATGTTGTGTTTGATGCTGATACTGGAGCATCACTGGCACTGGGGGCTTGGAAGCCAAGCTGGCAGGCACCTCTCCTGCCCCTCCAGCATATGCCACTGTGGTCTTTCCCAGCAGGATGGGTGCCCTGCTCCAGGAGCACCAGCTGCCAGGGCTGGCTTTGTTACCCTGGGATTTGGGAGCCTGGGTCCGCAGCTAGCACAGCCTGCCATGTGTCCCCATCAGCCAGGTCTGAGCTCACAAGGCTGCAGCCTTGGCTCCTCCAGTCTGCAGGCATTCAAGTTTCATTTAGAGATGCGGGCTCGCTACATGTTTCTTAACCTCTCTATTTTCACCTTTAGAAGACAGATTTTTGTGGAAAACATTTTGTGGGTCATTCTGTGTTCTCCTCCTGGTGGTTAAATGCACTTTTGGCCTAGCAATGATCTGACAAGTAAATGGAGCCACACAGAGGTGAAAGCAGAGGTGCCCATACCTCTCTGCATAAATGCTTGCCTTGGTTCCCCTGCATCATCCAAAGTGGGAATTGGACTTGATGATGTCAAAGGTCTTTTTCAACTAAAATATCTATGATTCTGTGTTTCTAACTTCAAGCACAAAAGCCATTTTTTCAATGCAATGTATTACTGTGTCTGCCCTGCGACACACAGTGGTGCAAAGGCAGTGCCAGGGCAGGGGCATTGGCACGCCACCCCTCCAGCTGTCCCTGCTGGCCACATGGCTTGCTGGCTTAAACGTCTCAAACAGGAGGTCAACCTTGCCTTTTTGAGCTAAAAGAGGTTAACTGCTAAGGGCTAGCTCCCACAAGTGGCTCGGCCATCCCTCTGCCAGCAGCCACAGGCTGTGGCATAGGGGAGCAGCAGGCTTAGCTTGGGGTAAGCATGGCAGTGGCAGCTGCAGGTGGGCCAAACGTCACACCTGGGCAGTGTGGCTTGGTAACCCCTAGCATTAGGAGAGGAAAGGAGAAGAAAAGATGCCCTTGCCTGCAGTCGGCCAGAAAAAATAGTAATTGATATATTGGTGTGTTTACAGCTGTGATGGGCCCTGCCCTACAAAGGAAATGAAGAGGAAAGCTGGCTGCCAATAGTCTAAAAATGTGATGGACAGCATGCTTTCATAGCGAGCGTGTTTGCCTTCAAGGGAGGTTACAAAGATAATTGGTAATTGTAGGTCAGACAGAACAAATTGCTGGAGTTTGTGGGAGAGTCGTAAGTCTTGCATGGCCAGCAGGGGCTGTTGTTTTAGAAGAACAGGACTGGAAAAAAAACAAACCGAAACATTAAAAAGGAAAGAGCTCTACTTACAGCCCCCACAGTGCCCCAGGACATTCAGCAAACCACCAGTTCAATTAAATAAATCATTATCTGTGCGTATGTGCGAGAGGCAGATAGGTACGGCGTGCGCCTTTCCTGTCCCCCCATCCCACCCTGCAGCGTGGCAAATCCAATGCACTGCTGTGCAAAAATGCCACCCCACGGGATTTGGGGACTGGGGTTTGGGCAAGCACCAGGGGATCATTTTGTGCTGTAATACCCATCCTGGTGAGGCTGAGTGAGAGCACAGACCCCAGGACAACCCCACTTTGCACCCATTGCTGGGCAGGGTGGAGGGGAGACAAACCCCAGGGACTGTCCCAGGTTTGGAGAACAAGGAAAAGAGCTGTCAGATACAGTCTTGGTATGCCAGGATGGGGACGACATGGGTTTGTCCCAGGTGGAGACGGGATAAAGCAGCAGCCACAACCTGGGCTACCTGGGGAAGGGAAGGGGCAAGTGGTAGCAAGAAGGTACAGCTGCTGGCATTTTAATGCCAGGCACAGGTAACTGCATGTCTCAGAAGTTTTGTGGTCATTAAGAACACGGTAAAACAAGAGAAAGAAAGGAAGAAAGTAAAAGCAAAAGAGACACCGCCAGAGGCTGAATATGCTTTGATGAGGTCAACTCGGAGAAATCATATTGAATATCCTGACCATACAGCCCCAACAGCAAAACCTTTGTTTTTTTGTGTGGCTAGAATTAATGACACACGTATAAGCATGAGAAAACACATTATAAAATAAAACAGAAGTAAAATATGAGACAGAATAAATGTCAGTCACTTGATTTACCAGAATAAGTTCACATAAACCTGGTCGTTGCAGTCAAAGTATATGGAAAATGTTATTAACTTTATTTATTTATTTACTCTATGATTTAGGTGATCTAGAAGCTTCAGCTGGAAAATAGTTAATTTTGTCTCTCATCTCTGCAAGCAACATCTCAGTTTAACAGAGCTCAGAGCAGTGAGCAAAATCATTTTCTCTCCACTTCTCCCAGTGGAGAGTACTCCCTCCGTGATGCAGCACTTTCCTGGCATGATGGCTCCTGCTGCATAGCTAGTCACCTGCTTCCCTTCTGCTTGTGTGGGCCATGGGACAGGGGAAAGGAAAACAGCTTAAAAAACAGAAAAATGTGATTGGAGCCCCAGGAAGGCTGTCACAGAAATGAAAGAGATGACTGTGATGGATGGCACTGGTTTTATCACGACTTCTGAAAGGCGCACCATGGCAAGTCCCTGTTTTTCTTGAGCGCCATGTTAGGCAGCAGAGTTAGGTTCAGAGGTATGTAAGCAACACAGGGGTCGAGACGCTGAAGAAAGCATTGCAGTACCTCTGTGCCCATCAGGTGCTAGTTTGTGGGTTGCTATATTATTAACGTAGGCTATTTTTACATCCCAGCCCTGGAAATCGTGCCAGACGAGCGAGGTGACTCACATCAGGCTGCACCAGCCTCGGGAGCAAGGTGTACTTGGGGAAGCTGCCGTGTCCCAGGCCACCATCACACACAACATTTTCTCAGTCTACCCTTGCCCCTGTGCCAGTGGCGGTGGCCCCAGGGACCCCTGCTGCAGCTGTAGACAGTTCCCAGGTCCCCGCTGCAGGCATAGCCCCCTCACCCAGTCGCTTTGTGTTTGCTTTTGTTGTTTCTCCCTCAGGGCTTTTTCAGTGGCCATGCTAAGCAGGATCCACAGGGACCCCGTTGTGCAAAGAGTGCTTTTATTTCTAAAAGGTTCAAGCTTTAAATGATCCTTGGGAGCTATGCTGGCAGGCAGAGACCCCCAGGGCATACGCAGATCTGTGTCCACCAAAAGATTTCGTCAGCCAGGCTGGCCTGGTGAAATCAGGGTGCTCGTCCAGGGGCTCTCACCACCTAAAGCCACACTGTGCCAAACGTTCAGCCTGTTGCCCCTACAGATGATATACTGGCCCTGGCACCCCCCAGGAGGGCACCACCATCCCAGCACACCTCACCCTGTGAGGACTCGTCTCTGCTGACCACTGACAGGCACAGTCAGAGCCAGAGCCTGAAGGCAAGAGGACCAGCACCAGCATCAGCCTGCGGAGGGAGGAACAGCTCATACTTCACATTAAGCTCCTCTCGTGATTTAATTTGGCTGCTGCTTTCCACATTCATTTTGTGAGGATTCTTCATTGTTTTGTTGTTTTCATGTCCATTTAATTTTCTTTATTTGAATGATACTTATTTGATTTCCATTTTTATTCATTTGTATTGTGCCTTATTTAATATTTTGCTGTTGTTTATCTGAAAATTATAAAAAACATTTAAATTATGACAATTATATCTATTTAATTAATATTAATTTCTTTTTTTGTGCCTGCTCTTTCCATAATGTTTCTACAAAATGTGTTTACATTGGGAAAATATTTGAAAACAAAACAAAACAACTTGAAAAAAGAAACCTTTCCCCCTTTTCTTAAGTGATGCATAATTATCTTTTTTTCCAAAGTGTTGCTTTGAAAATTTTTGGCAATTTTGATTTTATTGACATGCTTGTTCCTTCCTGCTTAGAGCTATGCAGAACATTGCCTGCAGAGTAATTTCATTAGATGTATCGATTATGGCAAAGGATAGCACTAAAGATGTTATTTACTGTGATCTGAGGGTGGGTTTGGGCCTTTGATTTTGTTTTGGGTTTGGTTTGTTTTTTTTCAAAGCTGCAAAAACAGAGGGGAAAACTGCTGAGATGTGCTTCTTCCCTGCCACGTAGCCAGCACGGGTGGAGTAATGCGGCGCAGACATGTCACATTCAATGTGCTGGAAGCATATTCATGTCAATCCAGGGCTCAGGGTGCTTCCCCTCACCATATGGAGGGGGCCCAGCAGCTGCTGCGGCTCTCATGGCAGGATCCTGCCTGCTGCACCATATGCTGCTGCTGCTGCAGTGGTGTCCCCAACAAACACGAGCCCAGCCAAGGCACGGGGGCTGCGGGTGCTCCTCTAAGCCACTTGCTCTGCCAGAGAAAATAAGCTAAGGAGCTTATCATGGCATCAGTGCGCACGGCTCGGAGGGCTGACCTAACGGCACCTTCTCCGTGGTGGGAGAGGCAGGCGTGTGAAGGGGGCCTGGGCAAAGGGTTGCTGCTCACTCTTTATGCAGAAGAGGACACTTGGACCACAAAGTAGAGAAAAAAAGTAAATTAAAACAAGCAACTTAAGAAAACCAGTAAATTAAGAAAATAAATTAAATACTGAAGGATTGGAGCCTGGGAAGTGATCCTGCAAGTAACACTTTACTGCAGGCTCCCTAAAAATATCCTGATGTGTGGGTGACTATTAAAAGCAAGCTGTGTCTGGGATTCAGAGCAAGGTATTACCCATTCCAAGGACTAATTGCAGTTATGCCACCCATTGGGAAAAAAATGCTGGAGTCTGGGTAAAAACAGCCTTTCAAGAAGCTCAAGCACTAGTACATTTCCCAAATGAAACAAAGGAGAGTGAAGGGATAAGACATGAGGAAAACACACAAATACTTGCCGGAAGATTGAAAGGAAGACCCATTAATCAGACAGAGCAGGGTATAGCCAAACATAACAGTATGAAATGAAGGCATGGCTAGTTGAGGAACACTTTCTTGTCCATGCAATTTGGTAGACCAAAATATTCAATGGAAAAGAGGGAAAGATAGAAAAAAACGGGCAAAGCAAAACACTGAGAATTCAACCTCCATAGGGGAAAAGCTGGACTGCCCAATAAATCTGTCCCACACTCTGACAGATCATACTCTATTCACACGGTAATGTTGGTAGATATTACCCAGCACTTAGCAAGAGCAACCTCAGCCTTGTTTAAGATAATAGCAGCTTTGCCATTGGCTTTGATGAAGCCAGAAGTTCAAACACAGCCCAGAAAATTATATCCTTGTTCCACAGCTGGGTTAATTAAAATGGAAGTAGTCCTGAATTTTCTGGCTTCTTCTAGCTCCTGCTTAGCTGCTACCATTGCTACTTTTCTGAAAAGTAAATTTGAGAAAGCCTCAAAACTGAGAAAATCTCAAAATTGATAAATTCTTTTCCCATTTTCTTGACTTATGACTGCTTTTTGTTCTTAAACCTCCCATGGAAGTTTTTCCAGGTCAAAATACCTGAAAGAGCCTTTTAAAAAGGCAGGTATCTTTCAGCAATGCCTTGCTGCTAGAGAAAATGCTCAGTATTTGATTAATCAAGAGTTTTGGTTAGAGAAGGACCAGTCTTTCGTGTTATACTGTACCTCTTTTTTCAAATCAGCATTATTATTTACTCACTGGCTCAGCTGCACTACAATTTTCTTTGCAAATTCATATTTTGACAAATTACATGGCAATTCTTTTACACTGCAATTATTTTGTGAAACAGTTTTACTACTGAATATTCATAGGGCTGTAAGAACACTGCTCACTCTTATACATAAATTACATATCTCCTCCACATTCTTGCCTTTCCCAAAATTATTATGCTTCCACCAGAACATAGAGAAGAGCTTGCTCTGTACCCCACAGCCCTTGGCAGAAGAAAGAAGCGTGGATGAAACAAGAAATACAAAGAGGGACATCTGAAAGTGTCTGTCAGGAGGTAAAGTGCATACCTTTGTACCAGAACAGAAGAGAGAGCAGGACGCTTCCCATCTTGAACCACATCCTTTCCTTCCTCTTTCGGAAATAGCTCCTTAGTGTGATACTCAGCTTGTTAGGAAGGCATGAGATTAACTTACGCATTGCCTAAGCACCTTATCCTGCTCCATTCTCATGATTTTTTCAAACACCACCAAGCGACACACAATTATTACTCCCAAGCTCCATCCTAGAGGATGTGTCGTGTGTAACAGTTTTTAAGAGGTAAAAAATACTGAGGTACTGACACTCTGAGTGTGAATCTGATTGTGTATGCAGACATATGGACAAATAAACAAGGATATACCTACCTAGAAACCACATACACCCCTGAAGGAAATGCAGATGTCTAATGGTTATAAAATACATGTAAAATATACTGTTTATTGTATGTAGTATGTATTCATTATCTTCCACCCCAACTATTTACCTCTACATTATCAATGCCTTTCCTAATAATAGCTGTGTGTAGAAATCTGCCCTGGCCTTACTGCTCTTTCAGTCACCTAATTGCAAGGGGTTGAAAACCACAATTAGTAGATCAAACAGAAATAGCACATTTCAGTTGTTTACTTGCTAAGCTGTAAAAAATCTCAAACCACACAAGTAAACTTCCCTTTGCTAACACTTCTACCTATAGTATCCTCTCAACCCGCCTACATCAAAGAAAGTTAAACATTTGATTTTTAAATGACTGAAAGATTCAAGACAACAGACTGCTAGTGATTCTAGTGGATCTTGCACCCATTCCTCCAACCTCTGTTAATTATGTGCAATTAGCAGTGAATTTTTAATGGCGGTTTTTGAAAGCAATTGCTTCAAGAAGCAGCTTGCTTTGTTTCAGAAGATCTCAGATTGTATGCACAGGGAATAGATTAAAGTGCTGCATAGATCACGTGGGCTGCTGTTGAATTAAGCTAGCTCTGTCTCTGGTCTTCTGGTCTACATCCATTCAAAAAACACTGTGCAAACAAGGATGCTGTCTTTTTGGAAACAGTCCCCTGGTCAGGATTCACCTCTTCTGCCTTTGGATACCTACAAATTTGGAATGCTTCATAAAGGGAATGACAGGTACAGCATCCTGCTGCAGTTACACTTCCAGTGCTGATGCATCTCGTCCTTGCCAGGGCGTGTGATATGGATGGGACAAGCATCCTTACTAAGGGGGCTCATTGCTTTGCTCAGCCTTGAGCAGTTTAACCTCCTCAACTCAACACTTTTCCCAGTTTAATCTACCCTCTGGGAGAGGGTGAGTTCTTGCAGGCAGACCTCTACATGGACACAGCCACCTTGCTTCATGGACTTGGGTTAGCTCACCCCAAACACCAGGGAGGATCAATGCATGGCAGGGCAAGCAAGCAGGGTGGCTTGTCCCAGGTGCCAGGAAGGGGGTCGTTTTCCTAAAGACAGGAGGCTGCTCCTGATTTTTTTCTCAGAGGCCTCACACTAATATGCAGCACTCCTCTCAGGGCAGCCACTAGAAGGTCCAGCCATGGAGTGAACAAATGTGAGACTCATGGAGGCATCTGTCATGGTGTGGCATCTCACTCCAGGTTCTACACAGTATCGAGGCAAGGCTTGCTGTCTCCTTCTCTTTGCCATCTAAAGTGGGCTGCCACAGACACAGAGATTTCCAGAACTGCTGAAGATACTCAGATACCTATTCCCTCTCTGCATTGACGAGCACTTGAAAATGTCAGCTCAAAAATCCCTAAACACCTTCATCCACATATCTCTTGGAAAACCAGATCAGGGCTGGAGACTCTCACCTTAGGGTCTCATAAAAGCACATGTCACTGGGAGGCAGAGCTGCCCACCCAGAGAGAAATCACCTATCGTATTTTTAAAAAGCAAAACCAAATTCTCCCCCATCAACCCAGGCAGTTTAAAATCAGCTTGGTTTATGGCCAACTTCACCCTTCAGACAGGTCTTGATTTTGTGTGAGAACGCTCAGGGATCATGTTCAGAACTAGCACAGCTGTTATCAAAGAACATTCCATCAAAAGGGACACCCTCAAGACTGGTGGCTCCCCACTTATAGAACTCCCTCCCCACAGAAAAAAAGGGCAGCTTTGTCTAAAAATGTGTCTGCAGCATTCAAAAAATCAAATCGGTTCACACGAAGAGTAGAAGAGCCGTAAAATTAAAGTCTTTGTATAAATACTATGCAGTTCAGACCCTCTGAGCTGATGGTGTTGATGGTCCTTCATTTTAATAACTATAAACAGCAAAACTCTGCTGCCGCTGCAGACGACATTATGAAATGAATCACGTAGTTAACTCCCAGCAAGCATACAAATACTTTCAGGTACGAAGACAGAAAACCTTTTAAAGCCAGTACACAGTACAGCGCCAGAAAAGGCTACATTTGCTGCTGCTGATGTTGCAGGAAATGGAGATTTTCTGGGCAAAAAGGCAAGCACTGCAGCAACATTGTCTAAATCGTGTTAATACTCTAACAAAAATGTGTTATGGCACAGTGCCACAAAGGGTCCTGCGGGGTGCGGGTTCCCCGCTTTGTGTCTTGTTTAGGTGCCTATGCTGTTACCCATCTCGGGGGAGAAGAAAAAGCAAACCCGAGACTCGCATCTCTTTAAAGGAAATGCTGGGAAACCGAAGTCACCGTGAACATGGACGGGAGAAAAATATGCTCTGGGGCACTGGTTCCACTGGGGCTCGAACCCAGGACCTTCTGCGTGTAAAGCAGACGTGATAACCACTACACTATGGAACCGCCACACACACGGCCTCCCCCCGCGCTGCTTCTATGGACGAGAAGCTGCCGCGCCTCCTCCTCCCCCCGGCCGCCGCGCGGGGGCGGTGCGCGAGGGCGGCANTGCGCGGGGCGGCCCCCGGGGCTGGGCACGGCCCGGCCTTGGCGCCTCGAGTGTGTGGGGAAAAAAGCAACAAGCGCCGTGTTTGGGTACATGTGGATGTGGCACCCGAAGGCCCAAGTGTCCGTAGGTGTGCCTGGGCTACGGGGAAGCTGATGGAGTTGTCGTACCAGCTGCTCGGCCCCCCCTCCCCCCCAGGAGCACCCAGGGTGCCCGGTGCGGTGCTGTGCCCCTCGGCATCAGGCACTCATCAGCTCAAGGGCGCTTCTGTTATGCCACACAGGGATTGCCTTGTCTCATCTGTTGTGTTTTACCTGGAATTTTGCACGGTTCACATCACCTTGGTCCTCACTGCACTAAACCCCCACATCCCGAAGGGAGCGGCTTGTAGAGTCACAGAATGGTTTGGGTTGGAAGGGACCTTAAAGGTCACCCAGTTCCAACCCCCCTGCCATGGGCAGGGACACCTCCCACCAGACCAGGCTGCTCCAAGCCCCATCCAGCCTGGCCTTCAACACTGCCAGGGAGGGGGCAGCCACAGCTTCTCTGGGCACCCTGTGCCAGTGTCTCACTGCCCTCATGGTGAAAAACTTCTTCCTTATGGCTAACCCAAACCTACCCTCCTGCAGTTTAAACCCATCACCCCTTGTCTTACTGCAACAGGCCCTGCTAAAAACTCTGTCCCCATCTTTCTTACAGGCCCTCTTTAGGTAATGAAAGGCTGCAATGAGGTCTCCCCGGAGCCTTCTCTTCTCCAGGCTGAACAACCCCAGCTCTCTCAGCCTGTCTGCATGAGAGAGGTGCTCCAGCCCCCTGGTCATCTTTGTGGAAGTCACCTGTACAGTGTTTACAGGACTGTGATTAAAAGTTAGGAACAGAAACTATTACATGGGATATGGAAGATGTTTGTTAATTTTCAGAAGCATGTGGTGCCTCTGAGCAAACCAGTGTATTGTTTGTAGCTGAATTGCCTTGATTCTTGCAATTAATAATATTTTGCTGAAGCAGCAGATGATTTACTGCTGCAAGGTAGCAAATCTTGTCTTTTTTGTCATTAGAAGCAATTTCATAAGGATAAGGTGAAAATAGAGGTGAAGAAAACTATTTCCACAGATTTTACTGACCCCCTGCCATGTATGTGATGGCTGCACTTAATAGTTGGCAGTTCCCAGTCTGTAAAAAACAATAAAAAAACATTTTAAAAAATCCTTTTACGTACTGATCATTAGTGTGTGAGTTAAATCTGTGTCCTCTCCTGGCATGGAGAGCCTGATTTAACCCAGAGGCACCGTTTGAGAAGAGGCAGTCTGGTAGGCCTGAGGCTTCAGGATGTAGGTTTTGCACTGTCTGTGCAGCTTACAGTTCACCAGACCAACAGAATGCAGATCAAGCTGTCGTTAGGCAATTCTTGTACCCGTTTATTTTTTCTCATGTTGCTTTACTAAGATTTGGCAAAACCTGAGTGCTGTAGATAGCTATCATGCTCTATAAGGCTTGAAGTGGAGCCTGAAGCTAACTCGTGAGGGAGGAAGAGTTGTGCAAATTAGGTCATGAGTCATTGCTTCCCAGAATAATCTACAGTCAGCTGATAATTTGAGAAATTTTCCTTTTTTAAAAAATTTGTTCTCATTTTTACAGAAGGTATCCTGATGCTTTCAGTGTGTTCTGGTCTGGTTTCTTGGCCTTCACGAGTTTGAAGGCCCTACAGCTGTCTTTCTTTCACATTTCTGATTCTGTGTTCTTTTTGCCAAGGATGCTACTTTTGATGTCTCTTAACCACCTGTAGAGGTTGATCAGAGTGCTAACTGATTGTTGATTGATAGAGCAGCCCCACTGACCATTACACTCAGGTGTTAATTGTTTTGTAATAATAAGGTTAACTACTTAACAAGACTAAGGACCTTAAAAGGCAGGGCTGGGGGCACCAGGGTACCTTAGTGCCTGAGCACCAGAGGAGAGAGCAGGATGTACTCTGTGTGGTGGACATTGATAACTGCTAAACCTACAATACCAGCAAGAACATCAAGTGCTGGAAGGGCGGCCGGCTCTGCGCTCCGAGGCAGCTTGCTGCTAGATTGAGGTTACATCGCCTGGATCCCCAACAACCATCATCTCACCCAGAATTGCCGGGGTGTGTGTGTTTACTTTTCCTGTTCACACAAATTAACGTCCTCCTGACTTGTGAGAGTGGATTTCTGTCATCTCACTGACCGAGACAGAGTTTAAAATACTTCTGGACATTGATTTCTCTCTTCAGTTCTTCTATTCTTTTTTATTCTTTCTGTTTGTGACTGGACATCCAGGTCTCTAAAGCAGGGACTTGTCCCCTGGCTAGTAATTTGAAACATTTGTTGGGTCACATAAAATACATCTTTGAGCTTGGTAGTGTAAGAAAAGGGGAATCACGATCAGGTCTCAGAAGGAACCCATTCACTTGGAGTATGATTACCTTCAGTCTTGCTGAAAAACATTGGTTACATCACTTTGTAGTGGGAGCTTCTGAGAAACGGGCCTGAAGCAGAATTTGAATTATGCATGTGGAATGCCGGCATGGAGGCTTGCTCGGGAGGTTAATGTTTCCAAAGTATTTGGAAAACAGAGTATGTGCTGTTACGTCAGGAAGGGCTGCTTGTAAAGGGTTGTCCCGATTTCTGTTCTAGCAACGTATCTGGGTTTCTTCTTGTTGTGACAGACTGCTCAACAACATATTGTCAGGCTCTTTTGGCCTACTTTCTGTTGCAGCCATTGATGCTAAAACCCTTTTCAGCTTCTTAAGTGTGCATGTGATACATGGCCACTGAACAAAAAAGCAGTAGCACGTGTGACCTTGGTGGGACTGGTGTGCTCTCTTTGCCCTAGCTAGAAAGGATGGTCTTGTTTGGTACAGCCTACACCCTTGGACTTGCACGAGAAAGGTTAATTTGGGAAGCACATTTGTGGTTCCTCAAGTTGCATGTTATTGTGATCCCCCTAGGTAACTGGAGAGGTGGCTCAGTCCAGCAAAACTGACTCTTTTATCAGGTTGCTTGGTCGTGTCAGACCACTAAGACAGAGAGTGAATAACTTCCATGAGTAAAGAAAGAAAACATGCAATGGAGACTCTATGTCCTACAGAACCTAACAGCTAAGGGGTTGATCCCTTTCCCGTTCACCTTGGATGAGATGTTTCTGATGGATTTGTTGGCCGTTGGAACACACCTCATAGCCTCTCATTATGCAGAGATCTTGGTAAATGCCAATCTAGATGAATTTATCAGGTACAGTAAATGTTTTATAAATAATGTGTATCCCTGGAGTGCAGTGGAAAGAGGCTATGATGTGTTTTTGCTTGCATGCATTTTGGCAGAACAGCATCAGCATGCATAAATGATTAGCTACTGTAACTCTGATCAGGGAGAGTGCATCCTGCCAGAAAAACAAACATCAAAACTCTTATGGGTCATGCAGAATTATCATGCCTGGTATGTGTTCCATTTACTGTCTCGTCTCACAAGGAGAGGAACAGCTTTGAAAGTGGAAGCTTGTGTCTGGGACTCCAGAACCTGAAAGGACTAGCTCAGTCAATCAAACTGGTGCATTCACACGGTGCCTTCTGCTTTGCTGGTTTGGTACTTTAAATATCTTTTGCACATTAATAAATTACCCATTCTGTCACAGTAAGGACAGTTGTCTGTCCCAAAAGACTATTTGGTCACTCTGTCGTTCACAGTGGTAGTTGATGCCTTTAGAACTGTCACCAGACTAATGGCAAATATTCCTGAAAATAACCATGTTACAGTATTATTAGACCTTTGGGGCAGGGGCAGGAGGGTGAAGATCTTGCTTTGTTTGTCTCTCTCCTCACAAATCTTTTTCTCCCTATCCAGGCCTGGTGGGACTCTGTCACGTGGAGAGGCTGCAGAGACAAGGGCATGGTGATCCACATCTTGTGCCCATTCATGTGGAGCTTTCTGCCACCACAGCACGCTTTATAACCTGTGGTCCTCTTTGGACCTACAGGCCCCCATGCTGACCTCACAGAAGTGGCTGCTCTGCTGTGTTCCATCACTTTGCACAGCAGCAAGCAGCCCTTCCCCAGCTCTCCTCAAGGACTGACTCGGGGAAAAGGTTGGTGTGATGAGGATGACTGGTGCTGAGGACTGGGCCCAAGACCGTACTGGTGATATGACAATACTTCTACTGACACCTCGTGTTTTTTGAGTGGTGTGGTGGTTATGTGTTCAAAATGGCAGTGTCCCCAGGCTATCAGTACACTGCCAGAAGCAGCAGATTCCTCAGGGTCTGTTGTGCCAGCGGTGTGCAGTAACAAATTGCCTTGAACACCAGGGCTCTGCTCTGCCCCAGGCACCTGTGCAGTGACCGAGAGCCTGTGGTCAGCATGGTAAGGAGCGAGGTCAGAGGTGCAGGCCCTGCTGCCAGGACTCAGGGTTTGATTTCAAAGCATGCAGCACCACGGCTTTCTGGCTGCACAGGGAAGCAATGCTGCAGCATTCTCGGCTTCTCAGATCCCTTCCCAGTAGTTGCACAAGGAGCAGATAGGCCAAAATGTGAAGAAATGAAGTGTACAGGCATTAGTGCAGTGCTTATGAGCACAAGACTGGAGTGCTTCATAGTTGTTCCGTTACCTGGGTATGACTGTTTTGGAGAACACTTGTATCGCTAACATGCAGATACAGTGCCTCGTGGTAACTTCAGTATATCTTTCCTTTAGGGCTTTCATAACCATGCCAGTCACATCAGATAATGAAATACCTGGACAGCCCTCATGTTTTTTTCCGGTGTGCTAGATCAGCTAAAATGCAAATCATTGCCTCGACACAGCAGAAAGGCCATTCCTCTCGAAAGAGATCATGTGACTTCAGATGCGAAGCAGATAACTTCAGCCCATCCCTTTCCCTGAGACTGGGGAGGCATGGTCACAAAACAGCTCTCCAACAGCACACACATAGTGCAGCTGGAGGGCTGCAGCCATGAGCTTTTGCATCAGGCTGGACGATGAGAGCAGCGTTTTCCCCTGACTATTTCTGAAGAGCAGTGCTCAAGCAATTTCCTCTCGGGAAACTGTATAAATAGGTGGAGAGCAAGTACATTGCAGCTTCTGAGCTGCAGAGCCCCAGAGAGAACTGGAGCACCTGTTCTGTACAGCTGCACCCTTCGTTGTGCAGTTCTGCTTCCCAAAAGGGGCTGCTTTCTCTTAAAAAAAGAATCTTCTAAATGTACGCTTGTGGAGAAAATCTCGGTGTTGCTGAAGCAGAAAGAGAAAAACAGGTAATATCTTTGGGTGTGGTTTATATATATATATATTTAGGTCACTTTTAAAGACCAAATTTGCTTCATCCTAGGTCTGTGTAGGGAATAACAGATGTATGTGGGACTGTTTATGATTTTACCCTGAGAAAAATCTAGTGTGCTTCAAGCTATGAAGTTTAACCTGGACTGGATCAGTTATCCAGAACTTCTGAGTACAGATGAGATCAAATAGCTGTGAGACTGCAGTATTTCATGTACTACTTGTTTTAGGGAAAAGTATTTTTATAATTATAATTTTGAACCTTGTTCTGATGCTTAGCTTAAACTTTATTAAAACCAATATGAATTTCAGCTGAAGCATGAATTTATTTTTTAAACTGGCTCAGATTTCAACACGTATTTATTCTGGAGCTTTACTTATGCACCACTTTTCCCCTTCAAGTAAAGAGAATTAAATGGGATGTCATTATGACCCTGCTCATTAACTGTAGGATGGTGTATGATTTGGATTTTCCTTTTCCTCCGGGATAATACGCTACAGCTGTTGTTGACTTCTATGCTCTGGTTGGGTCCACTTTACTAGAACTAACTTTGCTTCAGGATTTTTAGTTTTCTCCTTGCTTCCTGAAGGAATCTCCCTCTAGAGGCGTTTAATGTTTCTGGAAAGTGACATGGTGGGTGTGTTTATTCTTAAAGGTGTAAGGGTGATCTGAACCCCATTTGTGCACTTGTATTTGCTACTCCTCCTTTTAAAAAACATTCTCCCCAAAGTCTTGCTGTGCAAAACAATGAGGCTGCTTGCTTTGTTTATTTTCTGCACAAAAAAGTGCAAGTGTTTTGTGTAACTGTATACTTTTTTGATTGTCAATAACGTGAACTGGCATTCTCCCATCATTTTTCTATAGATTCTCTTTGGATTTGCATGCAGTTCTTGAACTCAACCATTGCTTGAACAAACTCTGCATGTTCACACCTTTGCAGCTCTTGCTTTTATTTCTTTTTGCAGTGCTTTTTTGGCCTCAGGAATACAAGTCCACTTTAATAAGCTGGTCTGTCTTCATTCTGTTCTCTTTCAGGCTCTGCTGGCTTTCTGGTATCTTACTGCATCCATTCCCTATTGATTCCTGGCCCAAACACCGAGATCTATTAACATGGTCTTTGCTAGAAATTATTTAATCAGTTCTAGATTGAATTTAGCCTTGCTTCTGTGAGCAGACTGAACAAATTATCTGTAAACAAAAAGGCTTTTTCATCTCTTTCTTTCACTTTATATAAAATCACTGGAAATCACTTAATAGAAATGTCAGTTTGCCCCACGGGTGTAAAATAACAGACACCTAAACACATACTGCTTTGCCTATGTTTGATGTTCTCGTACCAGCCCTGTTGGCAGACCAAATTCAGTGCTGGTGTCAAAATTACAGCATCTCTTGTGCCATAGTCAAGTTCTCTTTCACTCTATGAGTTGACTGTGGCTGCTTCATCCCACTTTCTGCAGGGTGAGTCTTTTAGCTAATGAAGTCTTTAACTCATCTCTAGATTCCCAGCCTTGACAATCCCAACTGTGGCAACAAGACAGTTTTGAAGAGTTGCCCTTCTGCAGGTGCTAACCTGGGTGGTGTGATTTAATGTCTGGGTTCTCTTCTCTAGGGTATTTTGATCTTTTCTGCTTCATTCCCTCAGCAATGCACAGAAGTAGATCCACCATAAACGCATGTTATAGCATCTCTCAGTTCTCTGCAGTCCTCATGTCCAAAGGAAAACAACTCCAAAGGAAGTCTGTAAGTCACAGAAAATGAAAAAAAATGGTAGCAAGAAGATATCAAAAGAAAGCCCTCATTATTGGGAGCATCCACCCATCCATCCATCTGATCTTTATGGAGAAAACCATCCCTATCTCATCACCTCTCCAACCCCATGTACCTTCTAAGACATGGGAGCAGACTACTACCTGTTTGCAAATATGATTGAGAAGGGGGTGAGTAGGTAAAGGAGGCACGTTGCTAGAGATAACCATTGGAACAGCTTGTAGGGGAAGCAGTGTAATTCTGCAAGTCCCATACCAACAAAAATAATTCTTTGTTTATCAAAGGTAAGAAACAAATGGAATTAAGCAAGCGTAAGAAGTTAAAGCCTAGTAGCTCTTACTTGAATGGCTTCCATATCCTCAGGCTTGACCTAGCTTACACTTGTCTGCCAGTAGCACAGTTCATCTAATTTTAAATGATAAGGTATGCTTGAAAGGATGGCTGCCTGCCCAAAGGACCTTCAGCCTGATTTCATTAAAAGTCAGCTATAAATCTTTACAAGATTTCCATTATTTCTGAGGCAGCCTGGTCTTCACATGACTGACAAACTGAAGGCATGATTGGTTTTGGGCAGCACCTGTTACATCCATATCAAATGGTGCTGATTCATTCATTATCTCTGTAAATCAGGCTCTCGACAGCTCAGGTTCTGAACCTTAAATTTCTGAGCACTTGCTGCAGTGTAACTTTCAGTGACTCCTATCCAGAAGAAGAACACCATATGCCACTCCAGCTTCACTTGGTGCATGTCTATTGGCATGGTTGGAATGACATTTTATTTTGTTTCGGTGGATGGGTTGTGCATTCAGTGCCTGTCCATGGCAAAATTGCCTTTGTGCTGAACTGAGAGAAATGTAGCAATTTCCTGAAGCTATATCTAAAAATGGGACAGATCACCCACTTGTAGAATCTGAATTACTGCCTGCTTTGTAGTGAACATGACAGATTCTCTCTTAAGGGTAAATCTGTGATATAGTATCCAGAATGCTAACAGAGCATCATGTCCCAAATTCTCATCCAGCTACCCTGTATCTCTGAAGCCTTTTTCAGTACCTTGGCAAATGCTAACATTTGGGGGAACTTTGTAATAGCAAATAATTCTTCACTAGACATTGCTACACCGCATAGTAAATACCTCACAGAACTGACTAATGTTTTAAATGCTTGGTTTTCAACCTTCTTCCCCAGGGAAGGCCTTCATGGCTTTTTCTACACCTTTGCCTGGTATTTTTCTACGTCCTTGCCCAGGAAGGCAGGTTTTGGTTTGAACCAGCATACATGGGGAGCAGCAGGGGAGAGATTATTCCCTTTGGAGGGGCTCAATTAGGAGCAATGAAGAGCCTTTGCCTGGGAGAGGCACTGACTCTTTCCATCGTGGCTTGGTGCCCCTGTTCATTATTTTTTAGTCAGACCAGAAGGGCAGAAAGTGAATTTGCTGGAGCCTTCAATAGGTGTGGCTGTTCTGGAATCTGGACATACAGGTTGGTGGCCAGGATGGCACTGTAGCCACCTGGGAAGCCATCAGGAATTACAGTAATACTTTGAATGTTTACAATGTCCACTTCCACTTTCGGATGCAGACATTCGTGACTGAAGGAGATGATTATTCCCCTGGACTAGCTCTTTGATGGCCAAATTTGGCCTATTTAATGATAGGATATATTTGCGCAAGTTTTCCTCCAAGCTTTGAGAGTACATTCCAGGCTTCATTTACTGCTATTGCCATAAAATTTCTGTCCCTCCATCTCTGTCTTATTTCTTTGCTCAAAGAGGTGTAGAAGTCCATGGATTTAGAAGTGCGTGGAGGGAGGGATGCGGATGACTGGGAGAAAAGCTTAAGTTGTTGAAAGTAGGATGCAATAGTGTTTCAGATCCCCATTTTTTGGGTCAGTCCATGGCTTGGGTGGAGTCCTGGGAGGTGAGATGGCTCTATTTGGGGCTCCCGTTGCCCAGTTGCTGGACACACGCTGACCTTCCCTTTTATGAAGAGTTTTGCTGCAATAGGACTTATATTGTAAGCTCTACTTTGCTTGTGATCCCAGTCTTCAGATCATAATTCAGGTTGTGGCTGGCTGGTTTGAGATGGACTAATGAAGACTTGAGATTCTCAGATTCTCCTAAGAGGGAAAGTGAGGAGATAGTATTCAGGAGAACAACAATTGTTTGGAGAGAAGACAAAGTGAAGCTATTAGCAATATCAGTGCTGTATTTGTTGCTGCCAAAGCATTTCAAAATTAATGTAACAGCACTTTTTTGTATGTCATGATACCTATTTCAGAGGGAAGAAGAGCAGTCCATTGTAAGGAAAAAAACCTAAAATAAATACTGATTCATAAGGTGGCAGACCCAGCTCAAGTGTTGTGTTGTGGGACACTGAAAATAGTCCCACAACTATAAACACTTGTGCAATATTAATATAATATCTGTAAATAGTTCTGCAACAATTAATGTATTCTTAAAATTGAATTCTTGAAATTGAAAATAGGTTAGTTATGCATTTATGTTTTCCTCTATTTATCTTCTTGTTATTTTTACTCCTGCTAGTAAAACCAAAGGAAAAGAATAGTAGTTAAGCATTCACAGAATCATCGAGGTTGGAAGAGACCTTCAAGATCATCCAGTCCAACTGCCTACCTACATCACCACTAAACTGTGTCACTTAACGTCACATCCAGACGCATCTTGAACACCTCCAGGGATGGTGACTCCACCACCTGGACAACCCATGAGCAACCTATTCCAATACCCACCATCCTTACGGGGAAAAAATTTTTCATAATGTCCAAATTCATTTTATGCTGATGAATTTCTTCTTTGCTTTAAAATTCAAGTTAGAAGAAAGGAAATATGAATGAAACAAAACAACAAATGCAATAATTTAGATGTGTCAGATATGCTAGAGAGAAACTTGTACTGCTGGAGACAGGCAGAGAGAGGGGTCAGTGTGATCATGTAAGAACTCTTTAGCTGAAACAAACTTCAGTCTCTCCAAGAGCATCAGTGACTGTTGTTACATAAAAATCAACTCATTTTGTATCTCAGGGGAATTGTATTCATTTGAACTTGTTGATTAGGAAGTGTATTGCCTTAGTGAACGCCATTTAGTGAAGAGCTGAGGAAGTGGACCCAAAAGGCCACACTGCAAAATGGACTTTGTTCATTTATTTAATGAAACCAAATCTTTTACTGAGAATGTTTCAGTAGGAATGCAACAGGAAATTGGATGTTATGTTTAAATGAAATCTGATAATGAAGCTATTTGCTATGGCACCATCTCTCCTTGTAAATTTGGTGGTGGTGACACTGAGGGAGAAAGTGATAAATGGAGTGGTAGGATACCTTTTCAAATTAATAAAGTGGGGGGGGGGGGCTGAGGTTTGAGGTTTTTTTAGCATTAGTATCCGACTCAATTTAAAGTCCTTAAAATTCTGCAGTTCCAATTTTCAAATCACAAGAATGACAAGTAGCATGCTTTTGTAGTCCCTTGTCCCTAGCAGTGAGGCTTTAAATAGCTGTGCTTCAGATGAAGAAATCTCTGGCGCACATTTCAGCTAACATGTAAGAAGTAAACTGTATTAATTTCTTAGTTCATCTACCTTGAATGCAAGCTGATAGTGATCAGATGTGAAAAAGAAACCTAGTATGGTTCATCAGGTCCAGTTTGTGTAGGATGTGCTGTGTAGTCCTTTTCTGTGAGCTGTAAGTACTTTAGATTCTGTTGTCAAACACTTTTTTTTTTTCTCTCTTTCTCCCTCCCTCCGTCCCTCCCTCCCAATCCTCTTCCTGTTAGGAGTGCTGAGAGCACAGGAGCCCAGCAGAGGGGTATAATCCTCATTGCTGAAGGAGCGACACAGGAAATGTGTGCAGTGCTAACAGCTGAGAGAAACATGCTTCATATCAGCAGCTATTAAAACTGATGGGCAGCATCATTGGAACCATGGGGTGCAGCAGTTCTGTAGTTGACAGAAGGTCAGAGAAAGGTGAGTGCTGCCTTTGTCTTCAGGGTCAGCAGTTGTTCTCTCTGTAACACCAGAATAGGGTTGCAAGGTTACATTTTCTCCCAATTCTCTTGTCAAAATACTTGTTCAGAGACATTTATTTTATAATTATCTTCTTTTTAAAGGATTGCATAGCTTTTAGATGCTGGCTGAAGTCAGAAGGCAACTGTAGACCGCCTCTAACATCTACAGATTGGGTTGGAAAAGATTCCCAGCATCTGGGACAGAAGCTAAATTTCAGATGTGCCTGTGCTCGTCCTGTCGCTGGCAAAGTGTATGGGGGTAAGGTATTGAGGGGGGACTTAGGGCTTTTCACAGCACAGGATTCCTGGGCAAACTGCCCCAATTTCCCTGCTGCTGGGTGACCCTTATTATGAAACAAGTGTAATAAAGCAGAGTTATTATAGTTACTCTCAGAATCATTTTTTTGCCATACTGAGTGCCTGGCCTGAAATTCTCCCTGACAGTAATTGAGGCTGTCAGTTGAAAGTCTCCACAGCACCTGGTTAAATGTTCAGTTGAAAAACTAGTGCATCGTCCCAGTGATTTTAATCATACCACACCCTGATATGAACACACCAGGCTTTGCATAGGCAGGAGGGTGCCAGGATTGGCTCAGACCTTTGTTCAGACCCTCTGTGTTCTATTCAAGGTTTGTCATTAAAGTGCAATGTACTGATCTTCCGAGAGCCATGTTACATGGTACTGTGCGTAGTTTTAGGAGGTTGTTATGCTGAACAACTGTCATTGAAAAGAAGGCTCTTTTTGGCTACCAAGCCAGGACACAAGTCACAGGAAGCTGGTGACTAAAAAGCAGGAGCACTGGGTTGTGCTACAGGGATCCAAGCTGACTGGTTTAAGGGTAGCCCTCAGCTTTGTGTGCAGTACTTGGCAGTCATAGTAACATCGGTGCTAACACAGCAGCAGAAGTGGAATGGAAACATCTGGAGCCCCAGAGCCACCTGTAACTGGGGAGCAGTCCTTCTTCATTGGGTTTGCATGCTATGTGTATATGTGCCTTGCAGGGCTTTGGAGATGAGTTGGGAATATTTCTGAGGATGCAAAAGTTTGGAGCAGGCATGAGGAGCTGTACTCTTAGTCTGCGACCGTCAATACACCTTGGTGTGGAACCAGGCTTCACTACCGCAAAGCTGGCTTATGATTTTGTGTGCTTGTTTGACAATGTTTTGTCCTCTCCTGTTGCTGGATGGTATTTTTTCTGCACTTCAGCAGTAGTCAAATGATGCTGAACCGCCATTCTATCTGCAGCCTGAGGCAGCACATCCCTCTAATACATTAGTAACTTGAATTTAACAGGTACTTGCTGGTGCAGAGTCCTTCTGCAAGTGATAACAATTTCTTTTATAGATGCAGTTTAGCCCAGTGTGAAAATCATGTTGTGATTCAGTCCTGTAATAACAGCGCTGTAATAAGTACAATTAAAAAAAAAAGACAGGAAATATTCTGTTAGATTTGCAACATTAACCATAGTAGTCGATACATAGCTGTCTTGTGTGATACCAGTGGAACTGTGCCGTGCTAAGTGCTCAGGACCGTTAAGCAACCCAGGGGAGCTTTAATGGGAAGTTTAATGGTTCTGATGCTGGAAATCAGTTTCTGTGCTGGTGGCTGTGCTTTGCCCCTTAGGTACTTTTCTAAACAGAAAAGTTGATGACAGCCTTGCTGTGATATGTCAGGCATTCAAGTCTGTGGTGGTGAGGAATTCCAGAAAGGACAGAAAATAAGAGGTATCTCAGAGTTTGTGTAGGGTATGAAGGATGCTCTTAGTCATATAAGAATTACATTTCCTTCAGGCAGGAGAATTTTTCCAGGATGGATGTGATATCTGTGGGATGGGAGTCTTTACTGATTTTGGCCTTATCTAGACTAGAAAACTTCACCAATTTGACTACACTGTATACTTACTAATGGTAAAATAAGCAGACAATGTGCTATTATGGCATCTGTAAGCATTTTTATAAAAAAGCTTCCTGAATGTTATACATTTGTTAGTAGAATCACTTTTCCATGGAGGTTTTTCTTTCATAACTGTCAGTTTAAGAAAAAAATCATTCTCACTCAGGGGTGCCACTCATCCTAATCTCGAAATTCTTGGTATTTGTGATCAATGTAATTGACTAGTGTAAACTGTTGTCCCTCTAGTACAGAGCTTTTCTGTACTGTTTTGCAGAAGAACAAGCATTAGTATGACTTTTTGGTTGTTTCTTGTTTTGGTTTGTTTTTCAGTATCAACTGTTAATTTTGGCAACTGCAATAAAATAGAAGCATATTCATGTTAAGACATTAGTGTTGGTTGTACTCTCCTCTTTTTTTCTTTTTCATGAATTCGCAGTGCTGTGCAGTGGGGTTTGGTGAAATTCAGGAGAATGTCTCAGTTTTGTGTCTGTGCTTCTCCTGATCATCTGTTCATCTGCTCAGAAATGAGGTCTATTTCTTGGAAGTGTCAGGAGCTAAGATCAGTGTATTCCTTTTGTCCTTGTACCTTCAACAGAGTTGCCCTGCAGCTGCTTTGACTTGTTCCCCCAAGATCAGAAGCATAAAGAGATTTGTGTTCTCTGCTGAGCTATCCAGGGTAGAGTTACATAGGAAAGTCCTTGAAGTGAGGCGTTGGCTGCAGGGCTGGAGGCAAAGGCTTGACACTTCTGGCCCTGTCTACTTATTTACTGGTATTGTGTTGAGAGTACAGGGAGAAAGAGGAACAGGAGGGAAAGAACAGTCAAGAAAGAATTATGTTCAATTTTGAGTAAGTAAATGTGACCTCTTGAGATCAGCCTACTACCGTACTCTATTTTTTGTTGCCAGGCAAGAGTATGGTGGTGGCAATGAGGTTGCATTGGGACAGGTGTAGGATCCAATACCCCTGTGCTCTGTCTTCCTCTCACTGTTGTGCAATGATGTATGTAATGCCCCTTGACTACCCCTGCCAGTGCTCTGTAGGGCTAAGCATGTTAATACAGAGTCCCCTTCTGACCATAATTTAAGCAAATGACTAAATTTGAATTTGCCACTATTTCAGCTGCTAGATCTTCAAGGCAGTAGCTGCATTTTGTTCTGATTTTGTATCGTAAATGGTGTCCTCTGGATGATAAATCCATACTTATATATGTACGAAGTATGTGAATGTGCATTTATTCCCCTCTAGCTGATCTTAAAAAAACAGTAAACAAGTGATTGAGGAATGGTTTTCCTGAAGTTAGTTGATCTTTCTGGGTAAGCATCTTTAAAGCACTAGAGAGTGACAGCTCTGTGTAACAGCAGAAGTCATTGATGACCTCATCTGTTCCTCCTCTCCCAAGCTTATGGGTGTGCTCTCAGGCTGAGCACAGCACCTCCAGCTTCTGCTTTCATTCCTCCCTCCAGGTCTGTCAGAGCTGCAGTGATCACCTGTAATGCTGAGGGGATGCTTTCCTCTTGTCTTCCTGCTGGCAGTGCTACTGCCACCCACGTTT